>CAHIKZ030004872.1:2552500-2725000 GCA_903632075.3 Acanthosepion pharaonis | reverse complement strand
TGTCAAACATCGTAGGCTTTAATATTCAGCTTAACAGAAGAGCTATGCTTTCCTAAATGACTATATATTATTTTACTTATACAGCAACGCTACATAAATGTGAGTCGCTTTATGAATATCGAAATCACCACAGATGTTCTCGACGTTTTGAGAAATTTTATATCATGCTGAAACATATAGAAATAGAGAGACATGTGAAAGACCTTGAAAATAAGCAAACAAGCTGTTGGTTTGGTGAACATTCTTTGGAGTTTGCTACGCGTCAATTTACGTGCAAGACCGACGCGGCTTTTGCAACTGACCTAAAATAATTGCTATTTATTTTCAGATTTCGGCTCTAAATTTATTCATGAACTAGGCTACCCATGACCCGTTAAGTAACTGACGGTTCAGATTATAAAACAATGAAGTCGATTTCAACGTTCCATTGAATGTAAAGTTAATTTTATTATGATTCATTTAAACATTTCAATTCGTTCGTGCCATCACAGGTCCGTTTTAGAAATTCATGTTTAATGTTTTACTGATTGTTTACAGCATATAATAAGACTAGAATTACCGATATAAACTTGAACATTATAACAGATTAACTTAAAAATATTCTTTAATATGCGAAAAATATTTTAAAATCTTATTCACATATAAAATATTTTTAAATATTTAAAATATTGTTGGTTTAAAGAAAGATGAAATATAAATAATTACTCTAGAAAAAAACTTGAGGAAACAGCAAAGCGGGGCCTCTTTGTGTCTTTTTAAGTTTAGATTATTTTAATTCAAATAATTGTCTGTTTGCAGAAAATTAAAATACACATACTGGATAAACAACCCGTAAATCATTATGCGCCGGAAGGACGTAACACACAAACAATCACGGACTTTAGTCTTAGTTAGATAGATAGATAGATAGATAGATAGATAGATAGATAGATAGAATCACTACGTAAAGGAATAATTAATGAAATGATCTATGCATTTTTATTCCGACATTTTTATTATTACAAACGTTATTTTAATACATACCAGTTTTTGAAATATGCAGTAAGTACGTCTATTTTAAAAAGGCTTTTTTACAGGAGAAAATTTAAAGTATATGAGATCTCCAGAAAGCACAGTCAAATATTATATAAAATATACTTTTGTGCATAGAGTATATATGTTAATGCTAACATGAATAACATACATACGTATGTGTGCGCTGACATACATGTACACAAAGAAACCGCTTTCGTTATTTAACATATTTACATATGGTGATGTATGTCTGAGTGCCTGTATAATGTAAAATTTGTTATAAATATTGCAATCGTGAAAATGATTACCATCCACTATTGATTCTTTTATCCAGAAAAATTCTATCTCATTAGCTCTTAAAAATATATTATCAATTGAGCACATCAGTAAAATGGCTGCTTGGCGTTTGTTTACGTTTGTAGAAACAATACGCTAGATTTGGCGAACTCATTTCGACAAATGAAGATGGCTCAGTGGTAGAAGCTCTGACTGACACCAAATCGGTTGGCATCTGATTTGGGCTTGAGGCATTCGATTGTCTAGTCGCACTGAGGTGCTGTTATATAGCGAAACAGTAATGTCTGCGAATCACACACACATGTGTATATATATATATATATATATATATATATATATATATATATATATATATATATATATATATATATATATATATATTTAATAATTCATTCTTTTTCTTATATTCTCTTAAACTCAGTATCACCTTGCGGTTTAGTGGCTTTATTATTGCCTTCATAGGTGAAATGTTTAATATATATATATATATATATATATATATATATATATATATATATATATATATATATATATATGAAATTATAGATATTGAAAAAGTTTACATGTAGGCGAACAATTGAGAACTTATTCACCTATACTAAAAATGAAAATTAATATTTTCCTCCGACAATATGTGTATCTTATTCGCTTATTAACTATTCTGATAAAAAAATAATCAGTTTTCGGCCAATAGGAAGTAATAAAATACGCGCCATATTCTACATCTGGGCCTGAGACGTTGAATTATTCAATGCGTTAAACGAATCCATTATAAGCAGCTGCCATTTATGTCCCTTTTTTCCCGATTTTAGGAGAGTTCATATTATGGGCCTTTCAGAGGCTAGAAGTTCAATTCAGAGAATTTCTGCATATGCTGGAGGTGACACGTCAGTTGTGCTCCAATGTATTCCATATTAGCCAAAAGTGCATACCGACATCCTAATATATTCTGGACGATAACCCTGTAAAAACACTTGCTATGATCGTCATATTATAAGGATATAGTTCGGTGACCGCTTCGACGTCAACAACACAGTTCAAGAGTCCGAATACGGAGTGAATGGAATCGTTAACTTGCAGCAAAACTGCGGGTACGCGTGCATTTTATCAGATATACGCATCTGCAACTAAACATTGAAGCCTTTCTAGTAATATCAGAACATCAAATGGTGTATATACGTGAAAAGTACTTTGTATTTTTTTCAGTGAAGAAAGCAGTTTCTGCCTTCATGCAAATCAGCCGTTTACATGTGCTGTATAAAACTTGAGAACAACATCTAGAGACCATTCTACAATGGCAAATAGTCGTAAAGCCCATTCTACCATGACACCGTCGTAATGCTTCAAAATACTATACAACACGTTTCGATATTTGATCAAAAAGAAGTCAACCTACTGTTTCATCCCGCTAATGCCATCCCACATATACGTGACTCAAATTAAAAACAAAACAGACAAAAAAGCAACAATTTCACAATCACTATTTGGAGATTTTTCTTTTTTTGAATACTTATATTTACACGATGAGATGATGGTAGCCTCATTAAGAATATCCATTCCCAATGTCTTGCTTTTTTCGAGTCACATTATCAAGGGATGAATTTTGTTATTTGAACGATACTATGCTCGCGAATGCATAGGTCATTGGTATAAACCAAGACGAATCTACAGAAAAGTAATATGGTATTTGAATACTGCTGGTCCAAACTATATTTTTGACCAGTGTATAAATTGATCTATGTTAACCTTTTCTGTAATCTAATTTAGTTTGTTTATGTCAATGAAATAAATAAATTATATGACTAATATACATTTAATGATAATAATGAATTATTTTTTATGCAGGTTGAAATGGATAAATTGTCGCCATTGTATATTTTAATTTTGCCCATGCGCATTGTTTGTTTTTGATTATGTTGACGGCAATATAATAGGGTCAGTTGGTTACTGACATACACCTCCCCAGTTTTTTAACAGGAGTAGTAAGTTTAGAAACGTCCGCTTTCTGACCATGACACTTGGGTTCGAATCTCACCACAATCAGTTTTTCAGGAATGTGACTTGTTAATGTTATCAGTCTGGCATGATGCAATTTGGAAAGCGTCTGAACACCATACCACATGTTGACCATAGTCTTGTGAGTGAAATTGGGTAGACGGAACCTTATTATAGTGGACCTGCTCACTTAAAATAGACGCCCTATATTTATTTTTATATTTTTAAACAGTGTATATTACGTCTATAGACCTGCGCTTTTGAGAAAACATGATGATTATGTTTTCTTGAAAGAGCAGTGTGATACTTGTAATAAATACTTTTCAAAACAAATCACAATTGGGCTTCTTTTTCACATTCGAGTACCCAATAAATAACTTTTGAAGAAATGAAAGAAATCAATTCTTATATTATTTTGTAACACACACACACACACACACACACACACACACACACACATATATATATATATATATATATATATATATATATATATATATATATATATTAAATGTTTAGCCCAACCTTAAAGGAAACGTCTATGGTATATTATGGCAAAGTAAAATATCAGTAAAATTTAAAACAAACAAGATACAAAATACACTTAATGTCATAAAATTCACAGCTGTTTCAGCACTCATGACAAATTAAAGTGAAATACAATTTTAGCCCTGAGTGGATTAAATGACATAACGAATTGAAATCATTTGAGAACTGTAGAAAAATTACATCTGCACAATGAAATTAACAAATATGTTGCATTAGGAGCAATTTTGAATTAAGTGTCCTAATGGAATTATCTTATTTCTATAAGTGTTAAATGAAGCGTAACCCATTCTTTTTTTTTAATTTCTCGAAAATAGTATATTTTAATTGGACAAACGCATTAAAAATGTTTCTCTATCTCGAGCAACAAAGAAGGCGTCGTCTGATATTAGACATATCTAAAATGGCCACCAAGAACATCTATCTCATTTCAGGTAATTATATAACTGTATCTTGTTCCGCCTATTATGAATGTCGATATGAGAAATCGTGACGACTGAAAGCAATGGTACAAATGTGTCTGGCGTAAAACATGCGTCTATCGACTTGGTGATTCAGTTTTTAGTTTAATATCCTTTAAAACATTTTATTGATTTAATAATTTGTTACAGAAACATCTCAGTACTTTGCAATCATTCCTTATTTCTTCAATGAGGATATGGCTTTTGAAAAGATGTCAGCGAACTGAATCCTTTTGGCAATATGTTGAGAAAACACATACGTATATATAATAAATTATTATATAGCGAGGTAGATTAATAGATAATTTTAGAAAATATTTCTAATCTAATATGGCAAGATTGTTGTATAACTGATATCATACATACAAACACACACACACATATATATATATATATATATATATATATATATATATATATATATATATTAGTATTTGACGTATGAGGGTCAAACAACTCAGTTCCTATGAAACGAGAGCCAGACAGCATCCCGTGTGCTTTGATTGTATTAGTGAAGTTTTGTGCAGAACCAACCACTACATGACACAAGGTCCCCAAACGACCCTACGCCGGTTTGAATTCAGAGTTGTCCTTCTCCTAGACAAGTTGCCTTCCAAGGCTATGGAACCCAGTCTGTCCTGCTATTTACCCATAGCTGGCATATATATATATGCATGTGTTTGTGAGTGTGTGTGTGAGAGAGAGAGATTTGAGTATCTATTACCTTGAGCTAACTGAAATTGTGTGAAATCTCAAAAAAAAAAGAAAAAAATTTAGAAGTTTCATTTTAAGATTTTAATAAACGACTTTATTTAAGATTTTTAAATAAAGTTTATTACCACCGAAGTTTATCACTTGATGTGATGTATATATTATGCATCGAAACCAATACGTATTTCACATATATATATATATATATATATATATATATATATATATATATATGTGTGTGTGTGTGTGTGTGTGTGTGCGTATAGAGAGAGAGAGAGAGAGGTGCTGTAGGGGGTAATGGCGACATTAGGCTTTTCCATAGAGAAAGCATACATTCATCGAACAGTTATTTTTACTGACGAATTAAATTTACAAAATCTTTCCCTGGAATTGTTAAGAAAAATACGTTTCTCACGTACACTATCATATTCTAGCAATGTTGGACATTTCCCTCCTTAAGATTCCTATAAGGTAGAATGGGACGGCACCATGTTGTTGATATCATTATCTTCTCTTCTAGATACAATTGCTATTCATTTCATCTCTTCTTTCTGCTGATGTGAGCCTTCAATTGGTATGGGTTTTGTCATGTACTTACGTTTTTGGTTTCAATTTCTGTAACGCCAGTCTACGAGATGCGGCGAAGAATAGTCCTGTCCAGTAACCATGGGTTTAATTCTCCTGAAATCATTTTTATCACTGATACGATGAAACTGTTGTATATTACTGATATATGTTAAAGAAGTAATGGATTATTTTTATTCATTTTTTTTTACTGGATATCAATATTTTAGTTGACCCTTCATTAAACGGTATATTTATTTTCACCGACTAGATTCTATTTCTGTTCGAGAAATCTAGTTGAAAGAAATATGCGCTCTCAATTAGAATTCCAACGTGCGTCCCACCTGGGCTGAAGGAAACTGTCGTTAGACCTGACGTGCTTTAACCGACGAGGCCACGAAGGACCAATGCCGATCAAGCTAGTTCTGCACAATGATTTAAAAGGAGACGCATCATGTTGGAAAATGCATATTTTAACTTGAATATTCAGTCCGGTAAACAAATAAACTGTTTATTAAATAAACGAAGCATACGATAAAAAAAGAGAAACATATCGTTTAAAGGTATAAAAAATTTTATTGATAGTTTAAACATTTCATAATTTTTTCTGTTAATCTTTCAATACAGCGTTGGCAAAGTTTTGAATATTTGACAAGGAACTGATTAATGAAAACTCAAAGAACTAACGAAAGAGGTGAACGCACACACATACAATTTGGCGGTGATCGTATTCTTGAAGACACGTCTTGGTTGGAGCTGCTCAATACTAATGTCCAACCTTAGGTATAGGTAAAAATATGTTTACATTTTTTTTTCCACTTTACATCTTCCCTGACATACTCCACGTTGTAAGCCTGTCTACTTTATTCCCACTACCATGGATAATGTCGAAATGGCCCACATACATTGCTTCCTCCAGTTGAGCCGATCAGCCTTATTTTATCTCTAGCTTAAATTTAAGTAGAAAGGTCCAATTTTTATTTCTACCTAAAAATGAAACTTTGCGGAAATACTTCCATGTGGGTATTACTCTTCATGCATTAATCTTGACCGCTTCAATTCGTGGCTTAACCGCTATCCGTCTCATTATTCATAATCTGTACTTTCTATAATCTCCTCTGTTCATATCTCACACCTCATACGTCATCACCAATTTGTTTGTAATTCACTACCTTCAGTGACCCTCGAGCCTTGTACTCTGTGAAACTTATTAAAATGTAATTAATCAACAACATTTTAAGTGCGTCTTCTTAGATCGTTTTTCTTTTTTTTTTTATTCAAAACCAGGACTTGAACTACGTCCTAAATTTCCCAGCATGCGGTCCAGATAGAAAAGCCTCTTAGAAATAACCAAGAGAGTTTTATTTTAATGCATCGATACTTTAGCGAATGAAATAAAACGCCTCGCTTTTCGGAAGAGACTTCACCGTCCCCACCAACCGATATCGAGAACGTACAAAGCGTGCAGTAAAATGCACTATTTCAACTAACAAGAAGTTTCAAAGAAAACATCAAATAAATAACAATTGAAAAATCTTCGAATGAGATACATAAGCTGATTGTATTAAAAACCTAAATCAACCTTGGAAAGACATACTTAAACAACAGCGTACGGAATTTAAGCAATTATGTTGCTTACTCCAGAATATCAAAAGAATTGATTCATTATTACTTGACTGCATATTGAACTACGATTGAAATAAAGCTTAATCTAGAATATTACATCTGTTTTAAAAGGATCGATCTGCTGTTACAGCTTTACTTGAAAACAAATTTAATATTCATATAAAGCTCTACTCAGTATTTGGGTGAAGGTTAGATACAAGTCAAGCAAAGACGACACACAATGGCAAGTACAGTACATTCTATTTTTCCGAGATATATTCAATAACAATTTGAATGATATCATGCAATATTTTACACGTGATATAATTTCCTCTCTGCATTGTTACTGCCCAACTACAAATCATGATTATAGTGCAGAGGATTCAAGATTTTAATCACATTACATAATAAAGCCGCTTAAAACTCAAAACAAAATCAGTTCTTTACGTAAACAAGTTCTTCCTAACCATTTCGAAACGCCAAGCAAGTTTTATTAAAATAAATTTGTCACGATCTCCGCTTGGGCTAGTTAAAAAGAAATAAGTAGCAGGCCTTACTCGATATGAGAAACTACTCACATAGTTGGAAAAATCCCATCAATATATGTTTACACTAGGGAAGACCAAACGCATGAAAATTTTCTCCTTTCGAAAAGTGATAATGACATTATTCTTCGGAGAAAACGATACCTTGTAGAGAATTTTATATTTTTAAGTAAAATATTAAATTAGTTTTTATTTAATCTTGCAAGGGAAATAAATATTATAACTTTGTGTCTTTTTTTTTTCTTCATTTGTTAAATGAGTGTCTTGGAATAAAAAATAATTTATTCACAATTGCATACGCATTATCCCAAAGTTTTGAACAACGCACGAATTAGGTAATGTTATCAGTGGTAAGATTTATTCATAAAATAACTCAAGGGTCTCAGAGAATCAAATACCTATATGTGAAGAACACATTTAGTCTGGAAAGTTATGATCCACCCATCCCAGCAGAGGCTTGAAAGCGCAAATATTATGAACATAAACAATATATATATATATATATATATATATATATGTGTGTGTGTGTGTGTGTGTGTCTTGATTGCACCATCTTCATAGATGACTGCGGTCTTGACCGTCAATATCTACATCAAATCTAAATAATTGTTTCCTCTCAAATAATATCGGAGGTGGCTTATCAAACCAGTAGATGATTTGCAAGGCCTATAGCATAGATGACAGATGTGCTCCAGAGTCTTCACAGGGCTAAGCTGATGTTGCTGTGGTAGGGTATCCTTGCGTACCACTATATGCCTTTTCAATCCAGATGTCGAATCAAATACTTCACCGGCTCGTATTTCATGTGTTTTCAGAAGAACATCCGATCTATATATTTTAAGACATTTTTATGATTATACATTGTTTTTATAGATACAAATATTTGAGAAAATGCTCTGTTTATAATGAGCAACATTTACCGGCCTGAATGTCCGAGAAAGTTTCACAGAAAATATTCGTCCTCCGACATGATTCGAACCTGTATCCTATACGGAACCGTCATTTAGCTTGACGTGCCTTTAAGCGATTTGGCCACAGAGGTGTGTTCGTTTAGCAAGGTCGAATTTACTGTATCTGGACTTCAACCTTCAATAAATCTCTCACGTACATTCATGTCTGCTCATGGCGTATTTAATGTAAACAAATGAACATAAAAATGTCTGAAAAAATTGTCGTACTTTGTCCATTTCATAATGTGTGACCTCATAAAAAGAAGAGAGAAACCGGAATCGTTTTTGGTTGTAATGTGGATTATATATATATATATATATATATATATATATATATATATATATATATATATATATATATATATTATGCTTTTTATTTTCCATACTTTTGCAACTTTGTAGGAAAATAAAGCATAATATATATTTTAAAAAAATCCACATTACAACCTTAAAACGTTTGCGCTTTCGCCTTCTTTTTTACTATATACACTTTTCTCTCGTTGGAACAACTATAACCTCTTCCATACATATACATACATACATACATCATATATATATATATATATATATATATATATATATATATATATATATATATATATATATATATATATATATGTATTATTATGAAGAACTTAGTAATCGGTATGGGTAATCCCAAGGAGGATGAGATCCTGTAGCTCAATGTAAATCCAGAGCTAATATATTAAACAAAAAAAAGACCACTTTTTAGTTGTACCATTATGATAATTTATTTACCCAGGCCATGTTAAAAGGCGCCGGATCATCCGATAGCACTTCCAACTTTTTTGAAAGTACTATCTGATGATCCGGCGTTCTTTAACAGGGCTCTGTGAAATAAATTATCATAATGGTACCTTTTAAATTGGTCTGTTTATCTTTACTATATATATATATATATATATATATATATATATATATATATATATATATCGTATCAAAATTTTTCGAAATAATTATGTAAGGTTGCAATAGATGGCAAAACACCGTTGCGCACGTAATGAGCTCTAACAGTGTACTTCATGCTCCGGTGTGCCGAGTGTTCAATCTGTGAAATTTGTGCTTTTGTAACCACGTGTATGCTAATTTATCGCGAAAGAGCATACTATTTGTAGTTTTTTTTTAGACACCCTTAATATGGCACATCAACGGTTCGTCCCCCGGGGCCAAACCTGTCAATCGAGAACTCTGCTGCCAAGACTGAAGAGTTTGTGAAGCATGTTCGACGAAAAGGACCGAATCTGAAGAGGGCGAAAAATTGTATTCATCACGACGACAATGAAACATGTCACCGTGCTCTCGTCACTCATGTGTTTCAAGCCCATTGCATCTCTTCTCCATCAGTTCTCGTCGACAGATTTAGCACATGCGGACATCCATCGCTTCTCTAAGCTGAAAATGCAGCCTAAAAGTCGCCGTTTTAACATCATTGACGTGATCCAGAGCGAAACGTAGGTCATCGACTCGCTTACCGAAAAGTACCTCCAGGCTGGTGTATTGTTGCACAAAGTGAATATTTCGAAGGAGATGATGTTAAAACTAAGGTAAATATATTTTTTTTTTTTTTAAGGTTAAGCAGTCATGGAACATTTTTATACCACCTTGAATATCAAATTGGGTGCTTTGGGAATTCATCATTCGAAGGCCATATTAAAGACAAAAGAGGTAGAGGGGAACAACAAAGACCTATCATTCAAGTTGGCATAAATTGATAGAACTTATACTGAGTGAGATAGTAAGAAAATATTTCTTAGACATACAAAGAATAGAATGTCATTGAGAGCCAGAGTCGCCAGCGTCGCCTCCATCTTGACGGTAGGCAGTACATGAATGAAGATTATTATGCAAATGAATCTATTTTTACTTTCATATTCTGTCAGTTATACATTTATGGGGAATCAGAAATAATCATCATTAAAAATGAAATTTTTAAATGATTTATAAAGCGGGTAATTATATTGTTGTGTAAAGATACTGATTAAAATTCTCTACAATTATTATTCAAACATTGAATCGACCATCCGCCATGAGTAGAACGTCTGCTCATGGAAGAATGGTAAAACCGGGTGGCAAATGTGTTATGCTTTCCAGTCAAATACTTGTGGCACTGAACATCTGTATTCCCAATTTAATTTTTCATGTGATTATACTTTTCTTCACTGGACGATTTGTTCCAGTATTTTCCTTACAGTCTTACAAACCAGCAACTACGAGCATTATCTTCTTCGTGTGCAGTGTCCCCTTAAGACGTAGGTGATCATGGTTCTCCACAACTTATTGTCACTAGTAGCTCTTAGTAAAGTTTTATTTTCTGTTATTTCTCCTAACCCCTGTTCCACCATCTATTTACTCAAATTCATTAAATATATTATACGTTGTTTTGCTCTGTCACTGTCCATATTTGATTTTCCAAGCCGTCATTCCTCAATTTATGCACCAAAACCGGTTTTACTATTTAAAAACGGTTCCTGGTTTTAAATAGTAGTTTTATTTCTGCTCTCACTGCCATGCAGAAGGACAGATAGCAAACAGCAGTTTAGTACTTTTCTCCTTGTTTCTAGCGAAATTTTACTATTTCTCAGTCCTTTCCTTAGCTTTTGAAATGCATTTTTGGTTATCCGAATACGCCTTTGGATTTCAGTGTCACACCTTCCGTCCTTCAGAGTATCTATATTTCTGAGATGAGGTATTATGTACATTATTTACATTATTCCGACTATTGTCCTCAACTCTGTCGCCATATTCATCCCAACGTTTCGGCCGTTGTACGCTCCGGCCTTCTTCAGATGGTTGGAATGTCGAACTGAACCCTCTATTTCGCTCATTGGGGTAGACTGTTCCATGTTTGATGGATGTCAGTTATCAGTTATCTCCTGTTAATTTCCCTCTGAAAAAATGGTAGCTGAAGACATTACGTTTATAATACCCAGCAATTCCTACCCGGATACCCTTAAGGACACATGACAGTGGATAAAGGCGTTGGTTAGATCCAGTGACAGGAGCCAAAGAGTGTGAGTTCAATACCCGGTTAAGGCAGTGGAGAACTTTCAGAGGGAAATTAATAGGAGATAACTGATAACTGACATCCATCAAACATGGCACGTGCAACTAGAACAGTCCACCCCAGTAAGCGAAATAAAGGGTTCCGTTCGACATTCCAACCACCTGAAGAAGGCAGGAGCGTACAACGGCCGAAACATCGTGATAAATATGGCGACAAAGATGAGGACAATAGTCCGAATAATGTAAATAATGTACCTTCCGTCTGTTAAAATACTTCCAATTGTATTCCTATGGGTATCACAAACGAAACAAGCATAGATATGATCAGAATGACACTATAAAACAAATAAAGTGCGACAATTACATTTATAAATACTAGATTTAACACGTGAAAATTAAACGGTTTGTTTATTTCAAGTTTCTGGGGAATCTTAATTCTTCATTTTAGAATTGAATAAGCACAAAGCGAGTTCTATGACAATAAAATATCCGTAGAAATTCCCTTATCGCATCGTTAAATATTTGAACTTAGCAACTTTAACAAATTATTCCAATGACAATCGTGAATATGAATGCTGGTCGTTATCTTATGAAGCAAGTATGTACGATTAAAAAAAATATAATCTATCTTTACAGGGTTTCTCATTTCACGGTAGCAGGCATTAAACATATGAGCGAGTTATTTGAAATTGAAATCGGTTTCCATTTCACTGAAACGGAAGTTAAAATATTCTATCTCATTGAAATCAAATAGTGTCTTTGATAATTGTTTGCCTTCTCACGCATCAAAACGGAATAATCCATTATTTATGAAGTATTAACAGGAGACGGTAAAAAACGTTTATATATTTTTCGTTGAAAATCTGTAGTGTCTCTGATACATATTTTTCTTAGCGCGACCAAAAACGGAATAATACATTATTCATGAGGGATTGGCAGGACGTAACGGTTGTGTGAACTAAGGAATGGACGGACAAGCACAATTATTATACGATATTAAGAGAGACAGTAATACAGATAGATAGGCAGATAAACAGGCAGATAAATAGGTAGATAGATTGATAGATAATTGAAGACTAATATCATATAGATGAAATAATGTAAAGTGAGTTCATTTAAAAGTAAAATACAAAAAAAAAACAACTTTATGTATCTGTATGAATGTCTGTAATGAACGAAAAAAAATATATAAGAAGAGACTGTCTAAGAATCAAAACATATAAAGATAGATAAATAAAATTATCTATTATCGGATTTATTCTAAAAGAGAGAGGTGTAGATAGATTATTATGTGCGAAATTGTTATAACTGTGAAATTGTTTCTTTTTATCTTGCTCTTCACAATTATATATATATATATTCGATTTGTCACAATTTAATTCCCGAATGGACCGCTGCGTGTGGCTTTTGTAATGAGTCAGACAAATATTTATAAAAGTGTATGCCACTATATGTCCCAACTTCCGCTTTCATGTGACACTGCCTCGATAAGTTATTCGTTGCCACGCAACAGAGGAAGTTGTTTGTATTCATGCTATTCTGTTTGTGGAAAATGTTTGAAAGCAACAGATTAATCTGAATCTTTCTGTGAACACTGTTGTATGGCTTAGTTATTGTGGCTTATGTTTAAAATGCTATAAAGTGGGTTTTCTAAGTGGGTCAGGATCTTCAAGGAAAAGCTAGATGACAATGAGAATGAAACAACAGGCCAGCCCAAACCGCACCGAACAGATTCAAACGCAAAACACGTGCGGGCTTTGAAGCACTCAGACTGATAGCAGAAAACAACTCTGAATATAGAACCAGTACAATGGTTGTTAACATAATTTAAAAATGAGAAAAAAATCATCAATTATGGTGCCAAGGGTCTTGGAAATTCAGGGAATGTTCCTATATAAGGAAAAACAAAGCGTTTGAACTTCTAAGATAGTGTGATACACAGATGAAGAACCTGATAGATAGACAGATAGATAGATAGGAAGAGACTGAGAGAGATAGGAAGAATGAGATAAATATATAGGTATATAGTTATAAAGAGACAGAGATAGAAAAGAACAGACTGTGTTAGATACTGGAGATATAGAGAAATGAAGACAGGCATATATTTAATTATGCATACACACATGCATACACGGATTGATGATCAATAGTTATATAGGTCGACAGAATGAAATAGATAGGTATGAATAGACCGAGAGTGATAGAGAGATAGGTATGAATAGACAGAGAGTGATAGAGAGATAGGTATGAATAGACAGAGAGTGATAGAGAGATAGGTATGAATAGACAGAGAGTGGTAGAGAGATAGGTATGAATAGACAGAGAGTGGTAGATAGATAGGTATGAATAGACAGAGAGTGGTAGATAGATAGGTATGAATAGACAGAGAGTGGTAGATAGATAGGTAGATAGGAATAGAAAGAGATGGATAAATAGATAGATTTTGAATAGAAATAGATGGATAAATAGATATGAATAGAAAGAGATGGATAAATAGATATGAAGATATAAACGGAGATAGTGATAGATTCATATATATATATATATATAAAGGGAAATGTACTGACTAAGATAGATAGATAATGACTGAGCTAGGTAGAGAAAACTGAATGTAGCAAGTTTCTACAGAGATGGGGATTGATATAGAGCAAAAGAAAAAAAATGATTAGTTATAAGATAGACATTGTATATTTTTACTGCTTAACTCTGAGAAATCTTCCCCACTTTCACTTTCTCTAAAACTTCCACTTGCAACCTTTCCTTGACGTTTATCCTTTTAGTCACCCCCAAGCTACACATCAAAGAAAACTCCAGACTCATACACCACCATATTCACTTGCCTGCAGAACTGCCACCTTTGTGTGCAAAACACAACTGTCACTTACTTTGCAATAAGTTCCTTCGGGGTTTATGTGTATTTATTAGTTTGTTCGGGAGAGAAAGAAAAGAGAGAAAAAAGAGAAAGGAGAGATAAAGGGGGAGAAAGGAGAGAGAGAGAAAAGAGAGAAAGAAGCTAGAGAAAGTAGAGAGAGTGTAAGAAGAGAGAGAGAGAGAAATAAAATAAAAACACTAGCGTTTTAAAACGATTTTTGTCGTTTGTTGTCTTATCTTTATATTTAATTCATTTAGTTTTCAATCTTAAGTTTGGGCTTATTTATTTACGCATTTTATTCTTGCTTTATTACGTGCCAAATCTGTCTATTTTATTTGCTTCTGAAGATGGAAAAGACGCGTTTTTCTCGTTTTCTAAGCGAAAAGCGTGAGTCTAAACGTGATTCTCAGGCACATGACAAACACTGAACGTGATTGTTGTTTTGAACGCACAAAGCTTCAAACTGATGCCAGGTACGTTAACAACGGAACTAGTATTAGGATATTTTCAGCCAATGCCTTTCTTGCTACGCATGGTTTTGGATAGTTGCCCTAACAGTTAATATCTGAAAATGTATGCGTTCAAGCAAGTTCGAGTACTGGCTGATAGAGTTTGCGTTAGAATTTCATAATAATCCCAGGCATTTTCCCATATCTTTCATATAAGACAATTTAAACGATTTTCTTATCAGGGGATGAGTGATACGAAAAATCCAAAACATTTGTCTAATGTTATATAATGGATTTATTTTGGTGTCATTATTAAAGGAAGAGAAAACGTTACTGTGTTGATACATATTTCATTCCGAGTACTTTCGACATTAGCACAATGTCATGATCAGGGTGTTTCTTATTTCAAGTCGAATATTGTATTTTTCAACATTTTCAAAGACAAAATTGCTGTGTTCATTTGAAGGCTATTTTTTTAACCCTGCGAAGTGAAGAACGTGAATAGAGTCTTGTGTACAACTTCAGGGGAAGTAACTATGTTATAGCATTGTCGAGAGGTTAAGAAATAAGTATAAAATCTACCAATACAAATCTCGATAATTTAAACTACCTACTGTAAATTGAAACATTTGTGTAGTATGCATAATTATTTTTATTAAATATTGGTTTCAATTTTGCATTATAGATAGCTTCAAGAATTATTAGTTTACACTTACTTTCATGAAAAAATAATCTATAATTTGTCATTAAAATAATAAACATAAAATATAAATTATCCGTAAATATGAAAGGATCCAAATAAATATAAGCAGACAAAACGTTTCTAAATTATTCAATGAAACATGTTTCAATATTTTATATACATATTAGTAAACATTGAAGTCAACACTCAAATGTGGCCTGATGATTGCATTTAGCATGAAACAGCTTGATACCCGAGTGTCGACTTCAATGTTTATTTTTATATTTACATACGTTCTATCTCTGATATTGAGCACTTTATCCCATAATGTCATTACTTAAAATTTATTTTATATATGTGTGTTGCATTAACAAGCTGCATTTACAACGTAGTAAGTACCCTTTAATTTTCATTGAAATATTTCAAATCACATTTAAATAGATCATCTACGTTATGTATTTTAATACACATTTTGAAAAATGTCTATATATAAGTAATGTTTACGTCATTTATATGTATTTATATATTAGAGTTTCCGATGAGCATCATCATATAACAAAATCAATATCTGTGTTTATGCTTAAAGTAAATATAAAATAACTGTAATCTCGGCTCATATAAATAAGCATTATTTTTTGTTTTTAAGCAGAAACAACAATATATGATAATTAGCGTTGTGTATTTTAATATTCTATATATTTCCTGGCACAAAATCTATTTCGTTAGGACAAAATTAATAACTTTTATGATTCCTTAAATAAAATAATAGGGCATTATTCCATACAGATTGACATAACTGTCTTTAAATATTAGGCCTGCTGCATTATATATAAAACAAAGTCTATTATAAACTCTTTAATGTACTCTTTATTTTATGTCGTAAATATGTCATCAACCTTATAATAAATATTCTGTCATATATGAGTACATTTAAAATATGACATAGTACAAAATTAATAATCATAATTGTAAGATCATTTTAAAATTTTACTAATGCTAATTTTAAATTTGATTTTTACGATAGTTTTTTATAGTTATGTGCACACAGTGTAGATACAAGCAATATTTAATCATTTGAACAACATTTGTATTACTAGAGGTTTAATGATTACCGTAAGCATTATATAAATTACTTCTTCCTCACAATGTTTTCATGTTAAACATGTTATGTCTAAAATAAAAAATGAGAAGTGGCAAGTTCTATAGTCTACGAGGATATATGTCGTTAATTCTATTCCTTTGTGAGTCGCACCTCCGGATACAATAAAAGAAACATGCATGAATATGAATAGATAGAAACAGCAATACGCAGATAAAGGGTGAGCTATAAATTTCTAAACACGATCATATAGAAAAGCATATAGACAGACAGACAAACAAATATACAGATACATAGATATAGTTGATTGTTTTCGATTAGAGGGATATCAAAAGCTATAGGTTATTTTATGGCAAAATCGAAATATTTTGTACGCATATTGATTGGGGGTATTAATGTATTTTAGTCATACAAGTATTATTAATTAACCCATAGATGGGAGACGAAGTGGATTCATACCTTTCTTTGTGTGTAAAGAAATATAACGTACCAAATTGGTAATGAAAATAGAGACTCCGATTTCAAATTCCGAGGCATAAGGCAATGTTAGAGCAAAAGCCTTCACCCAGCTAGGTACTAACGAGGTTCGACGTTGATTAACTTCGGTGACTGAGCGGAAACCGGTGTTTCCATGTGATGTGGAGGAAAGCCACAAATAGATTGGCACACATTTAGACAGGCATACAGACAGATAGATAATGCTTTATAGAGTAAATAAAGTCATGCGAAATTTGTTAATAGTAAAATACAACGTACACACATATAGTGTCTGTATGAATGTCAGTAATAAATGAAAACAACATGTGAGAAGAGCAGGTAAAGATATAAAACTATTAAGAGACCGGAACTACCTACACAATAGACTCTTCCAAGTCTATATTAATTATGCGACACAACACTCTATACAGAGAGATAGAGAGACAGTGAGAGCCGCGTACGACTACCAGTATTGGACACTAACATATAGTAAGCTCCGCTTACACTATCTCTGTAACCTGTTGTTAATATATCTTTCTTACATCTAATCCGTGTTTTCCTTCTCTGGTCCCGACTTTGGCCCCACATCAAAAACATATGAAGTAAGATAGGTAAAATTTCAATTATAGGAATACTTATTATAAAATAGAGAGATTTAGATAGATTCGATGTTTCATAACTGTTATTATATATATATATATATATATATATATATATATATATATATATATATATAGAGTGTGTGTGTGTGCGTGTGTGTGAGGGTGTGTTTTGAACGATAGAAAATATTAAATAAAAAGTAAAATCTTCAGACACACTGGGTTGTATATTAATATTCTTTCGATTTTATTATATCAGTTAGAATCATAAACGACCAGCATGGCCATCATGAGGAGAAAGATTTGTGCTCGTTAGTAGCAGTGAACTACAGAAATGAATAACTTCATGGAGAAAATGAACTTCTATGTGTAGTTTTGATTTTTGGCCAGTCCTTGTGTTAGTCAAATAGTCTATTAAGTTGTTATTTAAGATAAGAGTTGGATGGATTCATGCTGCTCTAAATTCCCATGTTCATTTATCAATTCTATTGGATTCTGGAAAGGGGATGCGTCTCTGTTAAGCGTGTTTGTTATTTGGTTCTTAGGGAGTGAGTGAGTATGATGTGTGTATATTACTATAGATGCATGTGTCTGTGTGCGTATATATATATATATATATATATATATATATATATATATATATATTTATATTTGGTTGGATTGATGTGTTTTTGTGACCCTGGGTTTCACGCTTTTGCGAATATGTTAGCTCTATCTCTGCTATTGAGCGCTTTCTAATAAGTACCGAGCTTATTTATATTTATACACACCCACACACACATATATATATACCGGATGTAACAGCAAAATTGTCCAAATGGCTTAAGAGCATAATTATATATCCCACAAATTAATATCTACAAAAAAAAATAAAACGCTAAACTAATTGTGTTTTTTCCAGGTTTTCAGATAAGACGTTCAGCCATCATGACACCATTTTCATAAGAATCACTGGTGAAAACCCGTTTAAGTTATTCAGGTAAAAAGAGAGCAGGTTAAAATTGTTTTGTATCAGACCAACTGTCTCCCAACAGATCAATTCTTAAGACGTTTGTCAGGGGAAAGAGGAGTTTCAGCTATGCCAGTCAGAGCAATTAAGAAAGACTTAAAAAGAAATTGTACGTGAAACCTATGAGACAATATGTTAACCCTGGACAGAAAGTTAGATGTGTTGAGAGGACGAGGATCATCTGAAATATGTTGGAAAATGATCCTTGAATAATCTGTATATATATATATATATATATATATATATATATATATATAAATGTACTTCAGCACTTAGGGTATAATTATACTCTCTCACTGCTCAGAGGAGAGTCCAATATTTTTATAAAAAACGCCGGAGAATTCCAGTAACATATCCTTAAAACTTTTAAGTAGCAACTTTTCAAATATTAATCTAACAATTGGGCAATATTGGTGTTACACGATTTGGACCAAAATGCTGTTACCCCCTGTACATACACGATAAAAAAATGAAAAAGCCGACATTATTAGAAACGGATAAAACAGCAAAATCCGTAACTTCAGAGACATTTATTAACCCCTGTGCCTGTGTTTCACGCTACTAACAAGCATGATTTTTTTTTACTCCGGATGATGACCATGCTGGCCGACACAATTCCAAAATCTAATTCAAATAATAAAAGAAAAAATATCAATATACAGCACAGTGTGTCTGAAATTTTTAAATTTTTAATTTTCAATTGCTCAAGACATATATATATATATATATATATATATATATATATATATATATATATATATATATATATATAGTAGATCCTGGCGTTGCCTGGGATGCAACAATAATAGATAGATCAAGGATCGACCATCATAAAGACTGAAAAATAAAATTGACCAAGATTATTGTTTAAGGTAGACGGACACACATTGTTCAAACCCAAACTCAAACAAAAACATTGTTTTCAATCGTTATGAGTCTACCGATTGAATAGAATTTTATTATAAACAATTGTCTTGCAAATGGAACTTTTAAATCATTCTGAATGTAAAAATAAAGAAAAAAGTGTGCAAGACAATAAGAAACACTACCTGCCAAAAAAAGTGAAGTTTTGTTGAAATCGGTTAAAAAATGTAGGAAATCCGATCCCATATAAAAACGAACACACACACACACACACACACAAACAACCTGAGTTTTATAATAACTCGATATGAGTTGTCCCCCTTTCATTCTCGTGATGCCTCTTAATCGTGTTTTCAAATTGATTTCGTGCAAAAAAAACAATTGTGCTTTTCCAATTTTTGGCGCTGTCAGAACCACCGCCGTGCAATTTTAGGTAGTCCTGTGAATTTTTGTTGAAATAGGTTGAAAAATGTAGGAAATCCGATCCGATATATAAACGTACAGACACACACACAACCTGGGTTTTATAATAAGTAAATATATATATATATATATATATATATATATATATATATATATATTAGAGAGGGAGAGAGAAAGGGGGTGGTGTAACAATATAATTCCCGAATGGATCGCATCGTGTGACTTTTGTAATTAGTCAGGCAAACATTTATTCGAGAGTATGTACAGACATGCTCCAACTTCCGTGACGCAAACTAGATAATTTATTCGTTGCCAAGCAATCGAGGAAGTTTTATGTGTACATGTTATTCTGTTTTAGGTAAATGTGTGAAAGAATATGGAGCAGCAGATTAGCATCAATGTTTCTGCTGAATGTTCTATTTAAAGTGGTAACATTGCTAGAAAATAATGGAGCGATTTTTAAGTGGCACAGGAAGTTTGAGAAAAGACGAGAAGACGTGAAAATGCTACCAGACGAAAGTATCAAAAACGAACACAGACAACATACGCAAAAGATGCACACAATGTCGATACCTTCTATATTTAATCTGTGAAGAGAAGACTTATATTTATATCTTTTATACGGTCAATGGTATGTATGATTCATTGATTGCTTCAGGCATTATACAAGTTGTTTTTGATCTCTCCGCTTTCATGTTAAAATCTTATGCTTATGAATGATTCGAAATGAAAACACCTCAAAAGGAAAAAAAAAAGATTAGCAACAAAACGACGAAGCTTATTCCAAACCAGGTTGTTGAAAGTGTAGGCAAATGTATTTGAGTGCCCGGAAAGAAATGAGACTCCTGTCTAGAATGATAGATTCTACGAGTAATTAATTAAATGCAACATTCACACGAACGCTACACATAAGGAATTACTTGAATAATGTGTTCATTAGTAGCATATGTTTAATTTTTGAATGCTGAAATGAGTACAGATATCTGCATCTCATGAACTGCGAATCTTGTGAAATTCAAAATCAAAAGTAAAGAAAACCAAGGAAATATTTTGAAAAAGAAAATTTTATTAGAATAAAGTAGTATTGAACAAAATAATTGTATAAAAGCTTCAGTGGATTCTGCATAATCGAGTATTTTGAATATTATACACGTAATTTTTATATTTATACAATAAATGTAATATTATAAAAATCGTATTTTCAATATGTATATTCCGACTATTTTCTTCATCTTTGTTGTTGTTGTTGTCATGAAAAAGTTTTGGCCATTGTGTACACCGGTCTTCATCAGGTATACATAACTCTCAGTAACCTATAAGCAATTCTGAACTGAACACTTTATTTAAACTACGGGGTAGACAGTTCTCGTTCCATTACCAATGTTTAAGAGTATCAGCTAGTTCTTATTCAGCGAGAATTTAAAATAATTTAAAGAAACAGTGTTAAAGGACGAGCTTAATTATATCAAGCAATCACCTGCATTTTTGTTGTACACTATATCTCCGCTTTAGTGAATCACAATATATTGTTACATAACACGTTTTTTTTTATTGTATCACAATATTAAGACGTGCTAACATTTTTCAATTAATTTTGTCGCCACAAGAACAATAGTAATATTATATTTTGAAATATTTTTACGAGAAAAAGAAACTAGCATCTATATAAGAAAGTGTAGTTAGATATCTTCTTTTTCTTCTTCTATGTGTTACGTCTCTTCAGGATGTGACCGCCATGTCACTCCACATATCCCTACACTTTGTAAGATTTCTTTTTGTCCCATAATGACAAATGCACGTTTTTTTTTGTCCCCAGTTTTTTCCCATTTGTCTTCCCTATGACCTCTGCGTGTCAAATTCTCTAAGTCCTCTTAGACATTATATGCCCTAAAAATTCCCACTCTCTCTTTCTGTTAAAATATATCAATGTTCTTTTTAATCCAGTGTACTTAAAACTTCATTAATACTGACATGCGGAGTTCAAGTTTACCTCACGTTTATATTTCATTTGCGAGGATATTATTCTGCATTCCCTGCCCTGTTGGGTGACCAATATTAGAAAATTGCTGCATTTAATACATTGTAAAATATCCTAGCAATTAATATATCGTTAAATATCACTTAATATATCACAGCTATTCATACATCGTTAAATGCCGTAGAACCTTCCCAATTTCGAATGTTCTTATATATTTCAGTAAATTAAAGGCATCTGTATAATTTTTACATGATATATATTTCTAATCTATCTTCCTTTTACCCAGATTATTCCGAGAGAGAAAATAACATAGAAAGTTATATACTAAACGATGACATTTCGGCTTTCAAAAACAAAAGTCAATTCCTCATCACCTTAACTTCAATGAACCGGTCTTTAAAAAAAATAAATAAATCACTTAATAAGTACCGGCTTCAATCCTCTTGAACGAATGACAGACACTTGTCAGTTTCACAAGTTAATCAAGATAACATCTGACATTTTATCTGCCATCAAATTCCTTATTTCGTCTTTTTACTGGGATTCTGCCAAAAGTCAGATATAAAAACAAAACAAATATCGTAGACGTTGACTGTAATTTCCTAAGTTTCTTAAATGTGTTTATTTAACCTTTCGTTGTTCAATCACATACGTAGAGATATTAAGTGAAACTGTTAAATTGGGATAAGATGCAACGATCTTCAAAGATTCGCATTTGATTAGAAACTAACTCCCTCGGTTAAATAACCAAATGGTTTTTGTGATGTTAATAATCATTGATTATATATATATATATATATATATATATATATATATATATATATATATATATATATATATATAAAAAAAAAAAAAAAACATGACATTTTTTATGTTTATACATTCATTTTATAGATAAAATATTTAAGTAAATGCTCTCTTTATAATAAACAGTATTAAATAATACTTACGGCCTGAATATCCGAGAAACTTTCCCAGAAGATATTCATCCTCCGACAAGATTCGAACCTGTATCCTATACGGAACCGTCATTTAGCATGACGTGCCTTTACCGATTTGGCCACAGAGGCGCGTTCGGTTAGCAAGGTCGAATTTACTGTATTTAAAAATGAATCTCTCACGTACATTCATATCTGCTCATGGCGTATCAAATGTAAACAAATGACGTCACACATTATGAAATGGACAAAGTCCGACAATTATTTTAAAACACACACACACATATATATATATATATATATATATATATATATATATATTCTTATTATTAAAACTCTAATCTTTTATGTATGTGTGTTCTAAAGATACAACTTAAAAGATACATAATACCGCAACCAATTTAGTACAATATTATATCTTGAACCACTGCAATGATTTGTGCCAAACTTTATCTACTGTCTTAATTCTTTTTCTTTTAATTGTTCTCTAGCGTTAATATTTTTCTCGTATTCTCTAGCAATCAGTAACCCCATGCGTCAGTGTCTATATGGCCCTGCCTTGAAATGATTAAAAAAAGGGTTCTTGAGCCATGGACATATTTTTTCTGTTTTTAGGGCATACATACACATTCTTATATTAATCCATGTATATAAACAGCCACTTGCATACTATATTCCAACTGCGTGAAAATAATAAAAATTCATAATACATTATAACAAAATTATGAAATGAATTTAAATATGCATAACATTAAAATATTGTATATAAACAACTACTTCAAAAGGTTAAGAAACTATGTGCGTCATATGACTTGCAGGTAAATCAATAAATAAATAGATGCACGCTGTTTTACTTCCGATACATATATGGAAATAAAAGCGAAGATGAAAAATATGCGCAATAAAAAATATAATTGTCTTTCTAACAAGACTGCACCTTTTTAGGCTATTACTCGAAAATTTCAGGATTTTTTATCTAAGCCGAACAAAAATATTATTTTACCGTTTCAGTATAAATTATTAATTTTCAGATGAAATGCATTTATGGAAGACATATGTCATAATTTTAAGCAAAACATGCCTATTGATATCGTAAAATAATTTCACAATTTAAATCAGGATATATTGGCATTAAGGCGTTTTTGGTGATTTTAATTATTTTTTAAACCGAAAATTTTGTTTACCCATTATCAACTAATAATAAAATATATATACATAATATTTCGATAAATACTACACCTGTTTAAGAC
Source organism: Acanthosepion pharaonis (assembly GCA_903632075.3). Taxonomy (NCBI): domain Eukaryota; kingdom Metazoa; phylum Mollusca; class Cephalopoda; order Sepiida; family Sepiidae; genus Acanthosepion; species Acanthosepion pharaonis. The sequence continues at coordinate 2,700,648 of CAHIKZ030004872.1, read as the reverse complement.
TACAATTCTATATTTTCCTGTAATGTGTTAACTATGAAAATAAGTGTAACAAACTTATTTTCAGTCTTTAAATACTCACTAAATTGCGTAATTAATAATAGAATTGATAACTCCTCATTTTGTACGCTGAACTGAATATTTAAAGATCAACGGTTTTATGGGTGATCTAATATATATATAACTTTTCATTGCTAACGCATTTCTTCCTTGAATAACATTTGCAAGCTAAATGTGCCGATTTTATTTCCTTACCTATATATACGCATAAGTAACGTGGGGAGAAAATATCTTTAAGTGGAAAATTTTGGATTTTGAGAACGCTATAAAACATTTATAAAGCTTGTTGTGTAAAGAAAAGAAAATATGGCGGACGATAATTGAAATCATTTATTGCCTAATCAACAAAATTGAATAAAGTTTGCCGTTACTTACGCCATGGATTTATTCAAGTATCTCATTTCTTAAAAGAATTTCTAGTTACTCAAGCCAACATAAAATCAAAAATGAAAAGCAAACGACTAACTATTGGTTTTTACTTAATTGACAAAAAAATAAATTGTTTAATATATAAATAAAAACTACGATGCATAGAAATAAATTAATTACGTTAGAAAATAAAATAAAATTTCAAGCATATACTCCATATTTGTTCTTGATCACTCTAATCTACGAGGGAAGATTTTTTCTTCTCGATCTGTTTTCCATATCTAGATTCATCCGGGGTCTTGTGTTTATTTAGTTGTACTTACTTCAAGTTTTCACTAAGTTTTACACTATATTATCGACATAGAGTTTAAAAAATATTACTATTCTAACAATTTCACGAACCCACGCGTTAATACAATCGATTAGTAGAAAGTATCACTTGGAGATTTATATCAAATGTTTTTCAATCTTTTCTGTTGCTAAGATTACTTGAATTTCTTCAACTGCTGTCCCTCTTTTCTTACTGCCTCTAAAGCTTGCTGTTATTTCTCTTAATTTATTTCTTGTTATGTCTGCTGCGATTGGATCGATTCAAGTGAAACTGAATTTTTTCCTTCTAGAAACTAGAGTTATTTTAGTGCTCTTTGCTTGGTTACTAATTGTTTGTAATGCCTCCTGCCATTGGTCAATTTTCATGTGACAATTGACCTGCATTGATATGCGCGTATATCCTGCTCCTCCTACTCCTTCAATCGTGTCGATTCGTCTGAGGAATATTGAGCCGCAGTTGCCGCTATGGTTTCCATAGCAAGTAAGGTTTTACCGGAAAAAAGATGCTAGCACTAAAATTACATAGGACTATTTATCAATAATAATAATAGTTTTAAATTGTTAATATCATTTTATTGTAAGAAACAAGAGCAAAATATTGAAAATGTTTTTGAAAAATGGTGAGATACATTAGGATGCTTGAAAGATATGAATCCTAATTATTCTCCAATCCCCCACCAGCTGGGAGATATTAGTAAGGCAAAATCGGCTCTCAAACATTACTTGGCAGTGATTACAGAAGGACTCAATTCAACAATTCAAAACCGGTTGGGCATAAAGCTAGCACCTCTAACCAGCATAAGCACGCCTGTATCCATATATTCACATAGGAATTTACTTGGATAAAACAATGTTCAACTGTCGAACTTTCTGCCTTTAGAAGAGAGGAGTCCAGAGGCGATTTGCCGAAGGGCAAAGTTTCGTCCGGTGAGGTAGACAGGACCTGAAACCATTTATGCGTGTTGTAAGGGAATATATTTAGCCGAGTCTACCGGCTCGGGGAACCCCAAGGTAAACTCGACCTCGTGCTACACACATTCCTCGTGGGGGCGTCTGTTAAGTATTAATAAACAATACTTGGGAGACAAACCCATGTATCGAAGTTCCTGTTAAAATCGTGTCCCTCGGCTTTATCACGTATCCAAACATTTAATTTGTTCTTTTCTGATCGCCTCTTTTATGATGATGGCGTTGATGACAAATTAAAACAATTTCTGTAACAGAAGAGCCGATGGGATTGACTGCTTTGTAAGGTTGGTGTAAGGTTGAATTTCTCGAGCATATCTCTCTTGTAATTTGACTTTATTATTTTCTCTCCTCTTCCCTAGGAAGTTGTTTTTGTTCCAATGGTAATGGAAAACCGCCAGTTGGTACGGTCGCAGGCTTGTGTATCAAACGATTTAGGCTCAAGTCCAGTGGCTTTCAGAGTTACTTTGAGTTGGTCTTTGTGACTTCAAAAAAGATAACCTCTTCGACATTTCCTTGCAGTGAGCTAACTAAGTAAAACTTGAGTTAGAAACCTTGACTTTTCCATTCTTACTACATGTCCTGACCTTTGAAGACGATGTTTCATGATCAGCAATTCGATGCTTTGATTGTTGATTCATTTCTAGGCCTTGGTGTTAGCCAAATATTATTTACATTTGATGTTCTAGATTGCACGAAGTCTTTGCTGGTGAAGCGAAACAATTTTTGAATGTCGCGACGATGTCGAGTCCAGGTTTAGTGGCCATATAGCAAAATTCAAATGACAACAGTATTATAGACCGTGATATTTGTTGCTAAAACTTTGTTGATAAAGATGCATTTAAATAACTTTCCAAATTACCTGCGCGCAGCTTCAATTCTGTATTCCACATTCTTTTCGAAGATGCACGTTTTTGATAAAATGATGTCTAGATTTGGAAAAAATTCTACTTGCTCAAGAAGTGTATCAGAGATGGTAATATCAAAATCTAGCAGAGATATTACTTGGCTCCGTCTTTGCAAAGACCCTGGTTTGCTTGATGTTTAGTGTAAGATTAAAACGGTAACATCTGTTTAAATGAAACAGATTAGACAAGACTTTCTCCGAGAAATGTATTTCTTTGAGAAAATGAAATATTCAAATTTCTTAATGTGTAATCCATATTTTAGTTTTAAATAAGCTATATTTATAAGCATATATAACATGTGCATTTCGTTAATTTCCAGCTGGATTTGGATAATTATTTTGTGATCTGCACCCCCAAAAACTTTGTAAATGACATTTCAAATTGGCCCATATAACTTTATTTAAATTAGCCATTTACATATCTAATATCTGCGTATAATTATAAAATATTTATTTTAAAGTATGACGACATTTAATAATAGTTTATTATAGATTTAGTTAATTGTCCTAATTTATATTAAGTTATGGTTTTAGATTGAACAGATAATTCTTTCTCACAGAAACAAAAATGGCCTTCGAAATAATATGAAAATATTTTTTAAAAAAATGATTAAAAACGTCTAGTTCTTTCTATTCCTTCTCCAGATCGCATGTTTTGATTTAAAACCACTGAGTAAATCAGTCAAGGTTAGCCAGGGTCCCCAAGCGCTCGCCAAGGATTTAATCTTTTCCATTCTGACTGCTTTTAAAAGGAGTGAATCCTCACAATCAGGGCTTCACATTGGTTCGCTTAAGTGTGAAATGATAAAATTGTACATTTACTGAAGAGAACATAATGGCTCGCATTATTTGCCTGATAATCAAACCACTATCAGCAAAACGCACAGGGAAATGCGTGTTTCTACTTAATTGATTGCATTCCACAAGCGCACGAATCAATTCAGTATCCATAAAATCTCATTCTGTCAATTTCTTCACATCGGGGCTTGTCGTATTCAAAAGAAGCTTCAGGCATATTTGGAAAAGCCATCATCAGAGATGTATTGTGTTTCACATAAGGAAAAAATATATAAAAGAAAAAAAAACAGAATAGAATTTATAAAATTTTCCACATTCTAAAATGTATGTAAATTTCTTTATTTACGGTCATAAAAAAAAAAACTAAATATTTTTTTTTTCTGAAAAATTTCGAGTACTGTTCAATGTGTATTCATTCGGACACTCCCGCAGTTCATAAACGACATCCAAAATGTTATCCAACACATCGAATGCAGTATAATGTTTAATACATTATTAGTTCCAACTCTAGATTCTCTTCTTCTGATACGCAATATTACAAGCCTTTCTTTTCTCTGTATTTTTTTCAGTGGCAAAAAATCAGATGATTATCGCTCTTTTGTTCCAGCATGCCATAATTTTACTACAAGGACACGCAATACAACGTCATCGGAGCCGAATCCTCCACGTTTCCCCTGAATTCATTTCTCGTTATTAAAAATCCCTATTTTCATTTATTTCTTACCGAAGAAAAGATTAACATAAGATGTAATGCTATGTTAGTAACGTTTAATAAGGATAGGTATCTACATTTTTCGTACATAGTCTAATTGTTAATTTGTTTCAACATTGTCAAATTAAAACTGGCTGAAACGAATATGTCTTTTGCAGGTCATTCTTCGAACTTTCGGTTTCTTGGCAAGATGTGAACGACTCTACTTATCCCTTCATGCATCATTTGATTCATTCGTTTTTTACGGCTTATCAACCTTTTGTAGGTTACATAAAGCTGAAGTATATTTTTAGAGTATAGTTTGTCTTTGCGATTGAATATAGTATTAACAATTGATTTGTAGATAAAAATAATAGTAAGATACAAGTCTTACTATTTAACCCTTGGATGGGGGGAAAGTGTGGATTCATACCGTTCCCAGGGTATTTGTATTGAGATATTAACATGTATTTCTAAATATATTTAAAAACTTTGCATTATATTCACACACACACATATATATTTTATATATATATATATATATATATATATATATATATATATATACACACACACACACACAACCGTTCAAAGGTTTGAAGCCACCACCACAATTGGCATGGAATGAAGTTGACAGCAGCTTGAAAGCATGATGAAAAAGTGTTTTAGGTTTCCTGAAAAAAGAATGAAAGTAATTATCTAACTTACTAACTGAGAAAATTTTGCAACGAATAGCAAAAAGTTGTGACGCAGAAGTCAAGGCTAAAGAAGATGTTTTGAGAAGAGCAAAATGTAATCAAAAATTGTTTTTTCTTATTGTCATAATAAAATTTCTAATAAAAAAAATATGTATCACACTTTTTTTTAATCAAGTATAATAATTTTCTCTTAGTTAGATACGAAACAACTACGCCTTAGGTCAAGGGTCGGCAACCTACGGCCCGCGGGCCGCATCCAGCCCGCGAAGGCATTTTGACCGGCACGCGAGCCTGATTACCAATGACTATTTTTAACATGAGATGTGTCAACACTTCTCAATTTAACTATATCGTCGACCTTTAAATGAAATTTGTTATATGCCATTTTACATAGAATGTCTACACATCTCAGTACACTAAAAATAGACTGCCAGTTATCTTTCATGAGACTTATTTTACCAAGTTGCGTTGGGTACGTTTAATGTCAAATAATGGATACATATTTGTTATGACCCTTGGCTACATTAAAAGATAACAGAAGCGAAAGGAACGATAAAGTGAAAGAGGCCAGGGAGGGACTGACATGCGAGGTAGCAGAAATCTAAAGACAGTTAAACATACGCGCATTATACATACATGCCTCATGAATGTGTGGATGATACCGCATGTGTACCTATGTAAGTGTATATGTTTGCAACTATATGTACTCGTATGTATCGGTATATGTGCTTCGTTTTTGTTTGATGTGTGTGGTTTGTTTGTGGAACAATTTTTATTAACAGTTTCAAACCTACACGTCTTAATTTCATCTATTTCACTTCGGTTGATTTTTTTTCACTTTGAAGTATTTTGACGTTCCTTGAGGAAATGTAATTCTTGTTAGGTGTTTTTTAATTTTAGATTTTCTTTTATTTTTCTGATTTCTCCATTTTCATTATAGTTTTAAATATTTAGGTTGACAGGGGTCTGCATATGTAATTTTCCCTAATTTTTCATTAATGGTCTTCGTCCGGCCCACGACGTCGAATGATTTGGCGACCACTGCCTTAAGTCAATGTTAAAAATTACCAGGGGTAGCTTCAAACTTTTGTATTGTAATATATATATATATATATATATATATATATATATATATATATATATATATATATATATAGTAAATCATGGAAAGAGTAACAAATATTTAAATAATTCAAGCAATTAAAATTGAAATATAACTGCTTCTGCATAAAAATGAAATATTCCTTTCTCACAAATGTTCCTTAAAAGAAATACTTATTTCTGAAGCCAATAGAAAAACCATACAGACATTATAAAATTCAAAGAAAACGCTTCACTGACGACCATAAATAATTAAACATAAATTGTTCTTATCTACAAACCAATAATCCGGGATAAAAAATGAAAAATACATATTTTATCCAAAGCTAATGCCGTTTTAATATATCCCTTTTTAAAATATTTTGATGGTAATGCACTTCATTAAGTGGTGAATATTATTTCGATATTGTCAGGCATATGCACTGAAAATGTTAATAGCAAATACAAGTATACAATTACTCAACCTTATGTATAGCTGATTAGGATATATATATATATATATATATATATATATATATATGCGTGTGTGTAGGAATGCTATTCAACATGGCGTTTCGACTCTTAATTTAGGTGTTTTCGGCTCTAAATAAAATACACGAAACAATATATATATATATATATATATATATATATAAGTGTTAGATTATACAATAAATCCGAACGTAAATTTTGATAGACAAGAAGCAATGCTAGACTATTAAGTTTCGTGTATTTTATTTCGAGTCGAAAAAACACCTAATTTAAAAGAGTCGAAACGCCATGTTGAATAGCATTCCTATTGTCTTTTTTTTCACACACACACATACATTATATATATATATATATATATATATATATATATATATATATATATATGTGTGTGTGTGTGTGTGTGTGTGTGTGAAGAAAATAAGACAATATATATATATATATATATATATATATATATATATATTAAGTTTCGTGTATTTTATTTCGAGCCGAAAACACCTAAATTAAGAGTCGAAATTAAGAGTTGAATAAGCATTCCTACACACACGCATATATATATATATATATATATATATATATATATATATATATATATATATATATATATATATATTATATATATTCTTATGCGTGTGTGTAAAATGAAAGCATTTTTTCGGAGAATCGTACTCAGCAACTTAGTGATTTTTTTCTGAATCAGACATATCAGATGAATCTATATTTCTGACATATTCCTTTGTCTTTGAAGTTTACCGTTATATTCCAGCATTCTTATTTGGAATATATCGTCTGCTTTAGTCTTATAGAATGAAAGAATCTGTTATTCACATCTGCTATAAAATAAAACAGTATCTGTATTTGCTTGAGGCATATTCACTGGATGCGGCTCCAGCTCTCCGATCTTAATCATTCTAAGGCGTCGACAGTAAGAGACTTCTTCAAATAGACTTCCTCAAACGTGGTTATCGACTGCTATCATTCACCAAAACGGGAAGTAGACAGATGAATTGAGGTCATTTTTTAACGCTCAGCCGACTTAACCCTTACAGTCGAAGAAAATACATATACGAATGTGAGAGGTTCGCTATAGCACAGTTGTTATACAAATTAAAAAATAAAATATTGTAATAATTGTACAACGTTAAAATATTCTGGTAATAATTACATTTTTTGTATATAACTTTATAAAATGTCGTATTAATTATGGTGTTCTATCAAAAACTAACTAATATCAACTGTTCTGAATTTGGCTCGGTGGACAGTAATGTCTTAACTTCGGGAACCACTATTATTTTGTACGTAGAGTCCTCACATATGTGATCTTGTGTCTTTCAGTCCTGTGTTTTAGTTTGCTAAGTAAATTCTTTAAAAATCTTCATCTCTACGGAAAGCAAAAGTTATGCTTACACAACATACTTTCATAAACCAAATAAGTAAATATCGGAATTTGGATTGCTTGATTGTTAGCAATACAGTTATCTAGAGTATTTAATTGAGTCTAATATATGAAAATGTATGTTTTTTTTCATTTTATTTTAAGAAATCATATATATATATATATATATATATATATATATATATATATATATATATATATATTGTGTCACTAAAATTGACATAAATTTACAATGTATTTTCATAGCAATCTGATCCTGTTATTAATTTTATTTATTTATTAAATTAAATATACAAAATAAATATTCCTGATCTAGAATGATTAATCTACACCGTGTATATTAATGTGAAGTACAAATTTGAAAAAAAAACAAAAAAATTATGGTCTCAGTGCATATTATTCAAATGTACACAACTTGACTGTATTTAAAACGGATGAACAACTCTGATTACTGTATAGTATGATCAGAATTTACGCAAAAGTAAAGTGTCACCCTGTACACAGATTTTGTTTGATAGTTTAAATATCATGCAATTTTCGTTGACAGATTGTACTCTAAAGAGATAGAGATGATAAGTAATCGTAAACTGCCTGGTAGCTGTACATTATAAAGGTAACATTTGCCTAACCATAACTATAGGTTACCTCCTTTAGCATTATCTACGGGTACTGAATTATATATCGATTATTCCGACAATAAGATTATTTGAAATGACCTTAGTGATGTGCACAATTACTAAACAAAATAAATGCAAATTTGAGACAGGGAAAATCTATTAATTCTTCAGTCATATATAGTATTTGTTGATATTAACTGACGTACATAGTGGATGACGTTTTGTTTTTCATGTAGCGTCAAAAGGAAAGAAACTACAATAGTCAGGCACGAGCGAAAACGAACGTGCAGTATCTAAGAACTTCTTATCAGATATTTTACGATAAGTGTTTTTCTCACCATTTTCAGGTTGCTTTTTAGAAAAAAAAAAGAATGAAAACCATTTATTTGATATAAAATATATCTCGAACGATGTCTAATACTGTAAAAATTGACTACAGTAGGTCTCTTTGTTCAGAAGCTGGGGTCACATTATACATGGGCTCTATGAAAAACTCAGGTTTTCCACAAAAATACAGAGGTCACAACATACATGACATTGGTTTATACATGAGCATATAGTCTGTTTTATGCCATGTGTGATACACGCTATGACGATCATGTATCTTTTGATACATGACTGACGAGACATATTTTTTATTCGTGGTACGTTGCCATTACTTTCTGCGGTAGACTACTTGTCATCCAAGGCTATAAAACCCTGTCTCTCATGCTATTTATCCATAGCTGAGGGTAGAAGAAGAAGATTCATACCAAGGATATTAACACGTAAGTGAATGTAATGTATTCGACTGAAATTCGAACTCGGTTCTCTCATGAGTATATAAGTTATTTCAAAGATTTCTTAGATGTCCCCACCATATTTCGCCACATATTCTTTCAGATATTATCGTGAGGTTTCTATGTTTATCAATATATCACGAAAATATATTGATTAAAATAAGAAACTGTTGATACATTTACATTGCAGAGTAATGATCGAAACAAACCAATATTTTGGGGCATACACTATCTTAAGTCATATATACTCACACTCCCTATTCTTGATATTGGCATTATTAAAAGTTTTTTTGAAAAAAATCACAAATCTCTAAGACTCGACAATATATTCTGAAAATCTCTTCGAGGCATTGTAACATTTCCCAGAGATTTAATTACGCATTACATTTAATTTCGTCTATCATAATATCAACAGCTTATTATGAAGAACTTGCTAAACTTTTCTTTTCCATATTTATCAACAGAAAATTCGACATCCATTGTATTTTTCCATTAAAACATAACGCAGTGCACTTGTTAGTAGCTCGTATATTCATTCCACGAATTCGTTCCTTAAAGATTGAAAACAGATCCTCGATTGGATTTAAATCAAGAATTTCCGGGCCAATCTATAGTAATTTGATTTGCTCACTGGTAAGTCTAACCAGTGTGTTCATACAGCGTTACAATTTCATACGATTCTTTAGGGTTGCGTCCATTGCAGACAATGGTCGTAGGACAACTAATCGCCGGTCGAGACAATAGTAACTGACCGTGATAAAAATCTCATGCAATCACGGATGACGCAATAATTTTTAAAGGCCAAACAAAATTCATCTCAAAAGACAAAAATAGATTCATATTACTGTACATCACTGCAAATGACCTAATCTGAGAAAAAATAGAAATCGATTACACCTTGTCCCTCCAGTGGGTCTTACACTGACTATATGGTGAATGAAAGGAAATTAAAGCGGTTGTTTCAATTAATTTGCCCAAGGGTGTAACATTGTCTGGTCTGATTATTTAAACAGATATTTCATTTTAATCCATTTATGTGAAATTTAAATTACTCCAGTATTAAATGTAAAATTAGGAATACATATATAGTGGGCATCAGATATTCTAGGTATAAAAACCGGCATTAAATATTAGATTATGCGTATAATTTATTAATGTCTTCCGTCATGAAATGAAAAAAATCGGTATTAATGTGTCAAGTCTTTTCCAAATTTGAAATACTTTTCGTATATCAGATTAAATTTCTTGCTATAGTTTTCCCTATTAAGCATTTTCTGACGATGGACCTCGAAGTAATTGTCCCAGGAAGATCTAAAGGCAAATAGTATCTATACAAATTTCAATTCGTGTAGGAAAAAATAAACACTAAGCGTTAGAATAAAAATATATTTTCAGCACTAGACATTTTAAAGAGTGGTATGTAATTATAAAATATAGTATATCCAGATACAATTACATTTTAAGACTCATAATTTAAAAGAGGAAAATTTATGCAAATCAAACTGACGCTTTATAATGAGATGACTTCATTCTATTTTATCTCAAGTGAAAATCTAACAAGGGAAATTTGATTCCAATTTAAGGAAAACCGATATAGATGTGAATACTGTTTGCTGGGATATATATATATATATATATATATATATATATATATATATATATATATATATATAAAATTCTTCAATTGACGTATCTGATAACTATTCATCTTCGTATGTATGTATGTATGTATGTATGTATGTATGAGGCAGGATGGGTGTGAGCGTGTGTAACGAATGCACGGCCGCAATTTTCGACTGATTTACACCTAAATTTACATGCACAAGCTCCAAGTAAGCAGAAAAGCCAAGACCGACTATGCATTTCCCAACTCCCATCGATAGTGGAAATAATCGATTTTTTTGCTTCTACGGTTGTTTTCATGTAGTTTGCGGCCATTTTCTACTGGCCAGAGTGAGAGCCTATAGCTGGCTGACTTGAATAGGCAGGAAGATTCTATTGGCCAGCGTGAGAGCCAACAACTGACTGACACGAATGTTAACTAGCATGTTAAACTGCAAAAAAAACAAAAAAAAAAAAACATCGATAGCTGCATTCGTCACAAGTGGGACAAATTTAAATCTGCATGGCACTTTTCCAATTGGCCCATTTGCTTGCTTAAACTCAACGTTGGTTCCGGTTGGGTGTAAAAAAGTATTTGTTGTTAACATTCTTTTTTTCATTCGGTTTTTCCAGTTACGAGTCCTTTTTTTAAAGCTGATCGTTTTGTGTTCATTTTGTTTAGTTCTTTTTTCGTAAGATTTAATGTTTAGTATAGAGCTTAGAAAAAATTCGCCGTGTGAGATAGGCAAGAAGTAAGGCATGTAGCAACATCAGCACGGCAAAGGGCACTCCTTTAAAGGCAAAGAATGGCAAAAATGCTTTAAGTCAAGTGATAGCGATAGCTGTACGAGTCGTACGATTTTTGAATCAAGTACAGGCAACGCCGGGCCATGCTGCTAGTATATATATATATATATATATAAGCAATGAAATATGAAAGTATAATAATTCATTTTAACGCATTTTGTCCCCTGGAAGGAATTCATCTGAATAATGCAATGTTTTATTGATGAATAACGTGGAAGTTGAGTAATAAATATGAAAGTCAATTAGCTCCAACTCGTTCGATTGAGTTTGACAAAATGTCCGTTTTAAAAGAATCGTACCTAAATTAATATAGGCAGTAATTTAATTTGGATAAAAATGTGTAGGAACTACAATGATTGCTAAATAATCCACAGTATATTTATTCCTATTTCCTTCCAATATTTTAACTTTCTTAGCAGATTTTCTGTTTTTAGAATACGGCCCCTTTAAAAAGGTAAACGATGAAAACAAAAATTAAAGGAAAAATAATGTTCTTATTCGACAGAAACCAATCACTAATTTTACATGAATTATAAATAGCCATGATACATTTCAATTTTACTTGGTCCATTGTTTTACATTCGGAAGAAAAATTCAGAGACTCATGTCACATTTCCATATCATGTGACAAGAGTATTCATTGATCACCTGTCTTTGCCTACACTTTTTTTACTATGCTTCCTCAAGTGATTTGCGTTTGAATTTCGTCATGCTAACCACAAGTTTTCCAGATACTTCGCTATCTTTTGAAGTTCTCTCTTACATGTGCATGCACGCACAAAACTAGTGCATGTGCATTTATATTGTAAACTATTGGCCAAATATGTTTACGTAGAAATTATATATATATATATATATATATATATAATTTCTACGTAGTCATATTTATATAGGAAATAGGAATAAATATACCGTGGATTATATATATATATATATATATATATATATATATATATATATATATATATATATATATATATATATATATAGTAAACTTTCCTCATCAGGAACTACCGAGTATTCATTTACTGAGTAGCAAGTACTACTTAACTTTGAAATTTACAAAATCTTTCTATTATAAACAGTTTTTCAGTAACTGTTAATGCTCTTTTAACTATTGATGGGATCATCTTTCATAAATTGTTGTTTCAATTACTGTGAAACGTCAGTATATTGATTAGCATTATTCCCTCTTTGCGTTAGATGTATTATCCATTTTAACTGTTGCAGGTCTTGAATGAAGCACTTTCGTTTATTTGCTACAGGTTATTTGGATGTGATTTTTAACGGCAGTCCAAGATGTTCGAAGCAGAATGTCCAACAGGCTTCATTCGTTCAACGCTACCATTAACGATCGAGCTGAGAAAGCGGTGTCTTACGGCTGAGAGATTCTGAATGAGTTATACCCAGATGATAGTCAAGATCTACCGAGGCTTTTTATAAACATAGATCTACTTATTAAGTTAATATTTTAGTATTTTATTAACTTGATCTGTTGGCCGAAACTACTTGTAACACAGTCTATTCCATGTTTAATGTCGTCGGCTAAATGTCTTAGAAAAGAAGGGATACAACGGACTGTTCGAAGAGTTTAATATTTGACAATTTCCTATCCTGATTTTTTTATGAAGGATTCAGTGTAGATGTCATCACTGTATTCATTCTAGGTCCAGAACAGTTTCTGGTTTGAAGAGTTTTACCTCGAGTGCTATTTTTGAAACACAGTAGAGAATGTCGATTGACATACGAACCATGAATACCTATATCATCAGCATACCCCAACTAGTAATCAGTGCACCCGCCTCGTCAGTGAAAACAGAAACGTTATTTTCTATCAGTAGAATCATTTGGAGTGTGTTAATATTGAAAAAAAAATCATTTCCAACTCCATATATTGTATCTTTATATCATCATAATGAATATTTTTGCGTGAAAGAGTTACAATTAATTTGAAAATCAGGATCTTCAGACAAAATGACAGTATTTTTCTTGATGTTATAGCGTTACACTAGAACATTCAGTAAAAAAAATTTATTTGCGATAAAATGTTCACGAGACCTTACGCAATGGCCTGTACTAAGAAGAGGGACCTCGAACCATCACGCTTCCATATATAATCATTCCACTATTCAACACCTTAGACATGCCTCTTCTGTAATATTCTTAATGATTTCAAAAATAAAGAATGTCAAATTTTTGTTCATTTTATTTGCTGAATTTACAAAGAGATCTTTTCAGCACTCCCCTCTTTATACTAATACCGAATGTTTTCTAATACTTATATTTTTCTGTATTTACATCTTCACTCGCATATCTTTTGCGACTTTCGAATTTCATAATTATATTCACAACTTTTGAACATTCTTATCGACAGAGGTTTATTAAATAAAATTCATTGTTGTTTTTTTCATTTATCCATTTTCTTCAAATTTCATATCTGTATATTACTGACAATTTGTTCTTCCTACAAATTGCTCTTATCAAATACATTCTATGTGTTCAATTTTTTTGCTGAAGTTACTGGCTGACTTACAAGAAGAGAACAGTTTAAATATAACAGGAAAAAACCGAAAAAGAAAGAATGCAATGAAATGGTTTCAACATTGTTGGGGGATTTAATTTTATCTTTTCCGATAACCCGTACAATGGTATGCAACTTTCAGAAATATAAATGAAGCTACGTTATAATATTGTGAACGATTACTAGTTAAAAGCTTATATGGATCAAGTAGCACAAATGCATTCATGTTTGCTGGTGCCATTGATCACCGGGCTGAATGTGACGACGCATTTGCTAACCTGCCGATGGGTCTTGACAATGCAGCATCCGGATATAAAATTGAATTCACTGAGAAGAACACAAAGCTGATAGAAATAGTGGGGAACCTATGAGGAAATCCATTATTGCCAGTGATAATGCAAACATTCCAAAATTCTTATTGCGCACACCAGCCAAGATGGATTCAAGCTAAAAGTCAATGCGAGAATTGAGTTGACAATGGCACGGAGGTATCTGTGATATTGTTGGAACTAAACTCGAGAGACAAAAACTCACCCTCAGATATGAGCAAGGATTGTTGCCGAATACTTGAGATCACTGGATTCTTACAGGAGGACACAAGAGGAGCATCCAAGCTAGAGACACACTTTAGATATATGTTTGGTATTTTCTACACAGGCCACTTCACATAAGTGAATAATCAGGTAAATATTTAAACGGCATGAGGTCAACCATAAAGAAGTTGAATCAGAAGTATGATAATATAACGAGATCGCATGTCCTCTCCAAGACCATCCAACAAAGAAAGGTATAAGAAAAAGTGAGTAGGAGACACCAAAGAAAATGATGGTATGACAACGTCCTCAAATGGGTCGGCCATAGTTCTACATAGAACCAGGCGCTGGCCAACGACCGAATGAAGCGCTGGCCAACGACCGAATGAAGCGCAGGCACCTTGCTGAGCAAGCCACCCTAGTGTGTTATAGAAAGGAAGGAGAACTACTACTATGAGTTTTATACAGTGATTTACGCGATGATAAACAAAACAAACTTACAACAGAAAGCAAGTTGTGGAGACTTGACCACAATAATAGTGCTTCAAATAATCGTTACTCTATAAAGATTAACAATGACTTACCGAATCTGTATGTTTGAGCGTTGCACAGCAGTAAGATTTACGGTATTTCAAGGTAGAGGAATCAGTAAGGATTCTCGGGGTACCATATATACTGCAGCCGTATCTTTAGCGAGTATGTTAGTCACAAAATAAGCTGAGTGATCTCAACCATTTTCAGGCTAATTTTGAATTCAACATACACGTTCTCTCAGTATAGATACCTTACGAAGGTTCAAGATTAAATTCTAAGCCCAGCATGGCTGCAGTTGGATCGGTAACATGAAAAAGACAGTCAAAATAAACTTCAATAAAAAAGAAGTTCAAGGTGTTTTTTGGACTTCTACTTCTAGATCGGCTGATGTAAAAGGCAATACGTTCCAATATGTCTTGCTATTTAACATCCCGATAGTACAAGAAAGGATTATGCATTTCTTTATTGCCTAGTAAACGACCTACTCAGAATTTGACCTCGGAATTCCATTTCCTGCGCCGATAACTGCTATGCTACCCACGTTAAATGAACTTAAAAATATGGAGAAAAAGATCGTTCTTTCCTCGTTCTATTTAGATTTTTTTATATTTGAAATGTTTTCCTTCGTCAGGGGCAATTTACGAAGCTCTTTGCAAGAAAGCTACTTTCGAAGCTAAAAAAAAAACAAAAAACAAAGAAAGAAACAAAGAAACAATCACGATCGTTGACACCGAATTACAGTTTTTCTATAGTATCGCACATCTCAGGTTAATGTCAAAATAACAACTCTAAATTGACATTAATGAGAATCCCATCCACTTAACAGGAGCATTGAGTCTAACAATTCAGCAAACGTTCTCACATCACACTGGATAATTGTAATTAAAACAAAAATTAATTACATTGTATACATTCGGATTTTGCTATTATCATTACTGTGTTTTTACTTTCATCAGGTGTCTTTAGTTTAGAGTATTTCTTTCTTTGTTGTCAAGCGTGATGCACGCTCGGACGATCAGCTCTCATTTCATTGCATGATTGACTTCGAAGAAGAATTTTAACAGTAGGTTGCCTTTAATCTCTGCGGTAAATTATCTGCCAGCCAATTCTATTTGACTTAATTCTTCCTTCTATATAACTCGTAACTGGTATTTTGGCGTAACGGCATGTAACCATTGGAATTCGAACTCGACTCTCCGATTTTCTGTATCCGTGACGTTATCAATCACAACACCCGCACATCTAAGCATTACAATAACTTGTATTCCTAAGCAGTCATCCACCAAGGTACTGACCATACTCAAATTTAATTAACATTAACGTGATCTGTTCATAAATTTCGATCACAGTAACCTTCAGATAATGTCAAACGGGAGCCGTTATTTAATCTATGGATGTTGGTCTTTCTTGTTACTATCACATACGCTCATTTGTTTTAGAAATTATTACTAAGTTCAGAGTCTAAGACTACTAATGGCGAATGCTTTGAACTCACAGTTACTATCACCCATTTCACGAACCAATTTATGCAAAATGAATATAGTCATATTGGTCAATTTCGAAACGAGAACTTTGACGCTTAAACCTAATGTTTTCTTATTGTACCTACTGATAACACTTCAGCGACTAGTGTCAAGCAGAAAGAGCTAGTGTTTTTGAAGGTGGTCGATGGACACAACTCCGAATCATTGTGAAAATAACACATATAAGGATATTAATCCAATTGTAAATAAAGTAAATAACTATGGCCTCATCAGAGAAATTCAGGCAGAAATTAAACACAAAAATTCGTGCAACTACCGTAGAGAATTTTTTCAATAAAGAAACTATTTGTCACTGCATAAAAAACAGAGCTATTAAATAATTGTTATTTTTATCTCTCATCGTAAAGAAATTATACCGAAGGCAAATATATGTATACGAAGGTATGGGACTCTAAACGCAACTGAACACCGCTAACATGCATAGATCAATTTACCTCTTGGAAGAAAGGAGTATAGTTTCCTTATTCAGTTCTCTTATTTTATTTTACTTTTAAAGTGCAATGGAGTACACCTCAGATATATGGACAGGGACAAACTTTATTTTCCGGTCTCGATAGAGTCTAAAAGCCTGTCCGCGTCTTTGTGGATGACAAATTATTTTCCACCATACAACCCATTACTCACGGACGAAAGGTCTTGAGACTCTCGCTGCTCTTTCGCCATTTCACTGGAGTGTTCAGACGGACCACTTTCATTAATGGCATCAGTTATTACCTTCAAGACTAAGAACTGCCATGCTACGCACATTGTAGCAAACCATCCACATTTCCTTCGTGTTTCATAGCTGTGATGTAGGTTCCATTCGAGAAGCTTCTACCTATCAACCGCTACTGTGTGGAACCGACCACAAAGATAATAAATTCTTCAATTAATACAAGTTTAAGCTGATCAGGTCTATCATTAACGGCTATCTTCCTTACATAACCGCGTACACTGTGTCTCTTACTCTGTAAGCCTCTCCCTTGAATGGCTCTTATGTCTTGTACAGGGTAAGCATCACCGTGAAAGAAAAGAAAAAAAGAGAGAACATAACGAATTGAAACGATAGCCAGGCTTGTCAGTTGGTATGTTATTGGTGAACATTTGCTCATTTTTATGTCTTTTTTTATAAAGAATAACATCACTTGTAGTCTGAAGATCCTTTTGTTAAAATCGATTAGATGGTAAGGTGTTGTGAGAGATTCTTATATATATATATATATATATATATATATATATATATATATATATATATATATATATATTGCGAGAGTGCTACAAATGTGTCACAGTCATGTAATTCTGATTAATAAATTGATGGCTTGTGTGTGTGTTTTTTTTAAAATATTTTTAATCATTTCACTCCAAGGAAGGCAATAACTCGACTCAGATGCAAGGAGTTACTGACTGTTCGAGAGTATGAGAAAAATCTTATTAAGGAGAGATAAAAATAAAAGGAAAGTAATTAAGGAAAAAGAAGATAACTTAATACTTTTTCTGAAAAAAGAAGCGAACAATATCAGCTTATCCGGAGAGATTCATTAAAACAAACGAAACAATTTAATTGAAGTATTAATGGCAGAATAAAAACTATATCTGCGGACGTAAAATTCAGTAAATTTTCGCCGTTATTATATGAGAGCCAACAAAGTTATCTTTTAAATAGGCGCATCTACTTTCCGTTTGTTTTTCCACATACACTTTCGCACGTATTTGTAATGTTAATCTAAAAAATCGTTTTTTCATCACTATTTATGCAGTTCGTGCATAGTCCGTACTTTGCAAATTCAAAGCGGATTTATCTATATCGGCAATCTAAAAAAAGTGAGATTTAGGCTGATGCAGAATGTTTCACTTCACTCTGTAAGTAACGTAAAATATTCAGTTGCATAATTGTCGGCCATATTATTTCGAATAAATTTACAATCTATCATCATCACTGTCAATTTTTAAGCATATATCAACAATACGAAAAGAGGATATAAAACTCAATAAGGATATTCATTTGTTTTGTAAACAATAAATATGCATAAAATTATATATGGATTTATGTCTAATATAATTATCTGTCTCTATACTCCTTTTGATTGATATAAATAATCTACCTAAGAATATACTCCGATCATGTGTAAATGTCTATGCCGATGATACGACGATATACAGGCGCACCTCCAAAAGATTTGACGTTGAGAGATTGGCAGCTGACCTCTCTTTTGATCTAACACTAACATCAAAATGGGAGAAAAATTGGCTGGTAACATTCACTGCCTCTATAACCAAACTGGGTACATTCCATCAGCGCAAATCAGACCGCGAACTACCGCCAATCACGATGAATGGATATCCTCTCGTGTAAGCAC
Source organism: Acanthosepion pharaonis (assembly GCA_903632075.3). NCBI lineage: Eukaryota > Metazoa > Mollusca > Cephalopoda > Sepiida > Sepiidae > Acanthosepion > Acanthosepion pharaonis. Next base: position 2,681,588 of record CAHIKZ030004872.1, on the reverse strand, counting down.
CCTGTCTCGAGAGGATATTGGGCCTCAAATTAACACCTGACTTCAAGTGGCATTCCCATATACAATCCATCACTAAAGATACAGTTAAAATCTTTGACTCTCCGCTCCATTAATTATGTTCTCATGCTATCCGCTACATATATAAGAGCCAGATCAGGCCGAAAATGGAGTAATGTTGCCACCATTGTGCAGGAGCTGCTCAGACCTCAAATTCTCGTTTTGGTATAGTTCAAAAACGTCTCAGAGTCTGGGAGAAGTATTATTTTTCACCCTTCAACCTCTTTCTCATAGGCGAGGCGTGGCAAGTCTTCCACTGCCCTATCGTTGCTACCATGGAAAGAGCTCGGACGAACTGCATCTCCTTGTTCCACCAGGTCAGACTTTCATGGCTAGTACCCACCATACCAATTGCATAGTAGCAGGCCACCCACATTCTCTCCGTACTGAAGTACCTTATTATCTACAGATATTTATCTATCTACCTACTTATCAGTAACCGAAAAGAATTGAACTAAATTAAGTATTTTAATTATTCATCCTTGAATAGAGTTTCCAAAGTCATCGTCTATTTAATAAATTTGGACAAGCGAAGAGTTATCCAACCAGATTTTCTAAGATTTTATCTAAATTATTTCATTAGAGTCTCTTCCCATCTGTATCTCACAATGTTAAGATCAGTATACACTCATTTTTTCTATGGTCATTTCATCTATCAATATATCTCGGCACATAGTTTTATAACAACTTTATTTTCCCACAAGATATTCGGATTTAAAATAGACAATATCGTTTTTACACAGCCAAGGCAAATTTGAACTGAAGTGTTGCAAGGAACAATGCACATACGGAATTATTGGACTGTGTATCATCAGAAATATATATATATATATATATATATATATATATATATATATATATATATATATATATATATATATATATATATATACACACACACACACACACATATATATATATATGTGTGTGTGTGTAGGTACAGAAATAGATGAATAGAATTATAGACAATTACATACCTTGTTATATTATACGGCTGTACATAGGGTTACTAAGCTTAGCTTACTTTGGAACAGGGCCATATAAGTTTACATCAGAAATACAAGGAAAAAAAATATAATTTCATTCATAAGTATTCATACAATGCAATGTTATTTATAAAAAGTTTTTAATCCATTTTTATGGATGCATCGAACATAAAAAAATACAAATGCTGATATATCCTGAATAATTTATTGCTCTCCAATAATTGTTGCAAAATGAGAATGTAATCGAAATGAACTGCCATCTTGAGTGTTTCTTTATTTTGTTCAGAATTTCTTTTTTTAAATCCAAGCAGACGATCAACGGCGCCATGTTATATGCGGGGTGCCGAATCCTGATGTCGTTTTAATGACCAATAGCGGCCGCTTGATTTGCTGGACAATACAATGGGATGATAGAAGACAAATTAAATAGATTATTTAGCCTATTTAGGTTTGTTTTCATTCTCTTCTATCCTACATCAGTATATCTTTTCTTTTCATTTTCTTCTCAATTTATGTCTGAACAATATCAGTTCCACCTTTTCTTTCTGTAAGTCCCTTTTTGTTTTGTGCTTTTAGTTATTTTTATTGTTTTAATTTCAGAGAATTTCTTGGCTTTTTTTTTATTTTATCTGGAAAACTATTGTATATTGAAGAGCCTTTTATTAGACAATGTTTCCCAGAATTTCTGTCTATGTATTATGATTCTAATAATTTATTTATAACGATTCTAAATGAAGGACCCGTTTCTTTTTCTTTTCTCTCATTTTTTTTTTCAATCCATTCCGACCAGCGATACATTAAAGTTTCTAGTTAAGTATGATCTTCTAGTTAGACATAATCAAGTATATGACACTTTTAAACGTTTGCAAATAGATACTTAATAATAATAACAACAATAATAATAATAAATGTAGTTGGATATGAATGTTTATATTCTCCTCCTAGCTATAGGTTATGTAGTAAATCAGTAGTAATCAGTAAATAATTATCTTCCAAAATTTTACAATTTACAAAAAATATTCCCTGGTTTAAATAACCAGAAAAAAGACGATAAACCGTAAACAAAAACAAAAAAAAAAATCAGCCACTTATGGATTTTTGTCTGTTTGCTTGAAATGCAAATGAGAATCTCTCCATTGCAGTATAGAATATCAGATAAGATGAAAAACCTTATGCAAAGATCGAGAATGCGGGGCAAATTTGGTAGTTCACATTTTAAAAATTGTTCTGGAGAGTTGTACCGTATCGCCTAATTATACAGATTTTACAAACGAGTAAATGGATATTCTGTTGTATCTTGCAGTTGTATGATAGCAAAAAAATCCGTTCTTTATACAAAATGCCTTTTTTTCTAATCATCCCTACTTTCTTTCACATTACAATCCTGTTTCCCTGATATTAATTAATTCTTATTTGCCTTCCTTTTTTTCGCTTTCATTTATCATGTCATCATTCAACTTCAATTGTTTTGGCTTTCAAGTAGTGGTCGTAATAAATTGCTTTCCATTCAGTGGTGACAAGATTCCGTCTTAGATGAAAGCATATTGTTATATACATATGTATCTTCTATTTTTACCATATGAGGGATTCGTGAGAATTCTGCAGTGGATAAATCAAAAAGAGGAAGACAATATCATTGATCTAATGACAATTGTTGCAATAATTAATAGAAACATGCAAACGCATATAATGATTAAGGCGCATACCAAAATATAACTTATATCAGTGTTACATTGGCACGTCAAATCAATTCTGCAATATGATAGATTGCTGGACAATTATCTTAGAGAAAAAGAAGAGCCTCGAAGGGAGAGAGATATGCTTCTACAGGCAAAAGCTTAAGATACTATTAACTGGAAAATTAAGTATCGATTAGGTTTTTTAAGAATTTGTGTACAAGAAATAAAATTAGAAAGAGATATCGGAAATACTGGGGAAAAACTATGATGGAGGTTTGAACGCTTAAACTTTCACAGGATATAATGAAGTTAAGACGAGCAGAAGTAAAAAGCGAACAACTTCCCCAATCAGTTGGTGAGGATCGATGGGGGAGTGATGATAAACTGTGATGGTAACAAGAGCTGGTAAGATATGGAGGGCCATGGTAATATACATAATTTACTGACACAAGGCAAAGAGAAATATATGCAAACCTCTATAAAATATTACACATTCGAATACAAATATGTGTCTTGAAATTCACATCTTTCTGTTTATCTTATCACGTTTTCTTCAATACCAGCCTGTTCATAACTATATATTTATCGGAATACTTGTATTTGTTAAGCTTAATCACACAGTGAGATTAACTGATCGATGCAGGTAGAGCCTGAGTCAGAACAATTTATCTAAGCTTAGCCAAGAACTGATGTTATTTTTTGGCTATCCTCTATTAAAAGTCAAGCCTAATATTCATTTTGTGACACAATATATTAATGTATCTCATATATTCACCTTATGCAAAAAGAAATGTGAAATTCGGGAACATACTTTTCACATCACGAAATAAGTAACAAACCAAATTTTGAAACAGACACATGCCGTTGGCAATGTTAGAGATTATACATACATTTACGTAGATGTTTATGAATGTACACAACATCTAAAAAGCAAGCGATTTTCCATTGCTCAGACTGTCCGATAAGGAATAGTTATTTTGTTCAAAATAATTCCTTAAAAAAGTGAAATAATTTTTTTTTTTAAATCGTATACGAGAATTTTACATAAGTCTGTTAGGTTTTATAGTGAGGAAATTACAACTGATATTCACAGTGAGAAAGACAGAGATGAATATTCTGGACATAATGAAATAAACACTACCTGGAAATGGCGTGGCATAGTGAATTGAAGAGTGGCAGGAGAAAACTACGAATAACATGCGTAACAATATTGATTAAATAGATGGCAGAACAAGAGGAAAAGTTAGGGTGAAGGGTCAAAAGTTATTCAATGCAAGAAAAGGTAGGAAGTTGTGGAGATCAATAATAGTTTACTTTCTGGAACTTCGTGGGATAAATAAGGAAACGAATATGTTTTATGACAAATATAATCTTATCAGAACATTATATAACTGAGAAAGTAAAATGTTTGGCCAGCCATAATATTTTTATTTTTCTATTTTTTTCTTTTTTTTTTAATTGAGCCCTGGATGAAAGATGTATAATATCAACCGTTTGACATCAAATAAAATACATTAAATTCTATCTAAAGTAACGCGTCCAGTTATTTTTTCGTGTCATTAATTTAGTATTTTCCTCTTTCTAGCAACTACAGGATGTTTCAGAAAAAATGATCTCATTTCGGAATCTAATAACTTGACTAATTCTCATTCAAATGATCGCAGATTTTAATAGCATATGTACAAACTCCAGTCGAATTCATTACATTCACTTACGTGCTAATACCCTTGGGAAACGTATGAATCCCCTTCTCCTATGGGTAAATAGCAGGACATACTGGGTTCTATAGCCTTGCATGGCAAACTACTGCAGGAATAGGATCTCCTTCGTCAGTCATGTATTGAAAGATACATGATAGCTTCAACGTGTATCACGCATAGCACATAACTGACTGAAATTCACTTACGTGCTAATACCCTTGGGGACAACAACACTAAACTATGTTTAATGCTTTTAGATTTTTCTTTTAAAAGTTATAATATGCAATTCATTGGAAACAAAAAGGTGTTTTGTGTTTCAGTATATGCAGAAACACAGTCGAAGAATAATATTGAGCGTGCAGATGTCGGAAGATTCATTATAAATGTACCGATTGTAATGCAGACTTGGACATGGCACAAAGAGTTTCAAAGACGAAAGTTGTTTGTGCAAGGAAACATGAATCTGGAATACCACCAGTTTGTGAACAGATGGACCAGCGTGTCCGAGAAATCATTCTGCGAAACCCCAAGAACTCCATAAGAGCTAGTCTGGAAATGAAGATTCCTACAAAAACATTTTGACGTCTCGCAAGGAAATGCACGCGGAAGACTATTATCTCTGTCAAGACGTAAAAACATACAAAAGACAAATTTGAAGAACGTTTGGTGTTCAGTGATGAGATCACATTTAATCGGAATGGCAAAATAAACAATCATAATGCTCGAATTTGAGGTTAAGAAAATCCTCATGGCACAGATGAGTACATGATTGACTCCCCAAATGTGAATGCGTTCAGCGCCATATCCAAAAAGAATCTTCAGGACACGTTTTACTTTGAGAGAAATGCGCCCGGCGAAGTTTATTTGTAAATGCATCAGAACTGGATAAATGATAATCTCATTTTAAATGTACATAGACACATCTTTTTCCAACTCTAACTCATGGGATGCCCACTAATTTTTAAATATACCCACATGCATTATTGTTTGTCTTCTTTAAACTTTACCGGTTTTATAAAGCTGTTTCATGAAAATAACTATGAATAAAACTTAATAATTAATGGAAATACCGCAAGCAACATGTTCAAACAATCTTCAAGAAATACACAAAATGTTTTCGAATGAACACGTCTGACCTAAAACATGTCTGAATGCAGTTCACCAAACTTGCTTTTCTAAAAGCCTTTTAAGCTGTTCTTCGTTCGTAAGAATAGAAAAAATATTGAAAGTGTAATGATATGTAGAATAATTCAATGATTTAACAGAATTTCGGATATATAGCGTATTATAATTCCTATATTGTACAACTGAATATTTATTTTTCATAGATTTATTCATCAGTTATTTTTTATGTCAAATTTGAGGTGCATCTTTCAATTTACATTACTGTCAGGTTGGTATTTGTTGATGGATTACAAGAATCCAGTTAATGGAATTTATAAAACACGGTATTTTTTTAATATTTTTCCTTGCTTTATATTTGATCAAATTGCTTAAACAACATTTTGCGAATACATCAGGTTTGAAACGGCTATATCCATATATGAGAATTACTTGGATTAAGGATTATTTCGTGACAGCGAAACAATGCACAGATACAAAACACAAGTGATACAATATTTTCGCTGTTTATGCTTGTTTTGACTGGAATATAAATAAGCAATTTTCACTATCAAGTTTTTGATTTAGCTTTGCACGGTGTTTCGGTAGATGTAGGTTGTGTCTTTCCTCAGTTGCCTGCCACTTTCTGTAATTTTTCCTTAGAATAATGAGGAGAGTGCATTTTGCAGTCGACAGAGCGTTTGGGGGATTTTTTTTTTTGTCATTCAGTGCTTATCAAGTTTAATAGCGAATATTGGAAAAAGTAAATACAATTCTACGTTACCGCTCGTCTGAATGAATTAAAATCGGAGTTGTTAGGGAGATTTGATTTATTATCGCAGTTAAATGCGAAAACATATCCTTATAATTAATCCAAACAGTTAACAGGGTGTTGATCCAAGTGTTGTGAATTTAATAAACTATGTTTATTTTGAATAATTATAATTAAACTATTTATCTACCAAATTGCTTACATTAGATCCATAGAATGAGCTACTAAATAAGGATATCTATCATAATTTCATTGTAATGATATTGCCTAAGTCTGTCTTTTCCATCAGTTAGCATCTACAACCGAATCTATTATATATATTCTTTCTAGCACACTGATTTACACATTATGTAAGTATGTTTTGTTGGCATATCTAAATTATATTTAAGCATCAACTCTGTTTTCATATTTTATAAAGTAAATCTGTGGTTTAATGTATTGTAACACACAATATATATATATATATATATATATATATATATATATATATATATATATATATATATATTTTTGATTACCTGTATGCTGTACGATCATTTTCGATAGACTTTCATGTTCCTAGCTCTTTCTTTTTTTAAAACCTTTTTTTTTCGTTCGAAATTGATTTGATCATTAGTAAATCAAGAAACCGAAGGTTTTCCGAGACGAGTGTAGTTAACTATATGAATAATGACTTACCGGACGTGTTTTGTCTTCTGTGGAACTTTATCAAGGCAATGCAAGGATTTTATTTATAAGTATTTATATACAAGAGCAAAAATATTATTGTTTTTTGAATATGTTTAACACTCATAAATATTCATCAGGTGTGTTGAAAGGTCAGATAGTCTATGAAGGACACAAAGTTATAAAATATCGAAGGTCTAAAAAAAAAAAAAAGGTGAGGAAGTGATGCTTTAGTAAAAAGAATTATGTCCAAATTAGTATTTAAATTAATTGAGTTTGGGATTAGTTTATGGGTCATATATTCTGAATAACATGAGCGATTATATTTAAAGGTCTTCTTTTAATTTTTCTAATTATGTAACTTGGCTTGAGAAAATAGAAATTCTTTCAGAAATGGAAATATTAGAAAAGATCCACGGCGCACATTTATTTTTTCATGGGGTAATTTAGCGGCACTCTCGAAAAATTTCTAAGAAACACACAAAATAACACAGACGTGTGTCTGTGTGTATGCGTGTGTTATATATAAGATAAAGAAAAAAAGTAGCAAACCTTTAACAATCTAACGTGTTTCGATTTTTATTAAAGTTTTGTCTGAGACGATGATATGGGGAATCACGTGCATTTGATTCTTAAACGAATGTCACAGTACACATGACACAGTGGATAAAGGCGTTCGTTAGATCCAGTGTCAGGACCCAAACTGTGTGACTTCAATACCCGTTTAAGGCAGTGGAGAACTTGGAGAGGCGAATTAACAGGAGATAACTGATATCCATTATACATGCCACGTGGAACTAGATCAGTCTACCCCAGTGAGCGGAATAAACGGTTCAGTTCGACATTCCAGCCACCTGAAGAAAGCCCGAGCGTACAACGACTGAAACGTTGTAATAAATATGGCGACAAAGATGAGGACAATAGTCCGAATAATTTAAATAGTGTATACAATACTTTATCTCAGAAATATAGACAGATAATATTAGTTTCTAGTATTTTCAAATGTTCACTAGGATTCCAGGAGATATGTACAACTGAAAGCAAAACATTTTCTTGATATATTTCTTAATGCTCCGATCGATTCATTCTATAAAATATTTCACATTGCACACATTCAGTTGATTCAGTTATATACCATGTGTGATACATTCTTAGGCGATCATGATATTTCGATACATGACTGACGAAGCAGATCTTTTTTTTCCTGCAGAACGCTGCCATTTTTTTCTGCGGTACACCCAGTTGCCATCTGTCCTGCAACTTACCAATATTTATTGATGGGGGTGGAGTAGAGTATTCATACTTATTCTAAGGGTATTAGCACGTAATTGAATGTAATGGCTTCCATTGGAATTCCTCAATCCCAGCCGCTATCCATTACTGCACCCTTACAAAGATTAATTTTACTAAATCCTTTGATATGAAGATTTCGAAAAGAAATAATTCATATTTATTCTGCAGGTCAGATATTTTTTGCAAGATATTTGAGGTTACAATATGTTTTTTTTTAAATTTTATTGTGCAACAGGATGGCTTTTCTGTAGGTTTGAATAAAAATGATAGAAATCAGTTTATCTCGAGAGATAATGGCAATTACTTTTTTTATCAAAATTATGGTCTTTTCTGGTCAGACTGGTGTCAGCTGAAGGGTGTAGATCGGGTATGTATATTGATGAAATATACTGCCGCAAACCCACACGGACTCTCTCTCGTCCGTACCGAAAAGATCCGGATGTGTACAGGGCGTTAGGTCTGGGATCGGTTTAGATGCAGGTTTGCCGGAAGTTTCTCACTGTTCTTAGTCAGCCACTTTCAAAGGTTTGCCGGATGTTTCTCACTGTTCTCAGTCAGCCACTTTCAAAGGTTTGCCGGATGTTTCTCACTGTTCTCAGTCAGCCACTTTCAAAGGTTTGCGGATGTTTCTCACTGTTCTCAGTCAGCCACTTTCAAAGGTTTGCCGGATGTTTCTCACTGTTCTCAGTCCGTCACTTTCAAAGGTTTGCCGGATGTTTCTCACTGTTCTCAGTCCGTCACTTTCAAAGGTTTTCCGGATGTTTCTCACTGTTCTCAGTCAGCCACTTTCAAAGGTTTGCCGGATGTTTCTCACTGTTCTCAGTCCGTCACTTTCAAAGGTTTGCCGGATGTTTCTCACTGTTCTCAGTCAGCCACTTTCAAAGGTTTGCCGGATGTTTCTCACTGTTCTCAGTCAGCCACTTTCAAAGGTTTGCCGGATGTTTCTCACTGTTCTCAGTCAGCCACTTTCAAAGGTTTGCCGGATGTTTCTCACTGTTCTCAGTCAGCCACTTTCAAAGGTTTGCCGGATGTTTCTCACTGTTCTCAGTCAGCCACTTTCAAAGGTTTGCCGGATGTTTCTCACTGTTCTCAGTCCGTCACTTTCAAAGGTTTGCCGGATGTTTCTCACTGTTCTCAGTCCGTCACTTTCAAAGGTTTGCCGGATGTTTCTCACTGTTCTCAGTCAGCCACTTTCAAAGGTTTGCCGGATGTTTCTCACTGTTCTCAGTCCGTCACTTTCAAAGGTTTTCCGGATGTTTCTCACTGTTCTCAGTCAGCCACTTTCAAAGGTTTGCCGGATGTTTCTCACTGTTCTCAGTCAGCCACTTTCAAAGGTTTGCCGGATGTTTCTCACTGTTCTCAGTCCGTCACTTTCAAAGGTTTGCCGGATGTTTCTCACTGTTCTCAGTCAGCCACTTTCAAAGGTTTGCCGGATGTTTCTCACTGTTCTCAGTCCGTCACTTTCAAAGGTTTTCCGGATGTTTCTCACTGTTCTCAGTCAGCCACTTTCAAAGGTTTGCCGGATGTTTCTCACTGTTCTCAGTCAGCCACTTTCAAAGGTTTGCCGGATGTTTCTCACTGTTCTCAGTCCGTCACTTTCAAAGGTTTGCCGGATGTTTCTCACTGTTCTCAGTCAGCCACTTTCAAAGGTTTGCCGGATGTTTCTCACTGTTCTCAGTCCGTCACTTTCAAAGGTTTGCCGGATGTTTCTCACTGTTCTCAGTCAGCCACTTTCAAAGGTTTGCCGGATGTTTCTCACTGTTCTCAGTCCGTCACTTTCAAAGGTTTTCCGGATGTTTCTCACTGTTCTCAGTCCGTCACTTTCAAAGGTTTGCCGGATGTTTCTCACTGTTCTCAGTCCGTCACTTTCAAAGGTTTGCCGGATGTTTCTCACTGTTCTCAGTCAGCCACTTTCTGGGCTCGTGTCTAGATTTTCGAACTGGTTGTATTTCCATAGCATTTTCCGTGTTTGGATATGTCTGCAAGTTAATGGAGTTTTAAAACCAAATGTTTCCTCATCGTGATTCGTAGTATGTTTGTAAATAAATATATTAATTTATAGATACTTATTTTCGAAATTGTGCTATGTAGATATTACAATATGTGATGAGATAGACAATCTCAAAAAGCACACTTGATATTACTGTGAAATTACTGAGTTACAGGAATACAACTCTAAAAACAACGAAATATTTAATGAAATCAGAGAATAATCCAAAACATTATTGTAAACATAGACAAGAAAATAAAAGCTTTAGCAATAGTTCAAAAGAGAGTTGAGAATTTAATAAAGAGGAAAGGTTAATTTAACCAAAATAGAAATGTTCAATAAGTTGCACTTGAGAATATAAAGACATAAGATAAAAATATATTAAGAACATTGGCTAAAGACATGCGAAATATTAAACTATTACATTTAAGTAAACATCGAAAAACAAAAGCTAATTTACGGAAAATTGATTTCTCACTAGTAACGATAACTTAGTAATGCACAGTGGAATTGAATATTCGTACAGTTTTTTGCGTAAGTTCAGTCTAAATTATTTTCGTAACAATAGAATCAGTTGAATATTCTTTCTTTGACATTATAATATTGATAACTAAATGATGAGATTATTCTGTTCCACGTTATGTCGGCCTTGTGTCAGTCAAGACTGAACTTAGTAAATATATTTTAATATCACTGGGAATTAATAGTCCATGAATTTCCTTGGCTACAAATCTGCTTCGGCGGTCAAGATACGTGAACTGAATAAATTACTGAACATTTCCCGAAGTCAGGCTCTTTATTTTATAGTCATAAAACTTCATATTGCTTATCAAACTTAAAGTGTTTTGACGTTGCCACAAATATATCGACAAACAGCAGCATAAATCTGGTCTTTTGGCGCTAATACACTGATCAGAATCTCACACTTTTTCTTCATATATATATATATATATATATATATATATATATATATATATATATATATATATATATGTGTGTGTGTGTGTGTGTGTGTGTGTGCGTGCGTCAGGTGGTGTCCTGGGCGTACTTACACAGGCAAAATACACTACTGTATGATAGTATTAATTTGAATAGGTATATAGTGCTATTGCATAATAAGCAGTCGTTCGTGGTAATCATTCGCTTGCCCTTTTTAATAACCAACCTTGCTATTTCACCTATAAAATCAACCACATTTGGGCCACACACACTCATAAATACAAGCGCACACACACACACACACACATATATATGCCTATAATTGTAGTGACATACACACAACCCATACATCCATTTAATAAGTAAAAATAAAATCATCTTTGATAATGGCAAAGAGTATAACCGAAAGCCCACAGAATTACGGAACATTTGGATAGTTTCTTATATATTATGTCCAGAAAAGAAAACACTTATTCGATAACAAGAAAAATTAAATAAAAAGCTTAATCTCAGTACCTTTTCTGTCGTCTTTAGTTTATTGATGCCTATCGTGTCTACTCGTCCCCCCTAGCTATTGTGATGACGACCAAACCGAGACTCCTCCACAGGAGCTAGCTTACATGCCGCTCGATAGGGCGGCATTTAAGCTAGTTTATAATAAAACGTGCACTGCAGTTTTGGATGCAAAAGGAAAGATTTGCTCCCTTTGAAAGCAACGAGAGTGACTAGTATAATATATTAATATATATTTTAACCTCGCATAATGTGGTAACCCTGAGTCTTAGTTCAATGAATATCATTCCCTGCACCTAACTTTTCTAGGGTTTTAAATAAGCTATGAATCCCTGAAATCGGATCAGTCGGAACGGAGGATTTCCTTGGACACACACATACACACACACTTTACGTTATGTATAAGATAATTCCCGTTCCCTTCATTTACACCTAATTTTGCTGAGTCTAATTAAATAAAATAAAAGTATTTTAATTTTAAAATAGTTTCTTCACTTTTCCAATCATATTTCAAGGTTTGTACATATTGAATACATTGATAATTCATTTAGATCCGAAATTCAAAAAAATTCATCATCACGGATATTTTAAATTTAGATTAAAGATAATAATAAGAATATACTTATTTTTATCACGTCGTATTCAGTAATTCAAAATCTTATTCTGGTTTCTTTTTCGTAATCCACATCTGTAGCGTACAAGCTGGCAATAATGACATTTGGAAAAGTATGTAACTTTCTTTCTTTACCACAGGTATGGATGAATGTGTACTGTCGGCAGGGTCCTCTAGACTTCGGTGGAAACCATTTAAAGAGAATTCTTCATTCATGTCGTAGGAAGCACAAGAAATCACACTGCTTTCATAAAAGTGCATGCTGATTCACAAATATTAAAGAAAATTAGAGAGCATTTTTCGACTAACTTCTGTAGCTAGATGAGTTTTTTAAGTCCTTATTTAAACTTTTAGAGTGTGCCACATAATTTTTTAATTTTGAGGAAAGAATCAATATCACTTCCTGCTTATTAGTTGATTAATTTATCATTTAACTTTCATTTTTCGAATGCATACAATTAAAATAATATTTTATGCTAATTTAGTTTTCTTCCGTTCAATCACGACTAATTTAGTCAGTGAACCCAACAGAGATCTCAAAACTGTACTGAATCCAAAAATACTATGATTGAATAAAAAATTCGATTTTTTTTTAATTTTCTTGTTTTCTTCACTGACATGAGATTAAATCCATGCTTTTTTTTGTTATTTTTCTCTTATTTCTTTATTCATGAAAAATGATCAATCAAAAACTGACCGGCCGAAATATCAAATCAAATCGTGTCTTCCCTACGGAACAGTAAATAATAAACTGCATTCATAATTAGAAGACACTGAGCTAAAAACCAACAATAAATATTTACATGGCACCAAAGTGACACAGTTTTAAAATTAGTTATTATGTTGTCCATGAGCTCTAGAATTGCTAACACTTCATTGTACGGATTTATTTCGCTGTATCATGTTTTATGATTTCTTATTCTTAATTGAAGGTAGACTGATACTGCAACGGTTATCAGTGCCAAAAGAGAAATTCGTCTGTCGATTTCACATTCTTACAATGTCTGTAATATTCACTTCAATCTAATGCTTTTGGAAAGAGCATGAATCCATCATTCAGTTTTTCTTCAGTTTTAGGCTAAAGGACAAGACTGACGGGGCTCGATTGTTTCGGTCTGCAGCCAGTCTAAGAGAGAAAATCGAAACTCAATATCTTGTAAATCGCGTGAAGAGGACTGTCACATTATCTGTATATTCACTGAAACATATTTCTATATCAGCCCTTCTTGACATCACCTTGCTAGGGATTCTATAGGGGAAGACTTGAATATATATTTGGACATGTTCAACTCTTTACTACACTAAAAATCTAAATTCTATTAATGCTTAAAGGAAATCAGCCCTTGGTATGGATAGTTCGAAAAGAAATTGCAATGATTACTGTGCACATGTTATCTAACACTAGAGCAAAAGCAATCGATAATTCACAACCAACCTTCTTTCTGGCTTTATGTCATTTTATATTGCATTATTTACTCTTTAGAATCTGTATATTCTTATGCATCGTTGTTATTTGCTAGGGGAAAATTAGAAAATAAAACAAATGAATTCGATATTAACTAATCACAAATCAGTAAGTAAGCGGTGTTCTGTTGTTACTATGCAAAAGCGAAACTAACGAATTATGTATGTAACGTAATATTGGGATTAGGTTTGCATACTTTACGACAGCCATCATAGAAAAAAAGTGATTAAATGGTATTGCTTAACATACAATAATATATCTCTCTGTTAATTCGAAGAATTTAAAAATGCCAGTTTCCTTTGAGAAATTAGTAAGATAATCTACTCATTTCAATCTCTACAGATTATTGCGCAATTCCAAGTGAGATGACATTATGTAAATGGAGTCCATATTATCGATATTTAATAAGCCAACGTCAGTATGGCACAAACAAAAACGAATCGGACACAAATATTCTGTTGCATCACTAACAGGAAATATCTTCCGGAGAAAATCCTGACATTTTATCAGGTTTCGTAAACTGTTCATCACTGGGAGAGATTTGAGATATTTGTCCGAGAAAACAGCCTATGCAACCGAATCCCAGTGATAAACAATATTTTGTAACTTATCTACACTATTCCTTAAGGAAATAAAATATTGAGTTTTAAAACTTTTCACTTTTAAAGTATATATTCGGAGCATAACTTTAAGGGACATCATATCACGTACTTACGTCGGAAAGTCCTTAAGTATAAACAGAGACATACATACACACACACACACACACACACACATATATATATATATATATATATATATATATATATATATATATATATATATATATATATATATATATGATAGAAATTAATGAGGATTTGAGATAATTAAGTAATTCATCGAGTCTAGAAGAAACCTCAACAGAATGCAGAAAGCACTGGACGGCCGTTTCGTCCTATATTTGGGAATCATCAGCAGTGCGCATACACTAATGAGAATTGAAACCCGGACAGTTACATTGACAGGCAAACATCATACCAACTGTTCTTCTAGACTCGATGAATTACTTAATTATCTCACACCCTCATTAATTTCTATCATTTGTATATCCTAGCTTGAATGGGCTTTAAATGCTCTGGATGGAGCGACTTGGGGATAGCAGTTGTGGCTCTAGGGGGCACAGTCTTATGGGTAAAGGAAACTGGGATGAGTTCCACCTCGGAATATGTGAACGAGCGGCGCAATATCGAGTCTAGTTCGCTACCTCTTCGTCACCGAGTCATTAGTACAGTTGGTATGACGTTTACCTGTCAATGTAACTGTCCGGGTTTCCAATTCTCGGCAGTAGATGCGCAGTGCTGAGGAGTCCC
The DNA here is from genome assembly GCA_903632075.3 of Acanthosepion pharaonis. Taxonomy (NCBI): domain Eukaryota; kingdom Metazoa; phylum Mollusca; class Cephalopoda; order Sepiida; family Sepiidae; genus Acanthosepion; species Acanthosepion pharaonis. The sequence continues at coordinate 2,666,462 of CAHIKZ030004872.1, read as the reverse complement.
AAATATAGGACGAAACGGATTCTGCATTCTGTTGAGGTTTCTTCTAGACTCGATTAAGTACTTATATATGGCCTAACGATTGCGTCTAGCATGAAACAACCTATCGACTATCAATGTTCACTTTTATATTCACACACGCTCTGATATTGAGCGCTTTATCCCATAAATATAGCACACATTTAAGAGTATGTGTCTATATATATATATATATATATATATATATATATATATATATATATATATATATTATATATAATATTATATATTATATTATATATATATATATATATATAATATATATATATATATATATATATATATATATATATATATATATATATATATATATATATATATATATATATATATATATATATATATATATATATATATACACGACATGCGCATATATATATATATATGACGGTTGCTGAATCAGGTGACCCATCAAAGCGTCATGTGCCTATGATGGTACTCTCCAACATACGTTAAACTGATGGTACCCTAGCGATTTTTATATTCATTCATAGCACGTTAATATAATTGGATAATGCCTGTCGAACATAAAATTTGATTTGCCTCTTGCTATGTTACCGACGTAGTAGTTTATGCAACGATTTAACATATACAATCAAATAAATAAATATAAATAAATGTACGTGCAAGTATTCACACACACGAAATAAATTAATTGATTTTTCCGATTTACCGACTCACAATGTCGACAAAAACACATATCAGGGCTCAATATTCGATAAATTTATTATCATTATTGTTATTTTCGTTATTATACTCGGCAGAATAAAACACTTAGCATAACCTTTAAATTTCAAATTTGTAATTCTTCTGATGTTAGAATGTCGTTAGAAATGTAAACACGAATTCAAGTCATAAACAGTTAAAATGTTCTTTTAATGTCTTTTTTTTTTTAATCAGTTTCACTTGAAGCTCAGCAGTGGAAATATTTTTTTCCTGTAAATGAATCTATCAAACCCGCTTAAATTTTTATATGGGAATAAATATTTTACCTTTCTTTGACATTCCATGTTTATCACTGTGTTCGGTGGTTAATCGCAAAGTAAGAGAATTTTCTTAAGTAACTTGTGTTCATTTTATTTTAATTTTCTCTAAATAAATAGACACGTGTACACATTTGCCAACAGATTTAGTCAGGGATAACTCCAATATGATAACATGTAACCCAGTAGGAGCCATCCATGCTGAAAGTGTTACGAGCGAAAGATATATTCACATGGTTGTGATGCATAGTTTCAAAAACATGGAGAAATATCTTAACTGTCAGCTGTATACAAATGCTTTACCAGACCAACTTTTAAAATAACATTAAACGAAATCTAGATATATTTAAAACAAATCATTCTTCTGTGAACATCGTGAGCACTCGCTATAGATTCACCAACAAAGAATAATACGAAGTAACTGAAATTACATCACTTTCAACAATAGCAAAAATTAAAATTATTACATGTATTTAAAAGAGAAAATGATATATTCAATGCATTGTGATTCTGCACTATTTCCAACGAAAGGTTATGAAGGAAGGTCTCGTAAGTACTGGAAAGTGCAAAATGAGAATATTTGGACTTCATAAAACTGTGTCTTTTTTCTGAAAAATTGTTCTGGTGTAAATATTTGATAAATTTCAACCGACGGTATCACGGGTTACTCGATAAATGAATACTGAATGTTTCTTCATAAGGAAGCGGCTTGCGTTACATTTTGTTTAATCATTTGACCCCAGACAACGCAATCAATCCACTATAACCTAAAGTGCTACTGGGAGAGAAAATATGAGAAAAACAAACATTATTAAGAAGAACGAACAATAAAACAGGAATTACGAATACAGAAGATAACGATTGAAAATGCATTTAAATTGCTGAAGATCAAAGTTGACTGAACATTCAGAAGCCTAAAGAGATTTCCACACGGGAGAAGTGGGAGATAATAGAACTTGCGGTTACATCTAGCCATTTCAAATGTAAAATGATGAGACCTTGCTGCCAGTCTTGTAGTACGCTTAAACTCATGGACTCTAGGTAGCAAAGAGGGAAGCTAAGCAGAACAAGTACCATGAAAATATTTATAGAAAAGGTACAGTGAAGATACGTTATGTCAACTGGGAAAGTGATTGAAACACCGATGCCAAGTTAAGAGCAGTAACGCTGAAGATCAACGATGACTGGAAATCAAGAATCTGGAAGAGAGTTGCAAAGGCGAAAAGTGTAAGAGATGGAAGTCTTAGCAAAGAGCATACTGTTTCTTTTGATTAATTTCAGCTCTAGAATTATGAGACCATTCCGCCAATCTAGTAATGCGCTTAAATTCGTAGTCTTTGTACCAAAAAGGAAAGCTTATCAGAACATTTAATATTATAATTATCATACACTTGCATTTCTAAATAATTGGTCTAGTATGTTTCAGCAAAATTTTATTAATATGAAGGTTCGGAACTAATGTTGCCAGTGATGTCAGAATCGAAAAATTATTGTATGGCAGTAGAAGATAAACATTACCATAAATAAACCACAATTGCTTTTGTCTTGTTAAAACTAAAACCTGGTAAAATGGCATCTGTCACGACCAATACGTAGGAATTGATTTAAGTGCTTGTAAAACTTTTCAGTAGATGTGCTCGTTGCGTAGGGGTTATTGATTTAAAGTGTGTAATTACATTCACTGAGTTCAAATTCTAGCTGAGCGGGTATGTCTTCGAAGAATTTCCTTTAAACTGTATGAATTCATCCCTTCTCTCCCTCATCTAGGTGTTAATAAGAGGACAGTTTAAATAAATGTCATTTCTGAATGTAAATCTTTTGGGTATGGGGCTAGCAACTCAAATCCGTAAAGATACTATCCACAAGAGAAACAACAGAAGTAATTCGCTATGCCGTATAGAGCAATGTGACCACTGAATTATTTATCTATTTTAACACGTCCAGAAAAAAAAAGAAAGATTAAGCACTGTATAGTGCAACCAGTCACCGAAAATATAATTTTTCATGCTTAAAAAATAAAGAGTACCTTCGCATAATACGCACCATCTATTTCTTGCGTAAAGAACTCGTCATAAAAACTCGAGTTATACTTCACATACAAGTCAACAAGGACTAGATGCATACATACGATGCGTTTCAGCAGTGGTGACAGGGATCTGTGCGAAAAACTACGTTACAGGTAATACTGAGCAGATGCAAATTCATGAAAATACGAAACTAAGGGAGACGAATAAGTGAATAAATAGTGTTTTTAATGGAGTGCTCTGTATACCTTGTAATTCCCATGGAAATAATTCGGAATTATTAAAAACTTTTACACATAAACCCGTAAATAAATAAAACAAAATCACGCATTCAAATAAAATTGACTCATTAGACAGAAACAAATAAAATATTGGTAATTGTAATTTTAGCCGTTTACCTACAGCGAAACAGTTGGCATAATTGCCTGATGACCAGTCCTATGTGCAATTTTAAAAAATCTTTCTCAGCTGTTTAGGAAAGGAGATTTCCAGTACCGCTAACATTCTTTCCAATACTGATTGGGGTTTCCTTCTGTCTGAAGTAGTGTGGTACGTTAATCTCTAGATTATGTCCTTATGTTCTCATTTGGTATCAATTTTATGTGTTATTTCTGCTGAAAGTCGTACAATTATGTGGTGTCTGTTATGTGGAGCAGTTCATAATACCTTTTCCCAATGTAACAGACACTACTAATAATGACCTAAAACTAAGCGTTTACCAATATCATTTAATAAAAACAAATTCTATATACACCAGGAAAACATCAACACATTGTTAATTATCGGCTTCGATGTAATTGTTTTTTTTTAATTTGTAGACTTCACTATGTATATAATGTAGAAAAATGTATTGAAAACATCTTTATTCTTTTCCTATATTCTTATTATTTCATATATAATGCTCGATGCAAAGCTCATCGTGTTCATAAAAGTTAAAAAAATAAATATAAATAATCTTCATAAAACACTACCTACCAATTCAATGACGACGAAAATTTTAAATAATTTATTGACACATAATAAAAAAAATATATCAATTTAGAATATAAACGACTCAGTTGAACAGATTTGATACAGAGAAATATAAAAGGTTTACGGAATATATGTATTCAATAAAGTTATTAAATCGATAAAGCTATGTTGAAAACGTTGTAAATGTATTTTTAATTAGGCGGATGGAAAAAAAACGTAACGTCTGACACGATATCAGAATGCCACTTAAACCCGCCAAAAATAAATAAAATAAATAAATAAAATAAATATAAAATAGACATTTATTGATTGGCGTTTACCTCCGGGTAACATAATAGCCAAGACATTAGTCGAGTTAAATTAATTACTTTGATTTATGTCCTAGGATATTTTTTTCAAAATACGCATAAATAGAAGAAAAGTAATTTTAACTCTAATGCTCGGAGACAGGTCAACAGCGCTGAAAACATAGAATGAGAAGGCTTATCCTGAAAAGACATGAGAATTTTGAGAGAAAAATGTATTATGAAGATTAAAGCCGATTAAAGATTCACTGGAAAACATTTCGCTAAAATAGATGCATAATGAAAGGCGCAATGAGCCTAAAGCATAAATGTATTATATATGTAAAGAAATGCAGAAGTATCTAGCCTCCCACCTGCGACCGGTTTTCAAAGCACGGGAACGGGAAGGTTTCACAAATGAATATGAAACAAAATCTTATTCCCTAAACGAAAATAATATACTGCTTAATAAAAAAACGAAGCGTATACAGAAATATGAGTATCCATTAAAAAATAACGGCTAAATTAGAAAAGAAAGAATTGTCAGATAAATAAATCAAATATCCATTACTTTTACTGAATTACTTTGTATACGATTGTATACGAAACTGAGTAGATATGATAATTTCAAGGTATCTATGACCAGAATGATTTGCGCTTAGAAGCGCTAATCAGACCTTGCCTCATCAACGAAGTTTCTTCGCGAGCGAGTCTGTTAAAGCACGTATCTAACGACGGTTTCTCTGTGCTCTGGATGCAGGTTCGAAACCTAATGAAGCGTGCATATTTTTCTTTAAGATTTCTCGTACATTCAGGCCGGTAGACGAAAACAAATAAATACGCTGTTTAATAAATAAAAGGAGGGTTTATGTAAATATTGTCATCCACTAAAAAGTAATTTTGAAAATGAATATTGCATTAATATTTTTGTGAATAGCGATGATTTTTAGAGAGAGACACCATACTATTTAATGAATTGCCTCGGAAAAGCGGTGGATTCCTAAATTTCTCAAGATTATCAGTTCGAAAGGGAAAGCAACGAACCCGGCTGGATTTCGATCTCAGCTCTGCGACTTCGCATTCCGGCGGTTACACACACACATCCACAAGAGCGAGAGAGATAGCCAGAGAACGATAGATATAGAGAAACATTGATACCGAGAGAGCTTGATAGAGAAATATATAAAGAGGAAGAGATAAAAAAATAAATATCAAGAGGAATAGATAAAAAGAAGGATATATATATATATATATATATATATATATATATATATATATATATATATATATAGGCAGCATTTTTTCATATAATTTTGAAACAGTTTTCAGCTTCAGATTTATTGGTAGATGTCCTGTTTGCTGCTGTTAAGTGTGTACAATTTTTCTTTGGCTATTTCACAAGACAAAATTTATAAATCCAAGTGTTGATAGTTGATGGTGGGCTGCTGGATCATGTAATTTAAATTGTGTGTATTTAGGCAGCATTTTTTCATATAATTTTAAACCTTGTGAAAAGGCAAATTGAAATAGCCAAAGAAAAATTGAACACCGTTAACAGCAACAAACAAGACATCTACCAATAAATCTGAAGCTCAACACCGGTTTAAAATTATATATATATATATATATATATATATATATATATATATATATATATATATATATATATATATATATATAATGAGATAGAAAGATAAAATGAACGATAGAAGGATATAGATAGATAGATGCATGACTAGCACAAACGCATAATTATATGAAATTGAACGAACGTGATGCCTTAATAATTTTCACTTTCATTATCTAACAATTTCTCACGCCAAGATTCCTACACTGATGAAATTTGTATAATTTTATTTCCGTTTGAAGCATAATATCGAATAAATAGTGCGTCCGTGAGAGTTACAAACCCCGAATCGCCTTTTCAAACTACAAAAACGCAATCTACATATACAATATGGAATAACAATGAAATCAAAAGGAAATGTGAAAAGGAAATAGTATAATTGTATGAAAACAAAATAGCTCAAAGATTAAACAATCATAACACAAAACTCGACAGAATTATAAAATGAATAAAAACTACTTGTAGTGTACGTTGACAAATTGATCAAAAGACCCCTGTAGTGATTTTCAGCGTTGAACAAATGGCACTACTCTCTAAGGATTGTATTTCTATTATACGATATTTCAAATGTCACAAACGAAAGAAGAAAATCTACAAAATGATGTCATTTTCCTTTTGTTTTTTTTTTCATTCTTCTATTCTATCTTTTGCTTCAATTTTCTTTTTCCCATTTCTAACGCCTTAGAAACAAATGGCGTATTTCCATTAACAATTGATGGCATAATGTTCCCTTTTCTCCTTTGCAGTCGTCCCAGCGAGATTTGAAACTTTTTTCCGAAGTCTAAACTTTGAAGAAAACCCAAGTCTTCAGCGGCGTATCGTGCCACCGAAATAGCAGTCCCTCTGGCACAGAGGTTACTAAATCAGCAATGGAAGATATTTTCGAATCTCTTGAGTTCAATCAACGCTACTTCGGTTGAAGCTGATTGGCTAATTTATCCAACACCGCTTTACCCAGGAGTCCAGATACGCTGAAGTGATGAATGATTTTAAAGAAAAATATATTTCGTGATGAATCTATTGATGATGTGGTTTTGTTTCTTTTTTTTTTTACTTTGTGTGAAGATTGACAATTTTCATCTCTCCTCTGACAGAGGCAAGTTCTTTCTGCGATTAGATTTATGTTCCCTGAGTCAAAGACTACATTCCTTATAATCTGCCGAATAGATAACTCACGGGAATCGTTTGCGAGACTAATACGCTAAACTTTGATCTAAGTGACTTACTTTCCTATTTTCAGTAAATTTTACAGTTAGTTTCTCATACTATCAAGCAAGCGCTATTATCTTCGAGAAACGAGGGAAATATTCAAAATAAGTAGCATTTAGTAGCTTTGCTTTTCATCCTGAATTTTCGCTTCATAATATTCGCGCAATACATTAAGAAAAATACTTTTGAAAAAAATAAAAGGTTTCCTATCTGAAGTAAATGCTCTAGTCATCTTTTGGCTAGTAACTCGCTGATACAACTCTATGGTGCATATATAATGCACTAGTATTTTGCGACAGATTTTTGATTTTACTTGTGAATACCGTTGGTGTATTGATTGGATTTTACGGCTTATCAACCCTTTCATTACTCTTTTCTGGCAGTGATTGCTGGACAGCTTCCTTAGAGATTTGAAGTAACGGTAATGTGTTTCTACAGAAAGAATTCAGTCTTATTATGGACAGAATATATGATCAATGGCGAAAATTTAGAGAAAAATGAAAACAAGTTTACTTATACATAACATCAAAACGAGACAATTGTAATTTCTTAGGCACATAATGATGAAAGAGGGCTTTGAAAATTTGATATTCCCAGGAAAGACTGAAGGCAAGAGGTGTAGAGGAAAAAAAACGCATAACCTACTTAGCGAGATTATGCAAATGGATGACAGAATTGGGTTTATGAGAGAAACAAATATTAAGTGTTAAATGGTCCACCCCTTTTGATACAAGTGGACACGCCCAGTGTATACTGCTGCCGGTGAATACCCGGAAGTCAGAGCGACAGTGAGACAGTGAGAGTGCGAGGTAACCGCTTTGTAGGAGTCACAGTTGCGAGCACGTAAACTCAGAAGGAAGTCATACTTCGATACTGAATTTCCCAGACTGTATATATATTATTATTACTACTAACCGCATTTCTGGATCTACTAACCGTATTACCAATTGTATTACTACGTCAATACATTTATTTGCTATATTTCATTCCTGCGTTTGTCATTCATTTGAGACCGGATTTCATCCCGGAATCCAGAACATTAAGATCTGCACAAGACAGGAGATTGTGTAGACCTATCATCGCATACATCCTGGAGGGACAAAGCACACAGAAGAAGAAGTAAGTTGCTAATAGTACCCAGTGTTCTAAAGCAGTTTCCCAACTAACATACTAACCGGACTTGACGCTGCTTACATTCGGTGATCGTGCGTGATCATGGGTCGAACTTTTGAGCAACGTGATGACGCAATTCAGTAACAGAACGTAGATCTCCCCATGCGAATATGCCCAATGATATTCCTGAATTACGTAATGAGGAAAAGGTACCTAGAGAATATAACACTCGCTGCATATATTTAAGATATATAAAGAAGATGGAAAACAGCGAATATTCTATTTAATGAGCTTGTGGGAATTGTTCGTAGAATAATGACAAGAAACGTTTGCCATTGGTCAAATATTGCTTCGAGCAATGGAAGTCACATGTAGAATTAGGAAGCTGTGGATATCCAGGAATATTTATGTCTTCAATAGCGGGTGGCACATAAACGAAAAATGTATTGTATTGTTTATCTATATATTCCATGCATGTTTTTTTTTTCTGTTTTATTTTGACGCATATTTTATTCAGTAAATTTGAAAGTATTTCGAGGTGAAAGCATTATTTAGTTAAAGGTTGTTTTATCTGATCCCCTTATTCCGTTATCTCATAAATTCATTCCACTCAGCTGAACTTAAAACGATTTTATTGGTTGTTGTGATCGTTTCCTTCCTATTATCAAGTTCATATCTCCACAAATAGATGAGATATACAGGGAAGAAAAAGAGTTTGAAGTAAATCATGAAAGGTTAATGAGCACGTCATTTCGAATTTTAGCCAGGACGATTTCACATTGTTTTGCCTGCTGAAAAAATGTAGCTAAAAAAAAAAAAAATAGAAATAAAAATAACAACAAAACTATCATATTGATAACGAATAAACGTAACCAGATCAAGGCGTCGACTCCATATTGCAATAGAAATGTGCTAAAAGGAAACAAACTATAAAACTAAAATTCAAGATTCAGAATGCTATCCTCTTTCTGTGGAGCTTCCATTCCTGTAGCCTAGCCTCTGAACTAAATTTGATTGTGAGATTTGATTGGATTCCTATTTGAATTATAACACGAGTAGGGTTTTCATTAATACGAATATGAGAATTTTCTCATGGTTTAAAGATTTAGATTGCACATTTTTAATCCATTAGCGTAAATCAAAAACTAATATTAATTTAATAAGATTTAGTTTCATAAATTGTGTGGATTCTGATAATAAATTGATTTCATAATAAATTTACAAAACAAAATTTCTTCTATTGCTGCACATATGGATATTTGAACGTTGGAACAAGCGCGCATCTGTTATGTTCTACTGTTCCTTTCATATGCAGTGTCTCTTCGGGACGTGAACGAGTATGGCTCTCCACAATTTCCTGTCTTTTGTAGCACGGAATATGATTTGTCTTATTACTATCGCTCCTAGTCTCCACGAGGTCGCTTGTTAAGTAATTCGTTGCTTCCTTCTCTTTTATTAAAACGTAAGATTCCCACATTAAAATAATTTTATTTGGGCTTAAATAAAATGTAGTAAAATGTCGTTTGCTTAGACGAGGTCGGTAAGCAAGGTTCAGTCATCGATATGTAAAAAGAACTTATGTAATAAGTTTGGAACCAATTAAAATACAAAGGCATTATTATGTAATAATTTCAGCTCAGAAAGAAAGGCTATTTTTCTATCCACAAATTATAGTATTCAGATTTACTAATATATTTTATCCCTTTTTTCATCTGATTTCAAAAATTGTCTAGCTTACCTGGGTATGATATAGGAGATCACTATTTTAAATATATTAGAAATATCTTTTTTTATACACACACAAAATAAAATTTCAATTTATTTACACATTATCGGTCTGTTTCACGTTTTGTAGTAGAATACGGCATAATAGAGACAGAAGCTGAAAACTATACAGGGAGGAAAAAGTAAATATTATTGAATACAAGAACGTTAATAATTGAATAAATCTATGCAGTTAATTCAAACTGTCGGTACACTGATGCATTCCTTTGAAAAACGTGAACACACGACCTCAGGAGCATGCAAATTAAAGCAATATACATTTTGAAAAATCTCTGAGCGTGTAACTGGCTTCTGGTAGTGAATTATATATATATAATATATATATAATATATGTATATAATATATATATATAACATATATATAATATAATATATATATAAAATAATGCGAAAATATTTTACGATGGAAATTAGTGTATATTATTTCTTTAGCACGTGATGCCACAGAGAAAACGAAAGCATGATTGTAATATTAGAAAATATAGAACATCAGGGGCTAACAACAGTTTGCACAAAAGCAAGTGAGACAATATAAATGAAATGCATGATTAGAAAGAGGTTTCATTGAAATTCTGAAGAAAAAACGACATTGAAAGTTGGCTGCATTTGTCGAAGTAAATATGTGAGACATGCTGAAGAAAAACAGATATGCTAATGCTGTTGTAGATGGAATGGCATGTATGCTATAGTAGACTGATCTTAAGCAGACCTTGTTTTCATATACACTCGTTTAACCATTTTCTTTTTATGTCAGAGAAGGGTTTGGCAGAGTTAAAAATATGAAACCGAAATAGAATAATTGATTCGGATGTGCAACAATTTCTACGCAAATCGTAAATATATATATATATATATAATCGACAGATACTATAGACTGATTGTTTGAATAAATTCTGGCAAGCTAGCAGTACAAATTGTAAAAGGTGACTACCGATATAACAAGCATCAAGCATAAAAGAATGTTAATAACAAATAGACAAAATATGATCCAGTTAAAAAATCAAAATAAACAAAAAAAATGACGTGTCTGTCTTCACTTTTGTGGGTAATACTGGGTACCAGTCAATCAACATATTACTCAATTTGTTTCTTTTATTTTTCCCTGTCTTAGTCATCTTTATTATATCATTTAGTCAGATGTATCATATCCATTGTCTTGCTGTTCTCTTAAGTATATTGGCCTCTTTTCAGATTTTAGAGTTAAGGTACAGTCTATTTTCCCCAAACATTGAGCATTTCCGGCTTTTAATACACATACTTGGAGTAAACTGTTCAGTTGCTCAGTTACACAACTATCATACGATCAGCCAGGTTGTCGGATTGATGAGGATTATGATGAAAAATATATACTGGCATATAAATTATTGAAACAAATTCAATTAAAATGCCATTTTCTTCCTGTAAAATGAGAATCAGTAATCCGTAATCATACAATTAATCGCTAAATGGAATACGCAGAATTCCTTACTACAATTCAAGCATTTCTTCAAAGAACCTTTCGGAGAATTTGTTATGCATTTTAATCCATATTTATGTGAATGACGTATATTTTAACTGACGCTAATAGCCCAATTGAAAAATAATTTCATATTTAGCATGAAGAAATTAAAATATTATCGTATATACGTTTATTCATCTATAAGCAAAAACTGCTCTTATTGACAAAGTGTTTGATAACTCACTAGAAACACTTTTTCTATGAGAAATAAAACAAACAAGTAAATATATATATATATATATATATATATATATATATATATATATATATATATATATCCTCTATATAAAGCTTATTCTTTTCTTGTAAATTGTTCATGTGATTTACTGTAATGTGTATCTGATTTTAAAAAATCAAGCAAATATCGTAGGGAATTCCGTAATAAATAATTTCTTTGAATTACTCCCCTGAAAATATACTTGCATTACCTGATGAAAATTATTTCTTTCCTGTTTTGCAAATTGATATTTTGCTAAACTTTCATTAATACATTCACATCATTGTCAACAATGATCCAAAGTGAGGCGTTTACACCAGCCCAATAAATTCATGTAGATATTTTAATTATTTGTCACAAATTTATTCTTACTTTTAGCTCCATGGAAAACTTGGCCTCATGATTGTTGCCGAGAAACGCAATGTTTTCTTATGAACATTCTTCTGACATTATGATTTAAACCGCATTACTAGATCGGCGGCAAGATCTCATCATTGTACAGCTGATATGGTTAGATATACACATATATTCTATGCTAACACTTGGTGCTTTTCCAGCTTATAGCTTTAGATTCAACGTTGATCTTCAGAAATAAAATGCAATGTCAATTTTTATATTCTGTCTTCTTAATTTATGTTCTTTTATTCTTTTCTCTTTTATAATAGTTTCTCCTATTCTGTCGCACTAAGTGATCGTTTATGTCTTAGTGGTTTATTGCCTTGCTTGGGGTGAAATGATTTAAAAGTGAAAAACTAATATTTCTTTACCGATTTAATATAGTATACCTTTATATTTTTCAAGCTTCTGGTTATGTAACCATTCCATATAGTCCCACAGAAAGCGTTAATCAAAGAATAAAAGTAGATCACTTCTAAATGAACGATGGCGTAAAGACAATGCAAAATAAAGAAACGAAAACAGTATAATTTTTTCTTAGCAAAGTCATTTTCCAGTTCATATAAAGCTAAAATATATATATTTGCATGTCAATGTTCCTTCAATTACTGCAAATCTGATTTTTTTTTTATAATCATTTCAAGAAAGGTGATAAAACTTAAGCCGCAAGCGGTTACTGAAAATGAAAGAAAGAGAGAAGACAATCAAAGAACATATGTTAACGGCGTAGCAGATGATGATTGAGGTTGCATTTAAATTTCTGTATATCATAATTGATAGGAATTTAAGAAACCCAAATGTGTAAGAGAAGAAATTCTTACCATAAATTTATTAAACTTAAATTAACTTCCGTTAATTCTACACACCATATATTTTAATCGCCAAGTCAGGGTTTTAAAATGGAAAAAAGTATAAGCATACACGACCGACGTTTTAGTTATATTAAGATTATCCTCTTAGTGTCAGTTAATATTATCTATCTTTATAAAATATATTTCAAATTATTCCTGCTTATCATGCAAATAAGCCACAATAAAAGAAAACATTTATCAAAAACTAAATTAAATCGGTATAAAGCAATATAAACATATTTGTATTGAACAATATATCAGATTTAAATAAGTTATATTATGTTAATATGTGCGTTTTGGCACTCTACAGGATTCAACAGCATTGCATCTACAGGTTTTAATAAATTTTACATTAATTCTGTTGATAATAGCCAGTATGACACAAGTGTAAACTCAAAAGAAACTTTATAGAAAATAATATTTAATTGGAATATTTTACTGCGTCCATTTTAGAAGATGTTTAATGTTACAAATGATTCGTTAGGCTTCGAAATTTATATCTACAATTTTCTACCACTATCACGTATGTTTTCTATTCTATGAGTTGCTATCTAAGGAATTGGTTCCGAGTGAACGAATATCTTCATGGAGATCAAACACACCTTTTTTGCTAAAATGTTAAATCTTTGCCAGACATTTTAAACACCAACTTCCTCACGATATATTGCTGTCAAACCTATTTCTTGTAACCTACACTTAAAAGAAAAAATAAATAAACAAAGGCTGGAAATACCGGTGTAAACGTGACCAAAAATGTTTCAGCTAAGCAAGAGCAAAAGCTTGGCACGAAAATCATTAGGAAGCACGTCAGGAAGAAACACAATAATATGAGATTATTAAAACATATTAAACTAGCTTCCAAGATTAGGGTAACCAAACGAATTTATATTAGGTGTTCTAGAACACGTTATACACTTGTTAGGGAAAAATTCCATGAGGTATCGTTTGTTGAATAAAAAAAGAGAGAGTGTTGCTGCGTGTTCAAAAAAAAAAAAAAAAAAAATGACGATATTGATCTAACATGAAATACACAAATTTTCAAGTAACTTCTAAGACGAAATAAAAATTTGTATTTATAAAGTCCTTCTCTCTGACTGCAAAAAACGTAAATAGTTTTTTCGGTGATGAAGAGAGAAAGTACAGTTGTGGGGCAAGATCAAACGAAGTCCTCCGTTCCTTTGGTGAGAAAAACAGGACGATGAGATATACGCGTGTCTCTTTACTGCTGTAAGTATTTCTGCTCAGTTGAAACGATGTCTAGATTATATTGTAGGCTTCAGAAGCTTATGTTCATCCATTAGCAGGAGCTGATTGTATTAGCTATTCTTTGTTTTTATTAATTTGAAAATATGAAATATGTTTGAAATCAGAAGGCTTTGCGGAACCTATGCGGGGTGTATTTGTTTTTGTCAACTGATCTTTTGTTTTGAAACATTTATCTTCTGCTTATTCTACACACCATATATTTCTTTTGTCCAAGTCATGGTTATAGTACGCAAAAGATATAAACAAGCCCGACGTTTTAATGATATTAATATGATTAGCCTCTTAGTGTCAGTTGATATTATCTTTATAAAATATATTTCGAATTTTCCGGCTTATCATGCAAACAAGCTACAATAAAAAATATTTAACAAGAACTATATAAAACCACAGAAACAATATTTATACTGAACAAATAAATCATAGACTTGAATAAACTACGGCTTGTTAATATATGAGATTTGGCACTCTACAACATTCATCAGTATTAAATCTACTGGTTTTAGTTAATTTGAACATTAATTATGAGGATAATAACTTTATCAAAGAATCGATTTTGCTCTTCCATATGACACAAGAGCGTACTCCCTGGGAAGGAAAATGTAGTTAAAAATGGTAGTATCTTTTTAGAGAGTTGAAGAAGCTCAGTAAATATAAATGTAGAAATAATTCTTGTAATAACTGGCTTGCTTGGAACACCACATACACAACTGAAAAGCAATTAGAGATAATTGAAATCCAAACCAAGATTGTACACTTCCAGATAAATGACATCATTTACTCAGTGAGGATTCTCAAAAAAATTTCTGGATTTGTCGGGAGACTTGATGACACCATGCCTCTAGAACAGAATGTATTATTACATCAATGTGCAAAAATACTAATACTACTAACAATAATAATTTTTGTGATTAAACAAGTTTTCTATTACCTTAATATCTAAAAAAGATTATGGGCGACTCGATGTATTTAGTGTCTTCTAAAAGATTTATTGTCCAAATTGAAAATAGTCAATAATATAAGCTCATATTAACAATATATTTTCTCTAAAAATTCCTATATGTAACCGGTCACAAGGCTAACAGTTTCTTCTCTCGCCATCTTAAATTCCTGCGAACTACTATATACAAAAATATAAATGCAACCTTAATCATTTTTCTTAAGCATTACGCCCCGAACAAGGCGTGAAGCCACTAGGATGCAGGGGGTTGCAGAAGAATTGGAGCAAGAACAGATAGGAATGATAGAAGAAAGGATGGGGAGAGGGATAGTGGATATATCAAGGTAACTGGAGATGTCGATTGACATTACATTTGAATAGTTGGATATTATAGCTCTCAGGCAAACAGTAATAGGGAAGGGTGTTCTACAGGCGAGAAATGCGAGGTATGAAGCTATTGGTGTAGAAGAGACGGCTATATTTAAAATTTTCTACAGTGAAAGGGTGAGAGCGGGATAGCAGCCTCGGAGGGCGCTTGAATTCATGAAGTCTGGGAACCAGTGAAAGCAGTTCATAGGAGCAATTACCATGAAAGTATTTCTAAAAAAGACAGAGAGAGGCGACGGCGCGTCTGTGAGAGAGTGACTGTAGACGAGATGCCAGATTAGGGCCAATTATATTACATATCCGCCTCTGGATCTTGTCAAGAACTCCGAGTAAAACAGAAGGTGCACCAGACCATATATAGCAGCAATACTCCATGCAAGGGCGAATGGTTGATTTGTATATTTGAACTATCGATTCCGGGGAGAAAAATTTCCTGGCGCGGCACAGAGAGCCAAATTTCCTCGCGGTGGACGAAGCAATTGACTCAATGTATTTGTTCCATCTCAGGTCAGCAGTCAACGTGAGACCGAGCAGACGCAGAGAGTTGCTCTCAAAAAGTTGACTATCAGACATTCTAATGGGGGAAAGGGAAGGATCTCTGTGGTGATTAATAGAGAGTAATTTAGTTTTTGAGGCGTTAATGTTAACCAGCCAATTCTTGCCCCAATTAATAACAGATTATCATCTGCTATCTCCATAACATTTGTTCTTTTATCGTCTTCTCTGTTTCTTTCTTTTTCAGTAACCCCTTGCCTCTTAATGGTTTTGTCACCTTATTTGAAATAAATTAAAAATCAGCATAAGTAAATCGAAGGAACGTTGACTTGCAAATATATATATTCTAGCTTAAAGCATTATAGCTATTGCGTGTGAACTGTAAAATTCTAAGTAATTATATTGTTTTTGTTTCTTTTTTTTGCATTATCTTACCACCAGTCCATTTTGAAGTGACCTATATTTATTCACCTTTCTATAGTAAGACAAAACAACAGTTTATCTTCCCAAATGGGCATAATTATAGGTGGTTTCCAGATTATGTAAATAACCATTTTGGGAATAATTTGGTATTTTATCTCGCACAATCATCACTACCACATGAACGTCGCTGGAAAGTGTTTACGCTCATAGTGGACAGGTCATAATTATTCATAATACGAGTCAGCAGGTTAGAGTTTTATTTGGCAATAGATAAGCGACACTGTGCTAAACCAAAATGCATTTGAAATACAAGAATTATCAAGCATATACATAGCAGTTCAGTTCAGAGAATTTTAGCTTCTGTTGGATATGTTAGCGAAAGACTCACCGGTTAGTCCACAACACCGAGCACAGATCTTGCCATGAGCTCGTAACTTCGCTAATTGTATCCTGCATGATTGGTAACGTATTACGCAGTTCGATAAGTGAAAATTCCAGTGATTTGACGTTGAGTAAATGTTTTGGGGGTTGCGCAAAACGAATGTGGATCATTGTACCTGGAATACAAAACCCCACTGAACATGCTAATGGTGGTTCTTAAATGATATGGATCCCGTTTACGGGTCTCTTGTTTGTTCACTGTTCCAACTGCACAAGTCTCTGGCAGACAACTAAGGTACTACATCACTATCTGAAAGTTTATAATTATCCATAGCCTCCGTGTACCATAACAGCTACGGGTCATTCGAATAGAATATAACATCGAATCATTCGGCCGACACTGTTAAAAAATTGTTTTCGAAAGCAATCTGTAGGCTTCCGACGAATCGCTTCGAAGTTTATCAGACATAAGCCAGTCGTATATTTATGGAACGTGATGGAGCAAACTATTCTCATCTAAAATGCAACAAGGACATAGAAGAGAGGACTGAATAAACATCTGCGAATATATTGGAATTAATATCACATGTATATGTTGCATTTCGCCGGGGTTGAGGAAATTATATATATATGTAATTTCCTCGAACCCGGCGAAATGCAATATATATATGGCATGAATTTGGTACCGAATATCATTAATTAAACCTGGAACGTCAACTAACACAATCCGGTAACAAGAATCCTCAAGATAACAGGTGATAGCTTCACAATACACACGAGCGCATACGAGATAAAGTATAGTTTTAATACACGATTTGTTTATGGGTTAAAGTGCTCAATATGAGGGAGAGACCACATGTCAATATAAAAGTGAACATGGAAATCATCACCGAGGGGTGAAATTCGGTTTCATGCTAAATGCAATCGTCAGACTATTGATTGTCTGATGATTGCGTTTAGCATGAAACAAACTGTCGCCTCTAAGTGTTGAATTCAATGCCCACTATATATATATATATATATATATGTGTGTGTGTATGTGTGTATGTAGATATTTATATAATGTTGGTAAATATTGGCGTATATCTAGATATGGCGATGATTGTATGCACACATGTGTGCGGTACATAATTTTATGTATAAAAATGTGTATATAGGCTTGTATATGGATATGTGAATTTACGTGTATATGTATATACATAAGTATATGTATATATATATATGTGGATACGTGTGTAAATATATATAGTGTTCTAAGAGAATTTTTATTACCTTATAATGTTAATTTCTCTTTAAATAATTTCTAATTAGACTTGAAAAATTAGAAATTTTACTCATCTGGAGATAATCTCAATTTAAATTGATCACTTAGATTTAAATTTAAAAAAATACTCCTTAATCATTATTCGTGATATTAAAAATATTTAAATTAAAAGTAATTTTAAAAATTTAAACACTTAATTCATTGTGTAAATTTAAGAAAAAAAATTAAATATGTATAAAGATAGATGAGTGTGAAAATATGGATATGTAAGTATTTGTATATGCGTATATACCGATGTATATCGATACATGTGTATGTAGTTATATATGTAATTGTACATGTATGTGAATGTATGTGTATTTACGCAAATATATATGTTGTGTGTGTATGTATACCAGTAGATGTTTTAAATCTTACTCCATCTTGATTTGAAATGTAAACTTTAATTAAAGAACTATTACGCATCTAAAATAGCTCCAAATTAAATTCATGAATTAGACTCAAACCGATAAAGATTTTACCTTAACAGTCATTCACAATATTAAAACATTACTATTAATAAATTTTTATTTTTTTTTTATATTTGTTTATTAACATAATATTGGGTTTATATTAAATGCCGAATTTATTTCTGGAGAAGTAATATACAGTGTAACCCGGATATAAGAGACCTGGATATAAGAGAAACCCGGATATAAGAGATTTTCTCTGGTCCCAAATTAGAGCCTGTGTTAATGTATATAAAACAGACCAAACCTGGATATAAGAGACTTCTTCTCCGGTCCCGACAACTCTCTTATATCCGGGTTACACTGTATTTAAATTGTTAACAAGCATCAAATCTAAATACTTTGTGGATTTTTAAACATTAAAATTATTATCAAACGGTAAAATCTGTGTTTATCTAAATTGCTAAAACTATACCATCACTCTCCTTCCTCCAAATAACTTACGTACATCTCTTATCTCCCACCCACTTTTTTCCTTTTCCCTTTTTTTCCTTTTACCCATATCATTTCCCTTGAGTTGACTGATTAAATAGGTAAATGTCTGATCCTTACAACATCCTCCTTAGTATTAAGTATTGTAACAAAAATATAAAATAAATTTAAAACTCTCCTTTCCCTCTCTAAAGTCAAGCGTGTCTCTCACACTATTCTTAACGACCCTCTATGGCAATTTATATAAGCTTAATACTGCCCTTCAAAAGTGTAAATTTTAAATTCGTTTTTCCTTTCACCGTTGAAAGTTTCTAAGTCTGAAGATCTTGAAAAACTAATCTCTGGAGAAATAAATTATAACTAATGGAGCCTTAAACAGTTATGTTATTCTTTAAATTAAATTAGTCACCCTGACTTAACATTGAGCTCTCCGAATTGCATTCTCCTTGGGATTATCCATACGGATGACCAAGATTTTCGTTACTTAACTGCATATATATATATATATATATATATATATATATATATATATGAGTGAGTGAGGAGCTGGTGAGTGATTTGGTCTGTGTGAGTGTGTATATTCGTATTCAGCTGCAACTGAATTTATCAATAGTCTTCCTGAGGATTCTTGTCACCGGGCCATGGTAGTTAAGTTTCGGAGAGTGTCTTTCATTTTGTATAAGTGTCTATCACTATAATACCTTATCTACTTTCTTGTATGTGATTCAGTCTTCATACTTGAAATCGAGTAGACAGCCATCATTTTATATATATATATATATATATATATATATATATATATATGTGTGTGTGTGTGTTTGTGCGTTAGAAGTGTTCGAAAATTTAAGTGAAGATGATATATAATACAGGTGAAGGTAGAAGTCTATTAAAGATAATGAATCTCGGATGGAAGAAGAACACTGAAGGAGCTGAAAAATACCTCCTCACCCCACAAGGAAAAAGAAAAAGAACATGAACATTAATGAAAGGGAGATAGAATCTGTGAAAGAGAAGACATCTGAGAATTGTTTCCAAAATATCACCTTAGTTCCAAACGGATGCCGTATTCAATTAGGTAACTTTCTTACCGCGCTTTCCGTCGCGCAAATTCCTCATCTGTCACTAGAGCGATTTTTGCTTCAACCCACTCCAATTTGCTGTATCTTTGGTGCGCTATAACGTCTTAATTAATTGATGGAGATGAGTGTCGCTGGTCATTTATTGAAGACATCTAGTGTCTATCGGATGGCTGTGCAAATTAACCGAATAGCGACATTCGCGCTCTTGTAACGGACTCCTCTTAGATGTCATTTAATCAAAGGATCCTTGTATTTATTCGCGTTCCTTTAATGCGAGTTTTCATTGAAAGTTGTTTCAAAGCGGTTAATTACAAGAGCATGTGTAAATGTTATTAAATAACAGATAAGAAAGAGCCGTTTGTTATATAAAGGTCTTGCTATTTGCAAGAAATAGAATTATGTAATACTATCCCTGCGTATTTTAAATAACAGAATGCACATGTATTCTAGTTTTTCGTTTACATTATTCTCAATTTGTCATCAGTTAGCGAATATTTAGCCTTTATAGATTTTTATATTTATTCATCGCAATTCCGAATGTAGACGACGGTCTCTAGCATTGCCGAAGATTATTGAAGAATTCGAGATTTTTTTCCACCATTGTCAAATTTATCTGCATATTCGTAGAATATTATCGTCTATACTAAAATATTCCGATCGTTGAATGCGACTTATCTCATATCCTCTTCAAATAAACGTTTCATTCAGTGTTCAGAGAAGACGAACACGAGTGAATCAGTGAATTGACTTGAAAAATAGCCATGTAGTCGCCAGGTGCAGATCCGTGTCATCACTCGATATTAGCGGTTATCCACGTTATATAATTACATGGTCAGACAAGATGTGCCTAATAAAGACACAGGTTAGACACACCAGATGAGAGATGAACACACACTCACCCCCACACACATACAATCGTTAGGCAATATCTTGCTCTGAATATTACTGCCACATTTCGTTTGATGAATCTGCTATATATTAAGAGATTCTTGATAAAATAAAAGAAAGGGTGCGCAATGATAGAAGGATGCCATAGGAGTAATGATAAGACGATTTCCCTGTCTGCTGGGTGGCAGTTGCCGGCAAACTGTAATTTATTTTTGTTTAATCTTAAGAGAGATTGGTCACATGTCTCCGTAACTTGTATTAAGCGTTGCATGAGATCTCCAAATGATGTTCTGATAGTAACTCATACGTGTAATCACTAAAATAAATTTTAAAGCCATAATTTAGAATCGACAACATTGTAATTTTATTTTCTGTATCAAAGAAAGAACGAGCAAACAGTGAGCAATTGTAAATAAGGATGGATCTTTCGATTAAGTTAAAGACCATGGCTTCGAGCGAATGAAACCTTAAGGAGTTAGCGAGGGACATTTCTCTTAGCTCCTCTTCGACTGGCGCTACAGAATCATAAACAAAACTCTGTACAAAATAACACTCGCAAAATCTTTAAAAACGGCAACTAAAATGGCTAACACATGCAACCCGAAGAGTAACTGACATAATCAAGTTGTTGAGTCACACAATTCTCCAACAGAAGATTAGAAAGAAAGCCCCCATTAATCCTGGCAAGAGCGATAACAATGTGCATCAGAAACCTACATTCCTGAAAAAATGTTTTAATAGGAATATTTTATAAATTCAACTGAATGTATCACTGGCTTCTCGTTCAATAAATACCGAATATTTCCTGATAAGGAAACGGCAGAGATAACTATTTATCAATGAAACTTCTGAAAGCGAAAAAGATTAGAGCGACCTCTATTTAAATACTTTTGTCTAAAGTGGAAGAAGCGACGTGTGTCTGTAGCTATTTTCTTTCATTTCCTATTCGCTCCGTTTTCCGTAACGCTGAAATGTTTTCTCTCGTGATAAAAAGCAAAAATAGTATGACAGATTAAAGCTCACATTAAAGTAATCAAACTTTTACTTAAAAAAAACTATTTTAAGATTACTTGCTTTGAAAATAGTCACGACATTTTGGCAGCGTTTTGAATACTATACAAAAACTAATCCGAAGTAAATTACACACACATCGTAGTATAGAATATAAACAAATTGAACAAACAAGTGAAATTAAAACTCATTGAAAACAGCTAAAGTTTTAAATGCCAAAATCTCTGAACAGTAATAATTACAGACATTTTTTGTAAACTTTTACAAAAGAAAATTTAGAGGATATTAGAAAAAAATTATAAATTTAAATTCCCCCATCTTATTTAACAAAACATTTATAAAAGAAGGATTGAAGTTGTGCTATAGTTAAAATCGTCAAAATCAGAAACAGTGCATATGTAGATATAAATATTAAAGCGGAAATTGTGGTCAACAACCAGTGGTGGAGTTTGATACTAAAACGGAGTCTTTAGGCCTGAAGATTTCGTTTAAGTATGAAACAGAATATCAACACTGCTTATTCTATATATATATATATATATATATATATATATATATATATATATTACAATTAATGATATCGAAACAATTTACCTCACACAGATGACCATTTCGTCCACGGGAAAGGCTTTTTCCTAGGATTTATCAATGTAAATACATTTACTGAAATCATTTACTAAATCATTTTGTAAAAGCATTTCCATTGATAAGTCCAAGGAAAACATCTTTCCCAGGGACGAAATGATCATCTGTATGAGGTACATTGTTTGGATCTTATTAATTGTAATTCACTTATGTGATTTATAATATATATATATATATATATATATATATATAGATTGAGATCTCTTGTGTGGATCAGTTTTAATATTTCATACCAATAGATTCTACTTGGATTACTTACACACGGATATTTTTAACTATATAAAAGAGTGGGAGAGTTCAATAAATTGATATATTCTTTTCTAATGTCATTACCTGAATATAGAAGATATAAATTAAGTTGAAAAATAAATATAATAAACTGTCTATGTAAATAATTATAATACCTCAACTGAGATGAGGTAATATAATTATTTACATTATTCGGACAGTTATAATCAACATTCTTGCGATATTCACAACATTTAAACCGTTATACGCTCCGGCCTTCTTCAGGAGATTGGAATTTCGAATTTAACATTTTATTTTGGAAAGTCGAGTTAAAGGGATATAACTGAGACATTTGGAAGAGACGTGGCACGTAGACTTAGAAAAATCTACCCTGGTGGACGAAGTAAAAAGTTCGATTCGACATTCCAAACACCTGAAGAAATCTGAAGTGTATAACGGGCGAAACGTTGTGAACACGACAATGATGAGGATAACAGTCCAAATAATGTAAATATTATATTATCCATTTGATAATGGAATACCAAGGAAGAATATATACTTCAGAATTTTGTCCAGTCTTAAGTTTAAAACGTTATATATGCATTTTCAGTTTAACAACTATTTTCAGTCAACATTATGTGAGATGTCTCCAAATAAATTAATAAAGAAATTTATTGAATAATACAATTTTGTTTAATCAGGACGAGAAGTCATGTAAGAAGAAAGACAATGCAGCACATATGTTTAAGAGAGAAAAAACGTAAAAATGGAAATTGAGTTAGCAAGAATTCTTTTAGATTTTATTATCTTAGAAGTAATTTTGTTAATACTTGCTCCCTCCGGAATTTATGGCAAATTAAAAAGATTGAAATGGAAAAGTGAAGAGAAATCGTTTTGTGCAGTGATCGGAAAATGAATGATAAGGAATGCTGATAAAGTGATATACCGATACGATGGATTAAGATTGGCGTAAAGATGATAGGTAAATTGAATTTTCAGAGAGTGTGAAGTGCAGAAAAAAAGACGTTTGATGGAACGCATGTTAAAATGAATAGTGTACCGAACAAAGGTATTATCAGGAAAATAAAATGTACAATCGTTTTAATAAACGATCAAAAAATGTAAAGAAAATAAAGAAATGATGGTAAAATCCGTAATCAGAAATATGTGAAATAATACCAAAACTAATGCATATAGCAAACACCGAAAGGTTATCCACTTCGATGAGGTTGAACAGAAAGCACACATAGCTTCCCTGCGAAAATAAAAGGGCATTTATACAGCAATCCGTTTGTATTAAGAATTTCGTTGAACATCTATGACAACCTATTTTTATTTACTATTTTTATAATGCTTAATGAGCAAGACTGACTAGGTGCATTTGTTTAGATTTTTTATTATGATCTATACTTTCAGTATAGAAATATAACAAAAGAAACTAAAAAACTAAGAGTTTGGGAGAAAAGATTAGGATTCAGTAATGATTGGGACAATTATTACATTCACTATGTACAGAAAAGAAAGAAAAATTGAAGCATACAATAAAAATGTAACAACATACTAAAAAAGTAACTTGTCAAATCATTTTCATATGTAGATTATATATATATATATATATGTAACGTCACCCCCGGTCCCTCTGCCCCCATGCTATCCTGTGACGACCAATGTGACTTGGTATTTGTCGCGACGTCAAATGTGACGTTCTAACCCTTGGATAATTCGGATGGGAATCTGGTTAGATTCGGTATCTGCTTTGTCGTTCACAGCTCGCCTCCAACGTCTGGTTACCGAAGTAACTGCTTTGATTTCTAGTCTAACCTACCTACGTTGTGATTTGATCTTAGGTAGAAGAAATCAATCAGTCGCCGGGCCGTAATGCAAGCCGAATTCGAGCAAAGATGACATCGCACAAGTATATGTATAAGAAAATAAAGTAAGAACTCGAAAAGTTCAAATGTGTTAAAAAAGAATAACAACTATTTTTATATCTGGTTGCTGAATACAATACTGCATCTTTCTCCCAAACCGCTAATATGGATTCGTGACACTTTGCGTTTGTTAGGCGAGTCTTAATAACATAAGTTGTTTTTCGATAACTGTAGGTGATATTCGTAAAACTTGTTTTGGTTGTGTGAGTCTAAGTCGTTCTTCAAAAATAAATTGTTTTTAGTTAGAAGTCGAAGTCGGAATGCGTGGATCTTCAGTCAGCTTACTCCGAGGTTGGTCTCAGAGCTCACAGCTCAACTCTGTCTGCGTCTCCTCGGAACTCTGCCGAACTGTAACTCCAACTCTCCAACTGCCGTCTACTCGCTGCGACTCTGTTTATATGGACGCTGACGAAAACCGTGTGTGTGGCCTATCGTGGTTTGGGTTCATCGATAATTCTAAATCCACGATAAGGATTTTCTTTGTTTTCGGACAGGAAAATTTATCACTTTCCATTTTTGGAAGTCCATTACTTTCTGCCCCAGAGGGGTTCTTAAGGGAATCGTCTTCCCAAATTCTTCCTTTCTCATATTGGTATCTCACACCAATCCCCTCAGAGGGCGTCAACAGGTTTCCCTTCTCTCTCACAGTGGTATCTCACACCAATCCCCTCAGTGCGTGACCTGATTATGATTATCTTCCATCTTCTGTTTCATAGGCCACTTGACCAATTTGAAATTTTCATTATTGCCATGGGCAGATTGCTATTCTTTATTCGCCGCGTCGTAGCATAAATTAATTCCGACAGATCCGAGATCTTACGAATTTTCTATCTTCTGTGAAAAAAGGTACTTTTCTTCGCAAATGAAAATAAAATCTTGACCACTTTTCTTTGTTAAAAAAAAATAACATCGCTCAGTATGTCTTTTCGTGCTAGCTTCTTCTCGCCTTAATTATTTCTCGCTTTTAATTTTCACGCGACCGCTAAATAGTGTCATATATATATATATATATATATATATATATATATATATATAAAGGGTGTGATGGATAAATTATCTAAATTACGAAAAAAGGAAAATAATACAAACATTTCATTTCACAGATATATTTACCAAAACTGCATAATTTTGAAATACTACAGTGTAAATTTATTCAAAAAAATCGTATTGGCATCAACGAAGGTTTTAGACGACTTCGGAATCGTCCACATCTCCTTGTTTAAGTTGATGTCATAATCGTTGCCTTCTGTTCATCTTTGGTATTACAGGGAGTTTTATTGTTCTCCTGCTCAGCTGCGCCCCACTAATAATATTCAATGTCGCTGTACCACGAGGAGTTAGCGGGCCAGATATAAAGGGATATGTGTTCGTAGAAATTATCTGACAGCTATGACTGTGTTCACTTGCTTGAGGGCCATGGGGCAGAGACATTTTGCCAGACATAGGACTATCCATCAGACACCCTCTTGATTCAGGGCAGCCCTATCCTACTTCGGGAGTTCTTTTTTTTATCAGAATTATCAGAGTGATTTTTCCGAGCTTTCGTACCTTCGCAGTCATAATTATATTCATTAAACTCTATTCTAATCCTCTGTGCTGTACTCAGATCAACGCCCAAACACTCTGAAATGTTTCTATTAGAGCTTCCAGCACGAAAGCCAATCAGTACACCAAACCGTTTCCAAATTTGTGGCGGAGTGATTTGCGTCATCGTACCCTTTTTCTCAGAGACGGTGACCAAATGACCTTGCATACTGTATACTCGACAAATTAAAAAAAAAAAAAAGAAGACCATTGCGCACGCGCGAAATTAAAAATCTAAAATGGCGACAATTTACTCCTCGCACCATATATATATATATATATATATATATATATATATATATATATATATATATATATATATATAATGTTTGTTAACTGAAATGTTTGTTAAATTGTATCAGAAATTTTGAAATCAGTCGTATTGAGCGATTAAGAGACGATTGACAATCGCGAAAATCATCAGCAAATATTCCTGTTGCTATGTTCCGAGATCTTCGCTTTTGTATGCTGGTTACAAGTTGGACTGAAATGTCATATACGGCACAGTCATAAAAACTGAATGAAGCAGTCGGATTATCATATGTGGAAATCGACAGAAATGTCCATCATAGAATGTGTATTTCGGCAACAATGTTTTATAGGCTAGTTTGCCAACAACGAACTTTGACAAATTTACTGATAATATAAAACAAATAATTCGGAAATTTAAAAAACAGAATTAAAGCAACTGACACTCAAAACTTTTCCATATTATTTAATGAAGCATGTTCTTTCAGAACGTATGATAGATGAATTAAAATATTTCATAAGTTATTTTATTTAGAAAATCTTGGTAATTTATTTTTTTATGTTAGCCGCCATTACATCCACACGCACTTAATTTTATGAGAGATAATCAACTAGATATGTTTAGTGATTATATTATTTAAAAGCAGAAATCATTTGAGAATTAAAATCTACGTTTTCTTTTTTTAAATCGGACCCCATCTTACTGTGATTATTATTAAATTCAAGAAACATTAAATTTAAATTAAGGACACTGTCTTAAGAATAAAAAAATAGATGAATAATGCATTTTTGCAAGATTTGTTTTAATTTTGGTTAATATAATTTTGTTTAATTAGAATAATTATATAATATTTTTAAATCAATTAAAAGTCAGTTTTTATGGCGTAAAAGTTAAAATATTGTTTTTAAGTAAACCCATATTTACTAATCACCAATTCTCAAGCTTATTACGATTTACTGTATTTTAAAAAGAATTTTTATTTTTTTGTATGTGTACAAACGTGACGATCTTTGTAGATACGATTGTTCATAAAAATAAGAGCGATAACCATTGTATCCAAAATTCATTATCACATTAGATTATGGAGAATATCTTCTTAAATTTTTAACATTACTGAGTACATAAAATTATACTTAAATATCATTCACGTTAAATTTAATTATTTTTACAACGAAAGCTCTCACAAAAGGACATTAGACAAAGATCTATCTGAACTCAAGCTACCATGCAAGTCTATAACTTAAACAGGTATTAATGTATTAAAAACATGCACATCTATATTATAAATTTAATGAAAATAATGTTACTTTCAAATTAGATTAATTATAATTTAAATCAGCTAATATTTCTAAAATAAATTTCAGAAAAGTATATTTTATTTTTGGAAAATTTAAAAAGTACATAATTACAATGAAATAACGTAAGGCTAAAAATGGCGTTAAGTTAAAAAAAATCAACAATTTATATTGAATGAAACTTTCTGAACAGTTAGTTTTTAAATCCATCAAATTATGTTGCTTATTAGTAATATTAAATTCATTCTATTACCTTAATATTTAAACTAAAATAAAAAATTGGAGGTACCTCCATTAGATTTACTGATTATTACTCATTTTGGAGGGCATCTGGAACAAATAAAAGCGTCTGGTCAGCCTAAAATGGGCAGAATTTCCCAACAGGCTGTTACTTCGCATTCTTTTAACCATGAAAATTAAGGTTATTCTAGACGTGGCATACGGGGAAAATACATGTCTATCCTCTTTTGTATGTTTTCTTGGGTTAATGTACTATATAACAAAACCACCTGTGTCACCTCTACCGAACTTAGATGATATACAGGGTGTCCGAAAATAATGTATACACTCTTTGAATCGTTATAACTTATTCAATTTGTGTATTTTGACTTGTAAATAAGATTAACACAAGAGAAAGAATACATATTTAAAGGATTTCAGAGTACAATATACATAAAACATAGAAAATTAACTTTAATAAGATAGAAGCTACTTGGAGAAATTGCAGAATGTTCATATAATGATGAGTTCATATCAATCGCTCAAACTGGTTGCCGTTCTGTTGAATATACTTTTCACATCTTGAAGACCTGCAAACGTCCAGTATCATTTCCTCTGGTATTTGAGTACATTCTTCTTCAATTGCTAATTCTCATTTCAGCAATTGTTTCAGGTTTCCTGCTCTGAACTTTGTCTTTTAAAAAAACCCACAAAAAGAAATCCAAGGGTGTCAAGTCTGGTGATCTAGGTGGTTATTCAACTGCCCCTCTTCTTCCAATCCATTTGTTTTGTATATTTTCATCCATATAAGTTCTCACATAACGGTAATGTATTATTAACTATTGATATTTAAAGAGTGTATACATTATTTTGAGACACCTTTATATATGATTGTTTTACTTAAAATTAGATTAGGATATCAGTTTTGAATTAAAGCGATGAGTGAAGAATGGAAAAAAAGAACTTGAAGATAGAAGTAAGGATTGCAACAGAAAGTAAAGCCATGATGTAGAAAGCCAAAATAATCAAGCAAGAAAGAAAACAAGCAAAACCAAAATAAAAATGAAATAGACCATGGATCGGGGGAAAAACAACGAAAACCTTACAGAAAGAAAAACTAAAAAATGAGCAGATAAATTGAATTTAATAGAAAAATAAGAATATTTGATAAAGAGGAAAAAAAAACGGGGAATGTAATTCTAAGGTGAAAATTAAAGTAGAAAGTGCATAAACAGATATCGGAATGCAAAAATCAAGACACAATGGATCGAAATGAATATAATGGTTGATTGATAGTTTTAAATCATTAAGAACAAAAAGAAACAAAAAATTAATACAAGATAAGAAATAGTGATAAAAAAGAAAAAGCAAATTATGATAGAAAATTAAACAGGATGTAGAAACAAAGACACACAGACACATATTTTAAATAAAAACAGACCACTTTAAGGTTCCATGTAATAAATTATTTCACCACAACTTATTTTCCAAATGTTGAAACAAAAAATGAAAAGAAATTTACAAATTTTTGACGGGCCGTATTAAGCATATGTAAATTAACGAAGTGAGGTTGGAGAGAGAAGACATGAGTGAGTTAGATGTAATTTAAAATTTCTATTATTTTATACTTAAAATTACTTGAGGTCCAGACATTGACACATTTCTGGATTTACATTGAGCTCTCTGGATTTTATCCTCCTTGCGTTTTACCTATACGGATTACCTAGTTGTTCATAAACTATACATACATATATATATATATATATATATATATATATATATATATATATATATATATATATATATATATATATGTGTGTGTGTGTGTGTGTGTGTGTGTGTTGTTAAAGCAATAAGAATGTCTAAAAAAGGTATAAGTGAGGGAAAAGAGAGAGAATAACCGAATAATTATTAGAAGAAAACAGAGAAACAAGAGTATATACGTAAGAAAAATAAAATCGTATTGTAATTCAAGAGAAGTAGAAACCAATACATGAACAACATCCGAATTCAAAGTCAAAATTGAGGCAATGTAGGGAGATGATCAAAGAAAATAAAACGTATTGTAGTCAAGAAATTAATAGAAAGAAAACAATCAATAAATAGATGAAAGGAAAAAAATCAAACAATAATTAGGAAGTGTTAAATCGGAGATAGAACTGAACATTTTACAAAAATAAAAATACCAGAAAGGGAAAGCGTAAAGTGTCGATCAAGAAAAAGTCAAAAATTAAGATCGTCAGTTGAAAAAAAATAATAGGCAAAATATTCTAAAAACAACGATTTAAACCAAGAAGCCAAAAAAAATAAGGAACTATATTAAAGGAACCCAGCAGAATAATAAACAAGAATGCATGGAAGGAATGGAAACGACGTTTGTAAGCAATTATTCTCAGAAAAGTGAAATCAACCAAAATCATTACGTCTGCAGTTCGGAAGCCAACAGACAATAAATCGCTCATTGTATGTTTTCTATCTTTTTTTTATACTCAGATATGATCGGAATCGGAAGCAAAGAATGGACCAAACAATCTTCATCACAAAAATAGTTCCCTGATTGCGTCTACTCGTTATGAAGGACTAATGAACAAATAAGATTATGTGCAGCTCGTCTCCTTTTCTTATCTTCTGTCGCTCTTCTCGTCTTCTGCAAATATGAGCCAATTAAGTACTGCGTCATGAAAATGAAGGCAAACGATAATTCTCAGTCAGGCCTTTACACGAGTGTTCCGGTTCCTTTTCATTTTTGCTCACTAATGAGAGTGATTGAGAGTAATTGATGCTATCTATGGATATAAATAAATGCGCCAAAGTAATTTCGAAAAGGCTAAAGAACGCCATACAAGGGAAATAAAATCTCAAAGATTTCTCAAATAAGAATCATTATGTAATATTTCATTTTATGGCTCCACTACATAAACACTTTTGAATGTTAAGGCTTGCGATTGTCTTTTTCAATCGTGTTTGCAAACTAACCGATAGTTAATGATTTCGTTTACAATGAATATAAAGTTCAGTGCCATGTTACTAAAATAAGTCTTCGTCAATAACAATATTTCATGGATAAGTTGTGTATCTTGTCTGGAATAATGACCTGATTTCAGTCAATAACTAAGATATTTTTAAGAATATATTCAAGAAACCTTAGACTGCTGCCTATATAGAAAGTCAAGGATTATAAAAGTTTTCTGAACGTAATGATTACAATGGACAATAAGCAGCGAGGTTCACCAATAGGAGTAAATAGGTTCGCATATCTTCCAGTTCAAACACACATCCTTGGCTTTTGTATAGGACTAGAAATGTATGCCTTATTTACTGTTTCAGACAGTGTTTCCGGTTCTTTCTAAAAGAATTTTCAATGTCTTTCACTCCTAGTCGCTACCTGCATCTTCGCGGCATTATCGCCATGCATAGGGTGAATGGATTAAATAAAAAAAATACCCCCCAACAAAAAACCCCCAAAAAACAAACAAACAAACACACAGATATAAATTAGATTAAAATATTGAAATAAGAGCACATACTTTTTTTATTGCTGTTTCCTAAAGTGTTGGGTAATTGTTCAAATAATTGAAACGGATTACTGTGGTTTTTAATAGACGCATAATTTATGGAAACAGATTATAGAGGTTTAAAAAAAAAAAGGGTAAATAATGGAAATCGATTAAATGTGTTTTGCATAAAGGCATGATTAATAGAAACCTATTACACATGTTTTGCATAAACGTCCAAATAATAAAAACGCGTGATTGAGGTTTTGCACAAATAATGGACACAGACTAATGAAATTTCATACAATCACTCAAATAATGAGCTCGTATTAATAGAGATTTACTAATATAGGCTAGGCGTAGCTGTAAGTTCAATACTAGCAGTTTATAAACCAGTACTCCTCAATTGTGGAACTCTTCTGGCTACATGGTTTCCATTTAACTATGATTTTCGAAAAAATACATGCAATGTCAGTTATCTACTGACTTCCTGGTTACTCTTCGGTTGTTCTCTCTTCTTAATAATGTTTAGATTTTCTAATTTTTCCCGCTCAGTTATCCTTTCTGGTTTAGTTGTTTTACTAACTTACTTGGGTGATTTCTATTACAAAAAAAAAAAAAAAAAAAAAAAGAAATAGAACGATTAGAATGGTTTTACACAAACGTACTAATAATGAACAATTAATGCAGGGTTTATTTAAAAAAACGCACAAAAACTGGACACAGTTTGCCAAATCCTTGCACAAAAAGCACATGTATTAGAACGAATTTTTAATGTTAGGAGAGACCCTTTCAATCCTATTTAAAAAAAAGCACCGTCTTCTCAAAGGTGTCAATATCAGTGATAAAAAATATACAGTCCTCTCCAAAGGTATTGGAACAGCAAGGCCAATGCCTTTGTTTCTGTTGTACCCGGAAGATATATTTCGGTCTAAGATAAAAATATGAATATGAGACAAGAGTTCAGAATTTCAGATATTATTTCCTGGTTCCGGGAACAACAAAAACAGGAATGGTCTTACATTTGCAATATGTTTGGAGGGTACTCCACACACACACACACACACATATATATATATATATATATATATATATATATATATATATATATATATCCAAGTATATAATTGGTGTATATGTATTTCTTCTTTTCTCCTCAGTAATTTTATAGTTTTTAAACTTAGTGATTAAATTTGGATTTTTAAAATTGGCAGTTTTTAATTTTAATATCAAATTTTATCATATAATTTAATAATTACTGGTTAGAATAAATTCTTTTTTAATATTACCCGTATTTTAAGGATCTGAATAGCTATTATAACATGATTTCGTTGTCAAGCTTTTAAATCTTCCTATACTTGGGTTTTGATTGGTCATTCTAGCTTTTGTAAAAACTTTTTCCCCTTACGAAGGATCGTTAATTAATTTGAAACTTAAAACCATTTATTTTGCATTCAACATCATCACTTGATAAGACACCGAGTGAGTTGAAACAAAATGGCTATTTTTGTAGTGATTTTATAACATATATATATCAGATATTTTCGTGTTTTACATTAAAGTTATTTTATAATGTAATAAACGAGTTAAAGAAAATTATATCGATACATATAATTATGTGAGATATTAAGATGTTTATGCTTTACAGTTTGTCCAAATTGACGGTTCAACTTAAAAATCAGGATTTTATAATCAAATCACGTAATACAAAATTACGGCGTGATTTCATTTTCTGATGACCTTGTGTCTTTCTACATCGATACGCCATCAACACGCAGACAACATGCGACCCGTATGCAAAGCATTGTTCTTGACACTCGACCAGGAATGACACGGAACACAATCGTTATAATGAGGTTGCATTTGTCAAAGCAACTTTTATATAAATATGGTAGCCATATTGCTTAGATGACTCATTTGTATTTGTCGATAATGAACACCATTTATTTCAGGGAAGAACAATAAATCTAACAAATTAATATTTTTCTTAACACTAGCAACTATTTGCAACAACTACCACCAATGAGAATATGACAGCAATTAATTAATTATTAATTAGACTCTTTAGGCTTTGGACAAAACAAGTAGAAACATAACCTATCATATTTTCAAGATATAATAATCGACGTCTAAATTGTTAATAACATCGTTAAGTCGGAAATCCGTACTTAAATGGAAGGTCGAAAATATATTTGAATTCATATATAATCGTTATCCATCTTACGCGAGGGTTCTGGGTAAGACGATAAACTACGTCCAATAGCAAGCGTGGAACCACCTCTTAATTGATTGTGTTCCCAGATCCACCCTGACCCAGGGTGGTAGCACCTGTTAGGATTCCAGCTATGGGCAAATAATTAAATCCGAAACTGTTAAAAACACTTTGAAAATGTAAAAACAGCTTTTAACATCAGAAATACTTTGTAAAAAATATTATCAGCAATAAATCTTTGAAGAAAAAACTATTACGAGCAATACATTTAAAAAAAAAAATATTCCCAAGAATACGTTTTTGAAAGAAAAACAAATACCAGCTATACATATTTTAGAAAAAAATGTTACCGTCAATACATTTTTGAAAAATAATATTACCAGCAATACACTTTTGAATGAAAAATTACCATAAATAGATTTTTAACAAGACAAATTATTACTAGCATTAAAAATTTTGTCAGCATTAAATAACCCATTGAGGTTGATATGCCGTAAAGCAAAACAAACCAAAGAATCTTCCCCGACTGAGCAAAATACATTGTTTTCTTCTTCAAAGATAAGAAACGTTTGCCGTTCAGTAAACTTACTTTGAAAAATAGGCTTAGCTTATCATACAATTGACATATTTTGTGTCAATATTTTGTTTAGAATATTTTAACATAAACAACATTCCTTTAATGTCCGATAATACTTTCCTTAGATTCACGAATATACTCACAGATCTTTCGACAATTTACACACGATATATAATCCGTGTAATGACATGAATCAAAACGCAATATCAACATTTGAACATTAGAAATATATCTATGATATGAATCCTTGTATCAATATTAGATTTATGAAAAAATATGAGGTATAATAAAACTATATAACTGTATCTTGAAAAACAACGAGTTTACTTCAGAAATAAACTAAAACTATATTATAATCAAATGTATTGTCAACATTTAAAAAAACGCTAGTATATAATATAAACTCATTACGAAAAAAAAACAGGATAAAGTACTTGTAAATACTAAACACTTGAAATATAGTGGTGAATGGATCAGTAAGAATTTTAATATAGGTAATAAAGAATTCAAACAGAATTGTCGGAGCTATTTCCCATTACAGCAAATTGCTCCAAAACCAAAACATTAAACTGAAAGCTCAGTTCACGTCTTAAAACGTCTACTCAAATTGAGACTTTCATATAGAAGCCATACATGGCGTCAATACCGTTTCGATATATCTAAACTGTGAACTCTATACTATCGCTTTTTAAGATCAATAGTTAAACATTACCTTCGGCTAGAGAAACGAGTGTATCTCAGCGGAAATCATCCTTATTAGAACAGCGTGTATTGTCGCTACACTATCACAAACAACTGTGATAGAGAACAGAAACGAAAACACTTGAAAGCTATTAACAGTAGTAACAGCAAAAATGGGTATCGCCTGCAAGTCACCGGGAAAATAATTATATAAACAAGAGGGAGATATTCCACTCTTCTGTAAATAAAGATTAATAAGGAGGCCCCATCAATAATGGAAAGACCGATAACAGTTAATGGACATGGAAACTTATTGTCTAAAAATGAATTTTATTACAAAAACAACAAAAAAATCTTAATTCCAACTGACGGTAGAACGAGTTAGAGGGTTACTAAAAATTTGCCTCATAAGGCAACGGCGAATATTATTTTTTACCATTATCTTGGGTGAGTATTTGTCCTGAACTGGATATTTTCCATACTTGCAATCTTGTTTTGGAATAATTCAAGTTTAGTAAATAATCTCCCCCAAATGCAGAATATGTGACTCTACACGGAACGGATTTATGTAGGCGTATTTAAGTAAAATTTATGATCATATTTATTTCAAAGGATTTCCAGTTACCTTCACTGAGATGACCGTATGACAATAAACTAAAGCCGCGTCCTTGGTAAGACGATAAACTACGTCAAACAGGAAGACCTCTGATCAGGAGGTTTTGAGGATGTGCACCACCTTAATTGCTGGTTTTCCCAGGTCCAACCTGAAACGGGGTGGTAGCACCAGTTAGGGATTCCAGCTAAGGGTAAAGAGTTACCCACAAACTGGAGTCAAACATTATGAGTGTAAAAATCGGTTTAATACCAGAAATACTTTGTAAAAAATTACCAGCAATAAATTTTTCAAGAAAAAAAATATTACAAGCAATATATTTTTCAAGAAAAGAATATTACCAGCAATACATTTTTGAAGCAAAAATATTACCAGCGATATGTTTTTGAAAAATAATGTTATTACAAGTGACACGTTTTTGAAGGAAAAATATTACAAGAAATAGATTTTTGACAAAACAAAATATTACCAGCAATAAAATTTTTGTCAGTATTAAATAACTCATTCAAGTTGATATGCTGTAAAACAAAACAATGGCACCTTATTGCTCAAAGATAATTTTATGTCTGAAAGCATTAGTAACTATTGTACGCTATCAAATTCACATTTATTTAAGACCTGTTTACCTTAGTTACTTCATGTACGAAAGGAAATGTCCTGGTGTGCATCTACAGTTTGTAGATAAAACTGTATAACGTCTAATGCTAAAGTTCGGAATAGAGATACTTTTTCACCTCATGAATACGGAAATCTGACTTCAATCTAAATTTGTTGGATGAGAAATTATAAATATATTTATATATAGATATTATTAACAGTTATATATATATTATTTCTCAATTTTTTTTTCATTACAAATTTTTGGCCATTTTGCTCTAGTCTTCCTAAAAAGTTCGTCGAACCGCGTAAAATTCAGATCATTGCGAACTGAGCTTTTTCATTTATCTACGATTTATCTACGGTTTTTATATTTTCGCTGCCGATATCTATATTTCATCTTGATTTTTTTTTAGTACAGTTCAGTTATTGATGGTTTGTTGACAATGACAGAGTCAGTAGTACCCGGCCGCGTCAATAGTATCTGGCGCCGAGTTTGAAAGCATACATACCATTTAACGGATTAATAGCCTAAGTGGTTAAAACAATGGTTCGTTACGTTTTCGGCATAGTGATGCGAGTTCAATCTTCGATCACAGCAATACAATCTCAGACCCAGTGGAGCAGTAATAAAAAAAATAAAAAAAGAAGTCGTTATATCACGCGCTAAGCACAACAGAATGAGAAAAATCTACCCCGGTATATTAAATTACAAAACCAATTGAAATTTTGTCGAAGGTTACATACATCGAACTCGTGAACACGTCAGAAGTTCGAACAGCCGAATCAATGTGATAAGAGGATATTATTCCGACTGTATGTAATATGAAACATTAGACAGCAATTGCATTAAAATGTTACTAAATGAAGGACACTGTATAAACATGTACCTGAAATACAATCGATTATCATGCTCGATAACAATACCAGAGTTCAACCTATTGATTTGAATTGACATGTTTTACAACTGTTCCAAAGCTTGTTTATTTTCTAAGATTACTTTTTCGTGCGGGCATTGCTACTTTTGTTTATTATAGCAT
Source organism: Acanthosepion pharaonis (assembly GCA_903632075.3). NCBI lineage: Eukaryota > Metazoa > Mollusca > Cephalopoda > Sepiida > Sepiidae > Acanthosepion > Acanthosepion pharaonis. Next base: position 2,629,030 of record CAHIKZ030004872.1, on the reverse strand, counting down.
TTCATCTTAGTCGATAATATTTAGCGATTTTCTCATAATTATATCGAGTCAAGTATTTTTTTTAATTTCTGATTCTTAATTTATTCTGGAAACATAATTTAATTCATATTGGATTATGCTAATTAGCATTCAGTAGATAACATTCTGCAATGCTAAATAATTTTTGTTGCATCTATCACGTAGTTAGGCGCATGTGGAGCCAACAGGCGCTCTACTATGTGAGCTGACACATGAAAACTACTTTCAAAGAAAAAACAATTACCCAACTTCAAAGCCTTTTACATTAAAAAAAAAAAGGAAAAATATTACCTTGGTACTGATGAACATTACTGTCTCTCTCCCATAAGCGTTGTTGCATTTAATGTTAAAACATTATATGTAAATGTTACAACCCTCATGGGGGGAAAAGTAATATTTTTCACGATATGAAAGGGAAACTTTTGACTCGACTACTGAAGTCATAATTTCATTTAAGCTTCAATAAACATATATATGAAATATAATGTTATCTATGTCAAAGGCTCACTTTTTCATATATATATATATATATATATATATATATATATATATATATATATATAATATATGTAAGAAGTAAAATGCAAATATAGAACAGAGCCCTGATCCTGTTTAAAGGCATAATTGCATGGAATTTCATAATGGTAATTTAGCGCGACTACTAATCGGGTAGTAATTATTAAAATTCTCACTAGAGAAAGGTTGAATGTTTGCCAATATATTAAAAAAAGAAACACTTTCGAAATATTTAAGTTCAAAATAATTAAATTGATTTAAGAACATTTCCAAGGAGAATCATTCCCAGAATTAACTAACCAAGATTCGGTAATATTGAACAAAACAAACACACCCAAGTCTGCCCACCTCCGCCGATAAGATGTCATTATTAATTTGTTGCGCAAATTTCTTTACTCCTGAAAAATTAAGTTCAGATTTTTGTTTACATTATACTGTCTAAAATTTGTGTGGTTTTACGGAATATAATTGTCGAAATTATTTTCTATTTTGTTTAAGCATTGGGTTTGTTTACATTACACTATCTTTCCAAAACATGTGCGTTCTTAGAAATTATTCTAAACAAAGAAGAATGTTGTTATTTCCTAAATTAGGGATTTGTTTATGTTGATCACCAAAACAAAAAAACTACCCTTAGTGAATATATGTAGGGAGATTCTACACAAAGAAAGTGCAATACGGTTAATTAGCAAGATCTAAAATGAAGACAATTGTTGTGGGGAAATCATACAGCAAAGTTAAATTTGGGGAAGTATTCTATATAAGCAAGAGCACCCCAAAAACAGAGACAGTCGGAGAAGGCAGCTCGGGGCGGCCTGGGATATTCGTTAAAGATCAATTCCCAGGGTCGGAGCGAAAAGTTGAGAGAAAAATGAAAGGCCTTTATTAATTTAAAAAATTGAGGAAGAGCCGATTGACAGGTTATTACTTTAGCGTTTGCGGCTAGATTTCCCTAATCCCAATCCTGCAGAAGAGGATTGGTTTTGCAGTAGATATCGAGCATTTAATTCAACCAGTCTTTATTTATATTCAGTAAAACTGCTCTTAAATTTATCAACAGTGTTGGGCATTTTATTAATGTGGTATTTATTCCAGCGTTATTCCGACGTACGTTGGGACACACAAAAAAAAGAAACAAAAAAAAAACAAAAAAACAAATTATCACAGCCACATACATCTTCGGTGTGGCGTAATGGTTAGCAAGCTTGTCTTGCTAGAACAATTACTACTGAGTAGTGAGTTCGATCTTTACTTGGTGTCCCATACCTTCGGCCTTGTGCCACATCTAAGCCATGCTTAGAAAATCAATATGCATCTTGTTTGTGGTACTCAACGTACACAGAGTGATCCACACATGACTTCGCCGAATAAACACTACCGAGACAGCGCACCGGTCCCAATCGTGGATAGAAATGAAAACTGGATGACCCGTAGAACGGTATCACTCAACAAAGCTGACGACAAAGAAAAAGAGAAATGACAGAGTCAGGGAGATGTCTGTGACTGATAGAGCTGAGGGTCTCTAATGTTTGTTTCTCAATCCCCACTGAACAATGTGTTCACGAAAAACTGCTAGTACGTGAATTGATTAGAGCGCATTCGTTACTTTTAATTTACATCACACGATAATGATAAAAATTAGTCGTTTCCTTATGAAGAAATATGTAACATTCATTGACCGAACAGCTAGTACGACTCTCGGCTGAAATTTGAAAAAAAAAATCTTTCTCAGTTTATCAGTGATATAGGTTTCTCAAATCCAATAGTTTTATTTTTCTTTCCGATAGTGATGGAATTTTGTTCCTAAATAAAATATTCGAAGTAATGTGGAATTATATCTTCATGATTATGTCATTATTTTTCTGACTTACAATTCATGACCATTTTAGCTGTTCTCTTTATTGAAAGGACCTCAAGTAATATAGTTTCTGTTATTTGGTACAGTTCTGTGTTTCGGTAGTGTCAGTCTCCAAATTTCGAAAAAGATGGTCTTCGCCACGACTTACAGACTAGACTCACTCGAATCTATTTTAACCATTGATTTTACAAAGCGGTTATATATGGCTGACAGTTTCGATGTACTGATACGGGTATAGCACGATGCCTGAATGTCTCGAACAGAGCAGGTTATTGAGGGATATATATTATGATTTCACGTTATTGTTTTGGAGAAATTTGTGGTGTTGGGGAAATCACCGTCTCTGGAACGTAATCTCTATTCGGTTACATCATCTCCTGCATTAACACGCATACGGAGTGTAACAACAACATTGTCCAAATCTTGTAACAGCAAAATGTTGCAATTGTGAGATTATGAATAGTATTGCTGTATCTTAGAAGTTAAAGATACCTTACTGGAATTCTCCGTGGTTTTTGTTTTAGATTCTATTTTGAACAATAGGAATATATTTATCTCTAAGTTGGATTGATCATCCATATTGTTGTTGCGACTTCCTGGTCCAGTTCTCCTCTATACTGTTCTTTCTTTTTAAAATTTATTCACCGTTCTATTGATGGTTCTTGAATGAACTTCGAAGGTGGAAGCAAGATATGAATGTTGATATCATTACTGAAGGTCTGAATTCGTCTTACCATCGCTCAGTTGGGAAGACATAATGAGGCTGACACAAAATGATTTTAACCTGTCCTTTTTTAGAGAAATAACTCAAACGGGTTTTTTTTAAAGATTCTTACGCCAAATTGTGTCAAGACTGCTAAACGCCTAATCTGAAAACCTGTAAGAAAGAAAGTCAGTTTAGTGATTTTACAGATTTTAAACATTTTTTGGGATGCACAATTATCCCATGCTGTTACACAATTTGGACAAGTTTAATGTTATACCATATATATATATATATATATATATATATATATATATATATATATATATATATATACACTAATTTCCTCGGTTTTATTTTTACTGACGTTTACATATTTCAGAAATGTCAGATCACTTCATCTGTTAGCAATTTGTCTAATGAGATGGATTTTATATATTTATAAACTGTTACTTAGAAACATGGGCCATAGGAATTGACCTTTGGATTGCATTATATTCATTAATATTTTTTTTAAATGACAGTGATTAAATAGATGAGAATAGCTAGGCTAGATACACTAGTATTATCTATTTTTGCAAAAATGACATGTTATGTAAATAGATGCTTTTTATCTGAATAGGTTCTTTTTTAACAAAATGAATTACCATTTTATCAAGAATGTGGTTTCTGACATTTGGTACACTTTTGTTTGAGATTCTGTACACCCAGCCACAATCCGAATCACAGGCGCTTAAGGTACATTCATTGTTGGGCAGCTATGATAACCAAATCTTGTTACAGTTTGAGAGAGACAGAGAGAGAGAAAGCATAATATGTCATGATCAGAAGTTTGTACGAATCCTGTATACCCAAAACCTCCTTCAGGATGCACAAGAATAAACGGCGACTGAATAGTCCTATGTACACAATTTCACTCACAAAACATTGGTATTGTTTTCAGGCACCTAATTTACCGCTCGTTGAGATCCTACCAAAGACCGATGCCATAAATAAATCACTTTCTCCAAGATAGTCAGATTTAAACCTGTGAATCATGGTCGGAAAGCAAACGTTGTAACTTTCTATGAGAGATTAGACAAGTGTTACTCTGTTATATATATAAAGAAATTTTTATGTTTATAGATTCTTTTTATCGAGACAAATATTTAAGTAAATGCTCTGTTTTTAATAAAGATTATTAAACAACATTTACCGGCCTGAATATCCGAGAAATTCTCACAGAAAATATTCGTCCTCCGACAGGATTCGAATCTGTATCCTATACGGAACCATCATTTAGCTTGACATACCTTTATGTGTCTGTGTGTGGAAAGGAATAGAGATTAATATGTACATATCGGTGGTATCTTTATTTTCGGTTAAATTTATTTAATTGAATTCATATGAAAATATAGCTTTTCGATATTTCTTTCAAAACTTTTATCATTACCCAAATTGGCAATTGATTTGAATATGTTAAAATCCGTTCGTTTTAAAATCAATATTTCATTCGCCTACAATTTGAATGTATCGATATTTGCATTCGTTTCTATCACTGAGTAATGTATTTTTCTTTTTCATATCTCCATTTGTATATCAATTCTATCTAACTAGAAAACGTGGTATTTGAAAATTTCCTGGTTATACGTGCTGTTATTTTACGGTTGAACAGAAATAAGTCAATGTACCATTAATATTCCCTCGTTCAATAATAATGTGGCATTTTTTTTTATTTAAATGGCTCCGTGGGCTTTTCGATGATTGAAAAATTCGAGCAACTTCATCAGAATTTTGGTAAATATTTTTTTTAGAACGTCTCAAGTCAGGTCGAAAGTTGATACAATATAATGAGTATTTAGAACTACTAATTTGAAAATATCAATCTAATCGAAGAAATGTATTGATCTACATTAACTTATAAGTTTGCAGGGACAACATCATGGAAGTATTTCAAATCTCATCAGGAGAATAAATGAGAGACCCAATCTATGTAATAATTAAATAGACTATGCCCTGCACATATACAAACACAAATATTAAGATAAGGACACTGACCACTTAAGCATTCCATACCACATCTCAAACAAATCTATCAATAGAAGACAAATGCACCTCTTTCACTCTCGTCGCCAGTGTACTTATGATAAAGAAGGGACGATGCTGATGACTTAGATGTTCATAGTTTGGATAAGAATTATCTGCAACAGAAAATCAATATACTTTACCAAATGTTTCAAGAAACAGGACTCAAACATTTCCATAACAGAAAATATGATCTGCAATTTGAATGAAATAAGTAACACCGCATATCCTGAATATAACATAAAACTTAAGGATAGATCAGTTATAATACAAGGGAATTGAACATAGAACAGACTGCACCAGAGGTGGGTTTGCCCAACACCTGAAACTGCTTTGAATGTCTAATGTTTCCCTGGAGAGAGACAATATTAACATTATTATTACGAATCACTAGTCAAACGCTTGAAAAATGAGAAACTTTAATAGAATGCTTGGAGTCATCGATGACTGCAAAGCTGTTCAACACTATTTTAACTTTTTTTAAAAATCATTTCATCCTAAGTAAGGCAATACACACATTAAGATGCATGGGGTTACTGAGTGTTAGAGAATATGCGAAAAATTTATATTAGCAAGAGAGAACAATAAAAGAACAAGAATTAAGAAGATAGCCATTGACATTGATCTTCAAAGTTTTAAGTGCAAATTTGACTGGGAAGCAAGTAGCCAGAAAATACTTCTGGAAACGTGAAGTGCGAGATAAGAAACTGTTAGCAAAGAACTTATGGTTAGATCTAGCCATTCCATTTCAACCGTCAAATTAATGAGAACTTGAAGATCTTGTACTGCGCTTAAATACATTAAGTCTTGGTACCATAGAGGAAATTTCATCCGAACAATTTACAACGAAAGATTTTTTTAGAGAAAGCACGGGAACACTATATTAAGGTACTGGGAAAGTGACTGAAGTCGAGATGTCATGTCAAGATCAATAAAATTGGAGATACTTCTTTGGATATTATCAAGAAACATTAAATATATAGCAGGAGCCGCAGTCCATATGTGGAAGCATCAGTTATGTATTAGGGTCATAAGTACTTTCCGATTCGTGAAACAATTATAATGGCAAATGAATCATTTAACATTTTTTTAAAATATATCATAAACTGTGATGAATAATAAGTTGTATACGAAAATCTTCACAGAAAAACCAAGGTGCAGACAAGGATGAATCTCCACAACAGACCACAGAAATTAATACATGGAAGACATGTAATAATGTGCTTGTGGTAGTATCACCGAGGTATTATTTATTTAGGATTCTTAAAAATTAGTGAAAAAATAAATGCACCTTTATAAATCTAGCAGCTACAACGTGTCCAAATCCATTTTGTTCAAAAACTGCTTGACACCGCAAGTATTGCATACAAACCAAAGGACACTTTTGGAAGACGGTCGGTTTGTTTTAACTACTTAAAATATGCACCTTAACTTTTACCAAGTATTTACCACCTTTTTCATTCAAAGTAAAATATTTGATGGGAAAAAAAAAAATTCCCCAGTGAAAACTAATTTCAAGAGTTGTTTGAAAATTTTATCGCATGAAAATCTTGAGGAATTTTACTCAAGAGGTATCGAAGCTAATAAACAGATTTAAATAAAGATGATTATATGAATGAACAAAAATTGTCTTTTTTTACGAATAAACTTTAGTAAAAAAAAAATTAAATAAAACTATTTATGATTCAACAGTTTACCATAACATATCCTCGTGCACAAGTTTTCATATAATGGATTTCTATCATTTTTTCGCTTTTTTTTATTTATTTTTTTCTTTCTTCTAAATATTATTCTTTCGTCAATTTTTATTTCCGCTGAGGATTTGTAACAGGATCCGCTGAAGCCGCCTGTAAGGTTTCTGGAAATAATATAGAAATGAGTTATAGGTATTGTATGGTGAGTTGACTGAAGCAAATATACGAAATGTGACTTCTATAAAAAGTATGCGAAGATCAATGTGATTTTTAACCGATATATTTGTTTTACATTTCCATACACAGACACACATAGACGTTGGGTCATGAATTGTTTTGCAAGAGGGGTGATAAAAAATGAAGAGTAACACCTCAGCGAATAACACGATTTCTATTTGCTCTTAAAATCAATAAAAAACAGAAAGCACGAAGATAAAAGAAAATATAATATTTCGCTTTGAGATCTTCCTGATCAAATATATATATATATATATATATATTATATTATATATATATATATAATTATATATATGATATATATATATATATTTTTTTATATAATATATATATGTTATATATATATAATATAGAAAATATGTAATATATATCAAGTATGTTGAGTAGTTTAATTTACATTATATGAATCATTCATACATAAAACAGATATAGATGTATTCTCGACATTTAAATCATTAAACTTCTATATCATTTTTTGTATGAACGATTCATGTATATATATATATATATATATATATATATATATATATATATATATATATATATATATGAATACATGCACAATCAAAAACAATCGCAGACACCGGTCGTTAAAAAGTATTTTTTTTTAATTTAGTTTTAAACGTGTTCTAAATGTCGTGTTTTCAGAATGACAAAAGTCATTATATTATACTGACGAAATATTTGGCAATCCTCATGAACTCCTCCTCTAACTACTCCAACAACAAACTTCCGGAACCATCTAACACGTGGAGACTTGTAGGTATTTTTCTCAAAAACCTATTGTCAAGGCGTTAGTATGTGTGTGCGACAGCGAGTGAGAGTATATTTTCGGAAGTTCAGTATATATCCCTTCAAACGAGGGCACCTCGATTAGGTGTAAATGTTAACAAGCTTTTTTCGCAAGAACAATTAAAACTGATTAGTGAGTTTTATTCTTAGTGGTGCCCCATGATTTCGGCTTTGTGCCACATGTAATCCCTGCTTAGAAAATCACTATATTTCTTCAAATAATACTAGTGGATACTCGTATTTGACAGACGCCGCGTTTTTAATAATACTTTAAACAGTGTTTATTAACGTCTATCGCCCTGCGTATTCGGGAAATTACAGTAAAATAATGCCTCGAATATGGAAGTTTACCAAATACACAGACCAATAGATGTAATGCACGGTTTAAAATAGAAATATAAACGGGGGAATCTATTTCAAATACGAATGTCCACGTTTGAATTAATAATAATGTCGGAATAAACATAATTAATAAAAAAATAATGTCGGAATAAACATAAATCGATTATGTATCTATAATTGAATCCTTTCATATTTACGGAAAAGCTTTTTGGTGTCATTATTAAAAGGAAAATAGAAAAATGCCATATTCAAAGAGGTGATTTTTGTCCAAGGATCCTATATATATAAGTGTTATATGCTGAGAGACAGTGAAACGAAAAGTGTTAATACCATAAACCATGGAACGAATTGAGGTTTTAATTCACACATAAACGACTTGAATTGTATATCGAGCAGTTTGAACAATGAAAAAGTGACCTAGACTTCGGGGGCAACGTTGATTGTCACACAACTCGAAATGCAACCTATAAATCAAAAAAGTTCATTTTCCGTAAACAATGCATTTGGAGCTGATTCTCCTGGTTGAAAGTTGAGTTGAAATACCTGGTTTTGGTGGATAAGCCACCCACGCTCACTGAGGAAATATAGTGAGAGGTAATAATGTGTGAGGATGGAGAGCAAGGATTCCCAAAAGTTATGCCGTAAGCTGGAGGGGATTCACCGAAATGCTCCTACCTCGCCATACGCCCACCCCGTGCCATTTTGGGCGAATTTCCATAAGAATGCGAGAAACGAGTCGCAGAAGAAGAGACGAGACGGATTAGAAGACAGACAAGACGAAAGAAGCCTCCTATTTCAGCCTTGTGCCAAACTTTACCAACAAAAACAAACCAGGGCGACGATACACTTGAGATACTTTCAAGGTGTCAAGTCGGGGGAAGGTGAGGGTGTCAAAAATGAAACGAAGATGTATTAAGCTTTCGTCAAGTTGGCTTGTCTATGGAGATTTATTTATTTATTTTATTTTATTATGAAAGGGAATTGTGCATATAAAAAGAAAGACTTTCGTAACGTTTGTTTTTTGACGACTTCATAAAGGGTTATCTTTTATGTAAGGTGTTTAAACTACTAATTTGGGCTATGGATTATGAAGGGTGTTATGTTGTATGCAAGTTTGTAGTTAATAATTTCTACTATGAATCTGATGATTGGGTTATTTGTTAAACAAGTTATATAATTTTTTTTATTTTTTTATTTCAAACCAAAAATCTGATGATGCCTACAAAAAAAAAAAACGTTAACTCGAGTCTATTATTTAATAGATTATTATTATTCAGACGTTTAATAATGTGCAATTTTTCATGGAGGCACAAAGGGTATGGGGTCATCCCAAGCTTTACATATTCTAGCCTTGTCAATAATTTTCCATTTAACTTTTGGTGTCTTATTTGTTTCCTTCAAGTGCCAAAAATATTTTGATAGTGAAGTCTGGTTTCTTTTTTTTATATTATTAAAGGAGCACTTAAGCTGTCTCCATCTATCTTTAAATTATTCTTCAATGGACCCAATGTATATCATATTAGTGCTAGGGCTCTCTGTGGATGAAATAGTACATTGGTATACCACTGAGTTAATACAACATTTATTTTCTAATGGGCAGTCTTCTGGGTTTCTACAGTTACATAAGTTTTCCCTATTATAATCTGCTTTTAGTGTAGAGTTTTTATTAATACTGTTTTGGCATAGGGGTTTGTTCAAGATCTTATTATTGTGTTTTTTTATTATGCGTTCAAGATTATCAGAGCAGCTGTAGCTCAATTTTAGGGTGTTCTTATTGAATATATTACTAAGCTTACTATTGGTGGGGAAGTGTTTATTAATTAGAGCTAAGAATTTCTGTCCTAGTTTAATACTAACCCTTTGGTTGAACGGAGGGGTGTACCATATGATATTTCTTTTCCTGTTTTTTTTCCCATGTCTAGTGCAATTTTCTTAGTTAATGTTAGCATTTTTATAACCACTATTTTTTAGGGCAGTGTTATAGAAGCTATTATGTTTTTGGAATATTTCCCTGTTTGCGGAGTTAAGGCTAATTCTATTTTCTATTGATGAGGGTATATGTTTAATTATTGATGAAGGATGGTTTGACTTCGGGTGTATGTATAAAGGGTTAGCCTTTGGTTTTCTATAAGGTTGGTATGTATTGTCTGGTAAGTCTAGAGTTACGTCGAGGAAGTTAACCCTTTTCAAATTAGAAGAGACAGTTATCTTTAAGTTTAGTTTCTTAAATTCACTAAATATAATTTTTCTGATTTTTTCAATCTTAAAACTAGTAGAACTCCTCACCACCATGAGCCCGTCATCTCTATACAGCCCGATGTCCTTAATATCAATAAGTCATGTATTTGAAAGTTCAAAATGAGCATCTCATTTTTCTCTTCAGAAACTGAGTAAGGCTCAACAGGCAAAAGAAAGGAAGTACATTTATCTCGAAACAAAACGATATCTTAAAGTACATTCTCTTACTGAACAATTATTCGGGAAGTAAACAAAAGTCAAAAATCTGTCGAGAGCCATAGTTTACCACATCCTGAAATGGCATGCCGTATAGGAAAACAGCGGGTTAATCTATTCGGAAAGATGACAATTATGGCAAAGAATGGCTGCGTCCGTATCGTGTTGATCAACAGATCCAGTAATAAAACCTTCGACGTAGATTATGAAAGTCGATGAGAATTATCCCAGATAACATTTTACCTATTCTGCTAATATATCTTGATGGGCGTGATTCAACATACTGAATTGGATAGCAAAATTAATTGATCGATTGCAGTGGAATTGTCAGACTTTATGCATTTTCTCTTGTCCAGATACGTTCCCCTTTGCAGAAAGATCCGTGAATCAGCGATCTGGCCATTAATATCGTTGCCAGTAAATATGAGCTCTATGTCCTGACATTAAATTCTCTTCTTTCCCCCGGTGTGAGTTGTCATGTGCCGTTTTCTCCATTTTATGACAATTCTTTCATTTCTTTCCGCCATTGTAATTGGCTGTTACCTCATAATCTGGCCTGAAGAACAAGCAATTCAATTCTCTCCCTATGAGAATTGTTTCTTTGCTATCACGTTCACGTTGCTTTCGTGATATTTTATAGATTTTTTTTTAATGAAATGAGACTACACATGACAATTGTGTCTCTGGTGATTCATATATACAAGTGACTTAATGACATAAGAAAGTAAATAGAATAAAAGAAGCAATATAAAAACAAGACAGAATGATAAATACTTTAATATAAAAAAAATGATATAATGATATTGATAATCTCTCGGGCCAAAATTGCAACATTGTGCCAGAGAATGCTAAAGAATAAATACCTGTAAGATTTGGAGATTAGCATAACAATTAACTCAGCACATCATTGGGATTTGGTTTCTGTCGAGCACAGCTTTGTAAATAGAGAGAAAGTTAAGAGTAATTAAAGAAGAAAGTAGTAGGATGTCGGAACAGACTGAAAAAATATCAGTAGCCCGAGAGTTAGAATGCAAACACATGCCTGGTTTTATACCATGTTATTGCCTCGACATCTAATTGTATTTAGTGTGAATATTTTCGACAGAATATTTCGCCGATTATTTCAATAATTGCAAAACACTTTGAGAATTGGCCAAACGAGGTTACAGTTCTTTTATTTTAAGCCCAAACGAAATTTATCATGTTTTTAAAAATCGTATTATATAGATGCTGCCCAGTAAAAAAAAAAAAAAGCGACAAATCATCCCTGTTTTATCTTTCAGGAATAATTGAATAAACGTGAATACATTTCTTGAATATTTCTGATCTTAAATAATCATTCGATTAATTACATAACTCTGATATGTTCTTTTATGATTGATTAATTGCTGCTCAATCTTGGTACTCGTCATTTAAAGGTTATTTTTCTGAAAATGTTCGTTTTCATTCCACCTTTCTCATACAACTAAACTGCTCACTTTTCAAAGAAGAATATCCAACGTGAGGATTGACGAAATCTTCAGAAAATGATCCTGAATTTTTCAGCGACATCAGTAGTCACCAGTTTTCAACGGTTGTCGCTTGCACGTCTTTATGAATTTAACTTCTTTTTTTTTACTGGGTAGACTGTATGACGTGTACCTTCAGTATATTTGCGATTATGGCTGTACAAAATTTCATATCTTTTGATACTCCAAGAAACGTTTCATATATATGCATGCATATTTGCGTTGTGTGTGCGTGTCCTGTTTTTGCCGTTGTCATTCATTCTTTTACATATTTATGCGGATATAGTTACTGATATCTTTTGCCACGTTACCACTCTAGATTATTTTGTATGTAGTTTCCGTAACCTTGTCGATCTCAAAATCGACTGAGGCTAAGACCATCTCTCTTACATTCAGTTCTGGACGCACAGCTCTTTTTATCTTGATATTAATCAGAACAGATATTTCCTCGGAGATTATTATTGCAGTTTCATTCATATTTTTATGCACTGAAGGTTTTCGAATGTTATCGTTTTGTTTATCAAATAATTCCGGAGAAGACGTAATGGCCATCTTAGGATTACTTCACTGTCTATGCTAAATGTATCCAGTTAGACGTTAAAAGTTTATCGTAATAAAATAAATGTAAAAGAAAAGCATGTAAAATCAGAGCAACAATGAACGATCTGAAGAAAAAAAAAGTGGCTATGATGAATCCCTATTTTTATATTCACAAAAAAAGCCACTACACTAATTTCTTCTAGTGAAGTAAAACATGCAATCAGCTATTAAATAGTAGCATTCGTAAATGATGAAGACTTAATGCGTGCAAAGTTAATGGATTTGGAAAAAAGATAGCGAGGAAACAAATATGAGAGACGGATGCTAATTAAAGAGCAAAATCAAAAAAAAAAAAAAAAATGGAGGACATCTAAGAAAATGAAAGGAGTACAAATTTAAGAATGTTATAGAAATTCAAACGAAAAAATGACTTAGCAACCATAAAAACAGGCATCTTCAACAAATAAAAAAAACATTGGTAGAACAAGCGTAAGCACAAAAGTGAAGGAGAAGCAAAGAAAAACTGTGTATGAAAAGCCAAAAAAAATAAAACGAGTTGATGAGGACTGAAATGAAAATTTATCGATATAAAATAAAGGATCTTAAACAATGATATATTCTTTATTTAAAGAATATATCATTGTTTAAGATCCTTTAAAAACATGGCTTTAAACGTGATGAGAACAAAACAGAACGAATGTTTACCCAGACATTAAAACAAATGCAGTATTGCTCTTATAGATTCACAAGTCTTAGTGACTTGTTCAACTAAGGATTACACTATATTATAAAGTCTCTTCCAGAAGCTGTAATTAGAAATCTGCACAGTATAATTGCACTATAAACTAAAGGTTCGAGCCGAAAGTTTTGACGAAAGACAAATGTCTCTCAATAGGTGCCTGGAAAAAAGATTAGCTCACCACACATATTTTAATAGTTCAGGTCTTTCCAATTTTCTATATAGAGAGATTTTTATGTTCTTAGTGATGTATCCGTCAGTAATATAACCTAGTAATTTTTATGTTTCTCTTTTGTTCGCCGCGCTGTACACAGCTTCAATAAATAGTTTAGACGAATTTAATGTTTATTGAGCAGAAAATGAAATAAACGATGAAAGTATACAATTCAAATCAAGAGATAATGGCCTGATAGAGTGTTTCTAAAAGGTTGCATCTATAATTTATTCAGTTGTGTTTAGCTGGCGAATCCAGCTTACGAATATATTCGTTAACAAGTTACCAGCTGTGTACCTTTCATGAACATTTTCTTACGGTTTCTTTTAACCATGAAAAGCAAAAAGAAAAAAAAAAAAAAAGAAAAGAAAAAAAAAACAAAAGAAAAGAAAAAAAAACAAAAGAAAAAGAAAAAAAAAAACAAAAGAAAAAGAAAAGAAACCAAAAGAAAAAGAAACCAAAAGAAAAAGAAACCAAAAGAAAAAGAAACCAAAAGAAAAAAAAACAAAAGAAAAAAAAAAACTAGCAACCTATTTGATGCAAATGAAAAGCAGTTTAATAGTTTCTTTAAGTGAATACGTAATGTCATTACAAATAAATAAATAAAAAACAAACACGAATACGTCAGTTGTCAAGATCTACCATGTGAAAATATATTCGATACATTATATTATCTTATTACAATTCTTTATAATTATTCTAATTTGATAATATTCTATGTTTCCAAATTTATGAATTAAACTACTATCAGTGTTCATCTAAACTTCACCGTTTTTCCTATTTGAATTTTCCAATGAATCAATTCTAAATAAAGGACTGAATAGGAACGATTCGAGTTCAACGACTATAAAACAAATAAATTACTCTGTAGTATCAATAAATAATTGAGGTTAAATTTAACTAAATGTTGTAAAAACAATCATAATTAAGAATGCCTTCCATTATTCTTTTAACAAGTAAGAAGGTACAAATAAAAAGACTTGAAAATGACAGGTATATTTTTTTATTATTTTACTGAAGCGTACATTATGGCTTCATTTGTTTTCTATTTTCCTAAAAATCCATCAGGGTCTCTCATATATCACTTTCCTTTGTCTCCCTGGCAATGAAAACGAAATAGTACATTACTGATTTGAGATTACTGTAAGTTGTAACTCAGTCGCTAATAATCTGACTAACGAAAGAACAAACTTAATTATGATATACTGGTAGGTATATCTCTATAGCAAGAAATATCGTCTAACGAGGATGAGCTAAAAACATATCTGTTTGTCGAAGTAGCCATTCCAGAATACAAATCTTACGTGTACTTTTTGATAAAGTTTTCGGAATTGTCTCTAGTGGGAAACCCATCGTACATATAGGGTCACATGCCACTAGAGTTTCTGTTTTTCGCGCCGGTTTGATGTATCGCGTTTGAGCCGTGGGGCTTCCGAACTTTACAGATTGGAGCAACACATTTCCCGTAATCAAACCTGTAAGTAACTAACCTGCGTAAATATAGCTGTATACCTTGCGGCCGATGGAAACAAAATATACATAATGCCGATTCCTGTCTGAACCTATGCAATTTGTCTGTCACTAATAAAATATGCGCTTGTTTACTAACGAAACAACCTAATGTATATTGAATTGCCAATTTCATTCGATCCTTTTGTGACAACTGGATTTAAAAGTAATTTGTTGTTCTTTCAATCGGCTTTAAGTTGGTTTGCTTTTAGTTAGTTTCATATACTTGATATTCATAATATTTCATCAAATAAATTAATTTTAAAAATATATTATAGCTCCCGCGTTAGCTAACAATGATAAAATGAGAATAGGAAAAAAGGAGATAGCATAGCGCCAATAAATATATAAAATATCTGCCTCAAAATGCAATAGTTTAAACAGTTCATATTGCCAGAGTTCAACTATATATAAGCAGTACTAATTAAATGGATGTCGATATGTATACCTGAACACCAGCATATGAGATTTTACGAGGATGCCTGTCGCATTCTGTCCAGTGCTACTTCAATTTATCTTGACAATATCCATTGCATAATCTGTAATATTTTAAGTATAGTCTTCAGTCAATTTCACACCGCACAACATAACATACCTGTTTTTATAAATATTCTCTAAGGATATTTCTTGCTTTTCAAGAATTACGAGTAGTATACAGCCTTGAAAATTGGTTTCATCATTCTTCTCTTGAAATAACTAAATGTAACCGAAAGCTACATTTTAATATTTTTTTTCGCATTTATTGCCAGTGGATATCGATTCTGGTTTCTTGCTTTCTGGTTAACTACGATATTGAAGAAATGAACCGCGACACCAGTCGCCATCTTCTGTCTTCACAGATCGCACTTGTGGCTTCTTGCTTTCCAGTTAACTGTGATCTTCAGAAATTGAAATTTAACAACAATGGAGAGCTTCAAAGATCTTGTCATTTTTGTTTAATTTCTCCTTACTAAATTCTTTTCTTTTCCACTCAGTATCCACTTGCATCTTAGTGGCAATATCGCCTAACTTGTGCGAGGTGCTTAGAAATAAAATGAGTATACCCATTACACTATCATCATGAACGTGTACTGATTTCGTGGATTCTCGAAACAATTTGTTACCTGTCTTCACAATTACCCTTCATGTTGTCATCGGTTATAATATTTCCGATTGTCTTCATTACACTACATTACTTAGGCTACGAGTGCATGAGTATCCATGTTTGGCGTTTAAAACGTAAAATTACTGATAAGCTCATGCTTCTCAAATAACGTGTGTCAAATCGTTTCGCTCTTAGTAAAGACTGTTGAGTGGGGAGGTCCATAAACAGATCTTTTCTTTTACGGTGTTGTTTCCAGGATCAATTCAATGAAACGCCCGGGATCCTTATATACATGTAATGTAACTTCGGTTTCAATTATTCTCTCAATATCTATGCAGGGTCTTCAGAAAACAAGATACTACCATCATATGTAGATATGCATGTACATATGTACACGCAAATGAACACAGATATTAGCAAAGACGCACAGAAAATATGTGTGTATATTTGTGTGTAAATCCATATAACAAGAAACTAAAAGTGCTTTTTAGGATGAATTTTGAAGGCAAATCTGCTGGTTATTGTAAGCATGATAAAATCTACTTAACGAATTTTCCAAACTGCCTCAAACATTGTACGTTGATGATATTTTTGAAAACAACGTAAAAATATAAACAGAATCTAATTTGAATGACTTTTTTATTTTTCGCCTGTGAATGTAATTTTGAAAGCACGAGAAAAAGTTTAAGTGCGCTAATTTTTAAATCATGCAAACAGAACAGCTAAGAACTATCTTGTATTTTTGAAAGGATAAAATTAATTTAATTGCCTGCCTCGGGCGGTTTTAAGAATTCTGTATGATCACATGTTGCGCGTTTGTTTTCTTTTCGTCATTGAAAGGTTTTCCTATTGAGCTTAATGATTTTATATCAGGATTCTCAAAAAGAAACACTTACAAAAAATTAAAATCTTTCACGTCGTTATAGAATGCAAAAGGCAAAACTGGCTTCAATTATAAATATTTTCCAAACTAATGAATTATAGACACACGCATATATATATATATATATATATATATATATATATATATATATATATATATATATATATATATATATATATAGATGAGGCAATTGTAAGGCAAGATAAAAAAGTATATCTTACAATTGTTTTACAATTTCTTTAGTACTGTTCCTGAGATTTTATATATATATATATATATATATATATATATATATACACACACATATATATATATATATATATATATATATAATAGCTGGCCCGCTCGTATACGAGGATACCCGTCTACTAGGGGGCCAGTCCCTATTGCAGAAGTATGCTCAGGCGCATTTGTGCTTGTTCAACACCCACAGAGTTCAACTGTGGTTTATACTACAACTATGCTGAGCAGATCTTAGTTACAGTTTCTGGGTGAGATATTAGTTATCTAGTGTGATCACCAATCTGAAAAAGGACAACACGTGCGAAACCTCGGTTACGATGACTTGTGACTTTGTGCTAGGACAACCATAGTCGCCCCCCTCCTCAGGGTTCCGTCAATAGATACGTGTAACATACGTAAATATATACATACAAGTATGTAGGTGCGTGGTTAGATCGTTCAGTTTCCCAAAATAAGACCCAGATTTGAATATCAAAATTGTGGATGTGTAAGTGGAAAGTGCCTTTAAAAAAGCCACCAGGTTCACCCTAGCTTTGTCATTGAGATTCGTTCAAAGGAACCATTTGCAAGTCATTGATGTTTTCGATAGCCGTCTGTTTGAGAGGCGAGACAAACTTCCATTTGGTGATCAGGTGACATTATTCATGAAGCCCCAAACAGAAGCTGTAACTAATGTTCGGTCAGCGTAGTTGTCGTAGAAATTTCAGATTAATAAAAGGATGACTGAGCAGTTGGCTAGAGCAGGGATGGGCCAGCTATATATATATATATATATATATATATATATATATATATATATATATATATATATATATATATATATATATATATATATATATATATATATATATATATATATATATATATATATATATATATATATATATATATATATATATATATATATATATATATATATATAGTGGAGTAATGGATATCGGAGATTTAGGAATCGGAGATCCCAGTTCGAATTCAGTCAAATCCATTACATTCACTTGCGTGTTAATACCCTTTGGGAAACATTACTCTTTCTCCCCAGCTATGGGTAAATAGTAGGACAGACTGGGTTCTATAGCCTTGGATAGCAACTGGTCATGGAGAAGGACAACTCTGAATTCAAAACCTGGGGACCTTGTGGCACAGTGTACCAGGTCTCTGTATTCGGATCTTCAAAATGTGTGGATAATTCTGCATAAAACATTCACAAATATAATCAAATCACATGTGCTAGTGTCGGGCTGTCGGTTTCCAAGGGACTGACCTGCTTGACCCTCATACGTGAAAGACTGACGGGAGATTCTAGCACAGACACACACACATATATATATATATATATATATATATATATATATATATCACTGACTAAATGAACTTGAAAAAAAAAATAAGGAAAGATAGTTCCCAAGACCAACTACGCTCAACTAAATTAAAAAAATAAAATGAATAAATAAAGAAATTACAAACTACTTGGGGGGGGGAGGCAAACCCGACTCGTTAAGCAAGTATCGAAAGATAGATAATCGTCTAAGCGTGTATAACGCATGGCACATAACTGACTGATATCTAAAATAATTCACTTGAGTTCTCAGGATTATTTCATGGATACCTTTGTCTGTGATCTATGGAAGACTTTCTAGAAAATTAGAAACAGAAATTATATTTACATTTTTGGATTTCCCTTAAAAAAACCCCAAAAATGTTACTTCTCTAACAAGATCCTATTTCTAAAATAGGTCTATAGATAGCGTAATATTAATGTGTATTATAGGATTTGAAATTCTGAATAGTTTCAGCTATAACTTATATATATATATATATATATGTGTGTGTGTCAGTGTATGTGCGTGTGATTTTATTTAGGCAGTATTATTCTTTTTATTTTTGCAGTTTTACTCGACAACAAACTGATGCTCTGTAAGTGCTGGTTATGTCATTTTTCATTTCAGATAATTTATTCAGATTTTCGGCTAGAATTTCGACGGAAATTATCCCATGACGTCTGAGCAATTTCGAATTTCATGAGTCATTTCCAAAGATTTTCGTTTTCCTGTGACATTGTGATACTAAAATAATAAAGGACATGGCAACCAACGACACATTTCTTTTTTTAAATACACAATACATGCACATAAATTCGGAAGCGGTTACCATTCACGAATGTCATATTCATGCAACGCCAGTTTTTTCGAGCCTCAAATAGCTGCTCATCTAGCACCGTGGGCTGAAGAAAGCAACAAACTTAAAACAGCCAGAATTCGATGAACATCTCAAATATACATAATCTAAGAGTAACCATCCCTTGAGAGAAGAAGGTAGCATTTAAGAATGTTGCTACATATAATTGTTTGTAATTTTCAGTTGAAGCACAAATGTCTAAATAGAGGACAGGTTTTGGATATTCTATTGGATTCCTGAAGGATACTTTGATGAACCTTGATTAAGCCCAGTTTTAAAAATTGGTAATATCCTTAAAAATATAAAATAAGACTTCTGAACGACTATGCAGTATCTAATCTCATGTACGGCATAGTGTATTTGACAATCTTCTCAGATGAAAGAAAAAAAAATGTGACCAATATGTGAGTCTACATGAAAATACTTAATGGAAATATCAAGAGGCTCAGAGGCAAGTTTTAATGAAAATAGAAACAAGAAAATATTTACAATCCAGAATTGAGTGAAAAAAAAAACATGTTGGAAGCTGAATTAGAAAGAAGACAGAGAGGAAAAGACATACACAAGGAAATCGAAGAACAAGAGAATCAGAAAGTAAATTACTTAATGGATTTGTGTCAATGGATGGAATGTCCGACACAAAGAATTATAATAATAACTCAAAAACGAAAATGCAGGTATTAGATTAGTTAGGCTTATAGGAATATATATATATATATATATATATATATATATATATATATATATATATTATAATTTAAATCTGTAAACCATCTCTTTTTAAAGCAAATATTGCCAAGAACTGTTAATAGTTAAAATAAGTGCGGTGTCAATGGAAATGCCGTTCTTTTTACACTCCGTATTTACCTGTCTATACGTGTATGTTTTAAATTACTTATTCAATGTAAGATAAGCGAGATATATATATATATATATATATATATATATATATATATATATATATATATATATATATATATACGCACACACATGTATACACTTTCTATTTACAAACATGCTATTTACTGAATTTAACAAAATTGAGTCGATACAGATGTTAATATTTTCGGTAACGCTGTATAGTAGATGAATAATTCCGTGAAATTTAAACTATTGTTGAATATGTTTTATATTTGATTATTCGTAGAACATCTTAACCAATCCAATCACCTATGTTAAAGTCGATAAATACCAAACGTGTTATTTTCACTCAAAAATGTCACGATTCGGAGTAATATTCGGTATGTGAGAGTTTCTCAAAATCATCTTTAAAACTTCGAATGCCAAAAAACATATCACTTCCTGTTTGAATCAACTCTGCCAAAGTTTTCTTTTAATGACATTTCCCGTAATTCGATTTGCGCTATTCAAAATTTGAAGTAGCTGTTATTTATTTTATGTTTTTGTCGTTTTATCAAACATTACCCTTGACATTATGTTTTTCTTCATTTTTTTTTTATTTTTTTTTGTAGCATTTCTTGGATTGTATTTTCTTCATTTTTTCGTTTATGTTGTTTTGTGAGCTATCATTATCGTCTTCTTATTTCTGTTCGATGGTTTTGTTTGTGTTTCTTTTTATCTATTTACATCGCTATCATTCGCTAAACAATAGTGTTCTAGTTGTTGGAGGATTATTTCCAGTTTCAGCTTTGCCGTCCTTAGTGTAAAAAATAGAGAGAGAGTGACCAAGGTACACGAATCGGAAACAAATTAAGATCTTTTTTTACCAAAGTATAATTTTGTCATCTTCACTATTAATACAGACAGACAGGCAGACCCGAATAATTATAATTAAATCTTCCAGTGTAGAAGAATCCTCACCAGAATGTAGAAAGCACTGGACGGACGTTTCCTCCTATTTTGGGGAATCATCAGTAGTGCGTATCCGTACCAAGAATCGGACCCAGACCGTTAGGATATGACCCAAGCCGTCATACCCAATGAACCAACAGGTCTCGGTGACGAAGAGGTAGAAAAACAGATTCGATAGAGCGCCAGCTCTTCACAAATTCCGCCTTGTGATTCATCCGAGTCTACTTATACCAAAAGACTGTGCCCCCATGAATCACGTCTTCTATCCTCAAGGCACTTCATCCGGTTCAATCAGTGAGATTATATATCACTGTTTGAGACAGAAGACACGAGACATGGAGGCACAGTCTGGTCGTGTATATAGACAAATATATAGATAGATATATTGAGTGAACCGAAACTATAATAATAAATATAAATGCACTATGAGGGCACAATTTCTAATTTCCCCAGTATTTAATATATTACTCTCATAAATAAAGCTACAATATATTATATATATATATATATATATATATATATATATATACTCATCTTACACACACACACACACGTCTATGCATAAAAGATACTAATACAAATGTGTGAATGTTTAAAAATATAGTGAAATACACATTTGAAGACGGTTTGCAATGTTGTCTATTGAATTCAATCTGCAGAGAAAGAAAACCTCAAATTTTGGTAGATAAGGCCCATAACTGATTTTGCTTTCAAAATAAAAAATGCAGCTCGGTAAACGTTTTATGGAGTTTATGATACGCCTTCATTGAAAAGAACATTCTAGCTGGTTTGCCACTTTTAAGCAAATTAAATTGAACACAAACAAAAGAGGTAGACAGCATTATGGAAGTGACAACTAGCAGGTCGATTTGAATGATAACCCCACTCTAGATAAAAATTAACTGAAATACTTTGTATCAATCACTAATCATTTGAAAGATGTTTGTAAAATGAGGACACTTTCAAACAGCCGGAAAGCTGGTTCCAATTAAGTTGCCATGTCTAAGGATTGGACTGCTTCACATAGTCACTGAAGTTACTTTACTACGATTATCTGAATCACCGGAAATTATGGGTTAATCCAAGAAAGCCAGCAAATTCAACAGCGAATCTTAACAATTTTTGATAGAAGTTATTTCTATTACATTCTGCTGAAGCCCAGTGAGGCTGTTACTTTAGAGCGTTAAGACATTGTCTTCTCAGGTTAATCTCGATAATAGAAGAAAACGGGTCATTTGCGAGGCAATGAATCCAGGAGTCCTGAGGCATAAAAACATGTATCCACACAGACTTATAAAGAAATAGACACCGATAGATAGTTATTTAATGTCGAGTTGCTGGTGACAAGAGATTTGATAATGAGGAGACATATTTATACATTATTGCTGAAAAGAAACATTTCAAATTTGATCTCATATTCGTTATTCCTATCAATGAGGCACACGTGTTTATTTCTCAATCCTAACACCGACGTTACTAAAGCTTGCAATAAGTTAGGAAACGCATACATCAGACAGCAACAACATATAAAAGATAGAGATATATAAATACAGAATATATAGATAGAGAGATAGAGACATCAGATAGACCGATAGATTCAGATAGACCGACAGATAGATAGATAGATAGACAGAGATAGAGACAGTGAGAGAGAATAAAATATTTTTAATCTGTCATTTTTATTACTTCAACGTAATAACTGATTCTCGTCTTTTAAATAGACTCCACATGTTTATTGTTTATTTTAAACAGTGCATGTTTTGTCTACCCCACTCTCGTACGTTCATGAAAACATATTAAAGAAAATGTGCTCTACAGCAAATTGTGGTTTCTCCTACAAAGGGGACTATAGTCTGATCTATGCCGGAGAGCGCATTTTATTAATATTTCCCGAATGCACAGACTGATAGACGACACCACATAGGCACTGTTAAAATAATAAACATCTCATGAATTAAAAATCATTGAGTAAGATTTTTTTTACTCGTAAACTAACGCTAGAGTTTTAACAAAACAGGTTGCAGTATATGGAACATACGAAGACAAACCACATGAAAAAGACTAAAGATTTGGCCAAAAGCCCTAGACACTACCGGCAAATTTTATTATCACTTACACCCAAGAAGCGGAAAAAAAAGATACTAGAAAAAAACTCATCACTTCTTTAGTCATTTTCGTGTGGTTTGTTGCCAATGTCTTTCCACGGTTGTCTTTTAAAATGTTTATTTTGCGAAGCACATTGTATGATAGTAGACTTTATTCGGAGGCTCAGGAAACTACTCGCTGTGAGAAAACCACAATATAAAACATCTGGCAGCCAGTATTAATCTTACATTACTTAACAGTAGAAACAATGTGATAAAGTTTGTTTTTGTGTATTTATTTTAATAGAAGAACGTCAAATTGAAGTACACCCACGTTCCTTTTACGGCGCTCGGAATAAAAGCTACTATCATACAATATGCCTCCCACTGTTTCATCTTAAAAGATAACCGTGAAAAGAAATTAATGACAAACCACTTGAAAATGGCTAAGGAAGTGACCGAAACCGAACCCGGCAATAGACACTACGGACAATTTTTGTCGTCCATTACTCCTATCAAGCGAAAAAAAAATTAAGAACATCAGAAAAACAATGAACAATTGATTAAATTTTCTTTGACATATTCAACGAAACATATTTGAAAGAAAGGTTGCTTGCTATATAACAAAATAGGAGATCAGCCGTTTTCGCTACCTTGGTTTAAAACTTTCGGTACAATCAGGCATTCCAGGCTAAATAATTTCCTAACGCTTTATTATTTAAAATTAAATAAACGCACAATACGAAGCGTAAAAGATGATGAGGTGAAAACAAGGCTACTGAAATTGTATCGGACGGCGGGGTATATGAAATCTATATGCTTTAATCCTGGTTCGAAGGAACTCAAAAATAATATTATATATATATATATATATATATATATATATATATATACTATCCATGATATTAAGCTTAAATAAATTTTACCCACAAATATAGTATAATTGTTATATATATATATATATATATATATATATATATATATATTCGAGGTGAGTCAAAAGTTGTCCGCACTTTCGCCATAATGTTACTGTCTTCTGCTCATTCATGCTTATATTTGGTTTTATTGTGCTCGAAGTGTGAGCTTAATCGCACTAGGCTTCTTGCTGCTGTTACAGTATAAACATGGCCACTCCGCTAGTAGTGTGCACCCAGCAGAGACAAAGAGCAGTGATCTGAATCTGTAGAGAAACCTCTACCAGATTGAAGATAACTCACCCGTTCACCATTACCATCTCTCGATCTTGGTAATTCTTCTTGTCATTGGTGGATGAAAGTGATCGCCCTGCTTCTTCGTGCCACTTTTAAACATCACCATACACTTCCACGCGGTAGTGAATTGTCACCGTATTGCCAAAAAAGCCTCCATTGAATTTCAGCCCTTGTCATACCTTCTATCCAAAGAAATTGGATCACTGCTCTCTCTACCTTCATGGTGCTAGTGAAGCGGCTATGTTTACGCAGTAACAACTGCAAGATAACAAGGGTGATTGAAAACAAACTTCGATCGCCTAATCCACAATTTTAGCGATTGTAGGCACGTAGAGGTAGAACGGAATGTGACTCACCTATCGATATTTTATGCCAAAGGTTGGATATATATATATATATATATATATATATATATATATATATATATATATGTTTTTACTTACTTTTGATATATGAATGAATAAATGATCAATTAAACATAAAATTCTCAACTCTCGACATATACTGAAAAACATAATTAAGCTTCCAATAAAGAGAAAATTAACATTCTGATCTTTTAGTGAGACAATGTGAAATGTAATTCTCAAAAGGCAACTGTTACTAAATTACTCAACAGTTTCCAGGCGTAATGAAATGACCTGCCTGGACCCAGGGGCTCAATCCCATAGAATATAATTGTAGGGTGATGGCAAGTAATGTGTATACATTCTTCCACTAATATTCATCACTTAAAAATCTGAAACTCTCATGAAATATTAAAAATACATACGAGAATGCAATTATATTATGCACTCTTACTTGGCTGGTTGGGTAGCAAACCAGGTTTTCAAAGAAAATGGAGAAATGATCTATTACGTTTCTGCTCAATAATGATGAATAAGTAAAAAATTTTTTTGCTGTTTATGTAACAATCAGTCATTAATTATATTTCACATTTTTATTAAAAACAAAAAAAATATGAATTTATAATAATCAAGTAATTAAAAACAAATTCTATAAATGAAAACGGTGTTTACTTAATTCCTCTGAAAATTATAATAGAGAACCCTCAAGGAATTATTCAAATTAGACATTTTTCCTTACCAACATATATATTGCTATATGTTTCTGAGCAGATGTATATTTGCGTCGCTCTCCGAAGTTAATGCTTATTATATATTTCAAGAGAACCTACCATGGTTTCTGAGATGATAACATCACCGTTGAATAGAGAATATACCCAGGTACAAAGTGATGTGTTGTTGAAAGTCAAGACAATTGCGTATGTATTAGTGAATTGACAAGATTAAACAGGCCTTCAGTAACGTCATCTTGTCAAATACATCGCTGTGGCCCCTTCATAAACCTCCGTTTTCATATCACCCGTTCGTTTCTGCTTACAGTCAGCAAATATTGATGACAATAGGTGATTCCTTCTGCATGGAAGAATTCAGTGACAAATCTATTGCGTACACGCTTTCGTGTCAGACGGCATTTTTTCAAACGGCTTTCTATATGAAGGTAAAAATATTCATCCATTGACCGAGCAGACAAACAGTGCTCTATTCAGTTGTCATTATTTTCTCTTCCAGTTATATTATATCCATTCTACTTCCTGATGCTGTGGAACGTAATCAAATAACGTAGGTGGTTGTTTTTTTTTTAAGTGAACGAGTACTTTTGTGATAATGTAACGCTAGTCAACATTGTGCTAATAAGTTGGCCGAAAGTCACTTTAGGTTCAACCAAAGAAGTTTTTCGCTAAGTCCTACATAACACATTCGCTAATAACTATTTTGGAAAGAGTTCAGCACCAAGCATGTGAAAATCTCGATAACAAGGATATTTAAGAAAATGATATGAGTTCTCATCCTGACACTTGTACCGTCATTATATGCCACTGCCATTGCGATCAAATATCCGATATTATTTTTTGTAGCAAGTCCGAATTATACACAAGTCCGTATTCTGCTACAATTCATATAAAAATACGGGGCGCGCAGAAATTAAAACTTACAGAACAATACGCAATATTTTAAGGGTTTAATCATGTTGATTTAGCGTATGGTGATCCTTTACGAAAGCCATGCCAAAATATACTCACGCCATTAAAAGAAAACAAAATTAAAATTTGTCATACAGAAATATTTTTTATTGTATTGTGGGGGGGGGATATCAGCTCATCATGCAAAAAATCTTTTTTACAACAACTTTCTCTCAATTGGGCCTTTAGTCGTCCTAACGTTGTGAGATTGAATTGTAATCAGAACTACCAGCTGAGTTATGATGTTTCCGAAAGAAACAAGTTCTACTACTCTCATCCCTTGGTAACAACAACGTTTCATAAAGTTAGTGGCCTTGCGCCTGGTATTGGGCGAGTAATATTAAAAAGAAAATGGTGGCCATTTATATAAAACTGATCGTCGTGATGGTACAAAACTTTCCTCACGAAGTGAAGGTAAATATCGTAGGCAAGTCAAAAGGAAAAGTAACCGAAATGTGTCGACATGAATAACGGATATCTTCAAGCATTGCCCTTTCACTTTATAGAACTGACAAATGAACATTAAAAAAATTTATATATATATATATATATATATAATATATATGTGTGTGTGTGTGTGTGTGTAAAGAATTTGGCGAAAGGAAAACAGAACAAAAACGAATTTATTTTGGAAAATATTTCATACGTATAAGGCTAATTCTCAACAGACATCAGTATTGGTGTAGATTTTAGCGTTTTTCGATGGTTATACTTAGCTAAGATGTGTGTGGGATTCAACATAGATAGCCGGCTTCAAAGGATAAATTCTTTCTCTTCACAATCCATGGGCGCATTTCAACTACATCATGTATGCCTCTGTACATTTGTGATAGATTATGACCCTCTTGACACCTTCTGCTTTGGCAGAGCAAAATAATTTTCTCGGCAAAAGAAGTCCTCCTCCCTAAATTGCCGCTAACGATAATTTTTCATTTCAACTTGCCGTTCGATGGGAAATTCTATTTTGCCAACGCTTCTGCGTATTTCTTTCATATTTTCACCTTTTCAGATGAGGCGAATGCGAATATTTTGAAGAAAAAAAAAACTGAAATACGAGCTGCAAAGGATTCCAAATATTCTAGCAGCGAATATATAAAAAAGGATTTTATCATGTAGGCACGTAAGTAACTTTAAATGAATGAATATGTATATAGAGAAAGTAGACATGTGAAACAAAAAAAAAGATATATATGTTCTACCTTTTCGTTATTCCATTATAAACACAATATATATATATATATATATATATATATATATATATATATATATATATATATATATATAAATTTTAAAATTAGATATAGAAATCCTGAAAAAATTTAGACATTTTGACAGTTGAAAACGTTACATGGAAATAGAACTGATGAAGGTTTGAATGGCAAAAGGCATTATCAAATCTATTTTTAATGAAATTTATTGAAATGTTACCAAATGTTATATATATATATATATATATATATATATATATATATATATATATTACATATATATAATATAGATATAATTATATATATATAATATAGATATAATTATATATATATATATATATATAGATATAATTATAATATTATATAATATATAATATAGAAATTATATATATATATAATATATAGATGAAATTATATATATATAATATATAGATATATATATTATATATATATAATATATAGATATAACAATATATATATATAATATATAGATATAATTATATATATATAAAATATATATAAAAAATATATATATAATATATAGATATAATTATATATATATATAATATATAGATATAAATGCTTATATATATATGTATAGATATAATTATATATATATAATATATAGATATAATTATATATATAATATAAAGATATAATTATATATATATATATAATATATATAACTTTATATATAGTTATACATAATAAGATATATATATATATATGAAACATAATTAACATATAAATATATAATAGTATACATATATAAAGATATAATTATATATATATATAAAAATTTATAGAAAATTATATATATATATATAACTATACATATATATATAATAATTATATATATATTTATATATAATTATATATATATATATAGATATACTATATATATATATATAGATATAATTATATATATATAATATATAGATATATATATATATATAATAAAATATAATTATATATATATATATATGAATATAATTAAATATATATAATAATAAAGATATAATTATATATATATATATAATATTGATATAATTACATATATACATAATATATAGATATAATTATATATATATATATAAATATAGAATATAATTATATATATATATAGAAATATTTATATATATATATATATATAATATATAGATATAATATATATATATAATATATAGATATAATTTATATATATATATTATAGATATAATTAAATATATATAAAAGATATATATATATATTTAATATATCGATATAATTATATATATATATAAATATAGATATAATTATATATATATATATATAATTCCATAGATAATATATATATATATATGAATATAATTATATATATATATATACAGATATAATTATATATATATAATAAATTTACTTTTATATATATGGACTATATATAAATATATATATATAATATATAGATTAGCAATTATATATATATAATAATATAGATATATATATAACATGGATATATATAATTATATATATATATATGTTATAGATATAATTATATATGAATATATAATATAGATATAATTATGTATATATATATATAAAATAGATATAATTATATATATATATAAATTATAGATATAATTATATATATATAATAGATATAATTATATATATATAATATAGATATAATTATATATATAATATATAGATATAATTATATATATATATATGGATATAGATATTTTATATATACATATATATATGTAAATAGATATAATTTTATATATATATACATATAGACTAATTATATATATATTTATATAATTATATATATATATATATATATAGATATAATTATATATATATATATATAGATATAATTATATATATATATATATAGATATAAATATATATATATAATAGATATAATTTATATATATATATAGATATAATTATATATATATATAATATATAAATATGGATTTATATATATATATATAATATATAAATAATTATATATATATATATATAGATATAATTATATATATATATATATATATATATTATATATATATAATATATATATATAATTTATATATATATATTATATATATCCGTAATTTTATATATATAATATATAGATATAATTTTATATATAATATATAGATATAATTATATATATATATAATATATAGATATAGTATATATATATATATATATATATATAATTATATATATATATATAATAATATATATAATATATATATATATATATAATATATAGATATAATTATATATATATAATATATATATAATTATATATATATATATATAGATATAATTATATATATATATATAATATATAGATATAATTATATATATATATATAATATACAGATATAATTATATATATATATATATATATTATATATTATATATATATATAATATATAGATATAATTATATATATATTATATATAGATATAGATATAATTATATATATATAATATATAGATATAATTATATATATATAATATATAGAATATAATTATATATATATAATATATATAAATTATATATATATATATATATGTATATAATTATATATATATATATAATATAATTATATATATATATATATATATAGATATAATTATATATAATATATATATATAATATATATATATATAATTATATATATATATAATATATAGATATAATTATATATATATATATATATATAGATATAATTATATATATATATATATATAGATATAATTATATATATATATAATATATGATATAATTATATATATATATAATATAATTATATATATATATATATAATAATATATATATAATTATATATATATATAAAAATTATATATATATATAATATATATATATATATAATATATATATATAATAATATATATATAATTATATATATATATATATATATAGATATAATTATATATATATATAATATAGATATATTATATATATATATAATATATAGATATAATTATATATATATAATATATAGATATAATTATATATATATAATATATAGATATAATATATAGATATATAGATTGTTCAAGAATGTGCTTCCGAGGTCTCCTCCTGGGTTAAATGTGGAATCGAGACTTCCATCCCCTCAATGAAATATAAGGTCAAATCGCGATCCTGCCCTTGATTCTCCGCTACTTGCTCAGCTGAAATCACTTCTTCCACCTATATCGTAGCGACATGTCTGATTGCAATAGACGTCTCTTTATCTCTGCCCGTAACGAGTGTAAGCGTGCCCTCAATGAAGCAAAGTCACTATTTGCTGCACGATTAAAACAAAGTATTGCATCTCGCAAATTCGGCTCTAGGGACTATTGGCGTCTCCGCTGGAGCGTACCTAACAATAGCAAAACCTCTGTGCCTCATTGTTCAACCAGTTTGTGGTTCTCACCTCTTCTGCCGAGAAGGCTGAATGCTTTGCTCAGAAATTCTCATTCAATTCAACGCTCAACTCTTCCGGTGTACACACACAGGATTTCCCCCTTAGAAATAAGGCTGAATTGAGCGAGTTGCACATAACACCGTCATTGGTTCTGGTCATCATCTCTAAATTAGACCCCCACAAAGCCAGAGGTGGAGACAGGATACCAGCTATTGTCCTAAAGAAATGTGTGCGTGAACTGGTCCCTGCCGTCTCCAAATTATATATAACTACTGTTTCAATGAATCTTATTTTTCACCATGTTGGAAGTCCTCATCCGTTGATCCTGTTTCTAAGAATTCTGGAGACTCTTTTGACACTTCTAATTACCGTCCTATCAGTCTCTTACCACTCTTCGGCAAAGTCTTTGAATCTTTAATCAACGCCGAAATGTTTATGCATCTTACATCCCATAATCTGCTCTTCGGCAATCAATATGTTTTCCGTTTTGCCAGTTCTACAGCTGATGTGCTTATGGCCATAACTGAAATTGTTTACCAAGCACTTCATAATAATGAAGAAGCTCGTGCCGTGGCTTTAGATATCTCCAAAGCTTTTGATAGGGTATGGCATGCCGGCCTTCTTCGCAAGCTTCAAGGTTATGGAATTTCAGGTCAATTGTTCGACTAAATACATTAATTCCTGTCAAACCGTACATTGAAGGTCGTTCTCAACGGATTCTCCTTCAGCTCCTATACCACGAAAGCCGGTGTTCCCCAATGCTCTATCCTAGGCTCAACTCTGTTCCTTATCTTCACTAACGATCTTTCTGATGTCATAGGTTCCCAAGTGGGCATCTATGCGGACGACACTACTATTTACTCCTGCATCAAAAATAAATTTTGTGTCGCTTACAAAACTAACTTAGCCGTTTGTCTCGAAAAGCACCTCCAATCGGTCGTAGACTGGAGCAGAAATTGGTTAGATAAATTTAATGCCTAAAAAAAAAAAAAAAAAATCATCAGAGAGAACCATCCGTGCCTCCTATTAAAATGTCTGACGCTCAAATCCACGAGAGCACCTCTTTGCGACTACTCGTTCTCACGTTGTCTGCTGACCTGAGATGGAACACATACATTGAGTCAATAGCTTCGCCACCGCAAGGAAAGTCGGCTCCCTGTGCCGCGCCAGAAAATTGTTCTCGCTGGAGTCAATACTTCAAATCAACCATTCGCCCTTTCATGGAGTATTGTTGTCATATATGGCCTGGAGCTTCTTCTGTTTGTCTTAAGGTCTTTGATAAAATCCAAAGACAGATATGGAATGTAATTGGCCCTGATCTGGCATCCTGTCTGCAACCTCTCTCTCTCTCTCTGACGTGACGTTGCCTATCTTTTTTACAAATACTTTCACGGTAACTGCTCCGATAAGCTGGTTTCGTTGGTTCCCAGATATCATGAATTTAAGCGTCCAACTAGTCTGACACCTCACTCACACCATTTCACTTTCAAAACTGTTATATATAGCAGTCTCTTCTACTCCAATAGCTTCATGACTAGCACTTCTCGCCTGTGGAACTCCCTTCTCATTTATTGTTTCCTTATAGATATGATCTCCAACTATTCAAATGTTATGTCAATCGACGTCTCCAGATGCGCTGATCTATCCCCTAACCTTCTTTTCATCCTTTCTTCTTTCAATTCTCTTTGATCTCGCTCCAACTCTCTGTAACCCTTTGCCTGTTAGTGACTTCCCGCCTTGCTTGGGGTTGAATGCTTAAAAAAAAAAAAAAAAAAAAATACTTCCTTCCGGACTGGATATATTTGAATAAAATCGGGTGAGCAGATATATATTTTTGATAAAATTCGATTACGCCACTCATAAGAATTTTCCGTCTAAGTTACTTTATATTTTAATAAGTGCGATATTTTCTAGAGCAAAGTTGTTATGGAATGTGTTTCGGCGTATAAGTAATGCATTTGATAAATTATCATATATATATATATATATATATATATATATATAAAGAAAGATGTATGAGAAGGTTGAAGAAAGTTTTGGTGTTATGCAATTCATCCATTAAGACTTCATTCGCCAAGATTTTGTTTAGGTTGATGTGACTAGACATGCGAGCGAAATTATAAAAAGCTAAACATTTTTCCTTATATGTATTGGGTATACAATCTTGCCAATTTCATTTAGATTTATTTTCATTTTGTTTCCATAATCTTTAGTATTAAATATCCGACATTTTGAGAGAAAAAAAAGATCTGCCAAGAATGGTGAAATGTTGTGAAAGGCCAGAATACAAATTTACAGTGAATGAACAAGCGATTAAACAATTTGAAAATATTTTTGTCTTAGTGAATTATATTTGCTTTTAATTAGATAAATTATATCGATTGTAATTGTGACAAACAATATACTTTTTTTGGTTCCATGCGTTTTTAAGTTGGGCTGCTTTTTATTTTTGAATATTTTATTAGCCTTTTGCTTCACATTGAATATAAGACTGTTCACGTATAGAGGATCTTGAAATTATTTTCTATATATGTCTTCTCTTCGTGTAAATATTGAAGACTCAAATTCGGTATGCTCTTAAGTAGAATCAAATGATTATTCCAGATTTTATTTTGTTATGATGGAAATAGACATTTATTAGATCATTTTATTATACGATTTTCAGTCGACATTAAATGTTAAGCTTCCGTCAACGCGCTGTTTTATGATGCCTAGGAAAAGTAAAGTATTGTTTTCTTCTATTTCATATATAAATTCAATTGTACGTTCGATTTTGTTTAGTTTATCTACAATACCAGGTAAATCAGCATCACGTATATATAATTAATAGAGTATCATCAATATACCGATAGTATATCGATTGTTAAGTCAAAATATTTTGGAAATGACCATATTCGAAAAAAATAATATAAGCAAATAAATGCTGTCACTTCATTATGAGGCGATCCTTTTGGTAATCTACATTCTTATTTATAAAAATTATTAAATGTGAAATAATTTTGATAGGTGATGAGACGGCAGATTTTTATTAATTTACATATGGGTAGGTAGAGTTTTATCTTTGATTGTGTTAAAAGCTGTAATTGATTGAATCACTTTCCAGCTGGGACGTTAGTGTGAATTATACCTTGATAATGAAAAGAGAAGGTGGAAAATAGAGAGAATGACTTATATAGAAAGTGAGACGTAGAGAGACGTTGTGGATCATTTATTAGCTTTTTGTATTTTCACATGTATTAGCAAATTCTTTTTCTGTTATGTGGAAAATAAATATAAATAGGAGTCTTCCAAACTTCAAAGTGCATTAATCCTACTCAATTCTTGTTCATAGACTTCAATAATTTATAAAAATACATGGTTGTTACTTTACATTTCATAAAGGAATACATTTTGTTGTTCTTGTAAGTCCTTATGAAATGTTTCAAGATTGAATATAAATTTAATCTAGCTGACATTGTTACTGTTCTACGATTACAAAATCTGATTTCACATTGTTAAGAGTTTTAAAAATAAAAATATAGAAGCAATGATTTTTTTTCACTTTGGGGTTTGTCTAAATGTAAAGTCGAAATATGTTTTGTCGATTGAATATTGCGTTAACGATTTTTGAAGAATGTCTTTTGCTGATAAAATTTATACTATTTAGCCAACAGCTGTTGGAGATGTATTTGTATCTTTCTCAAAGTTACCTACGCGCAAATGAATAAAACAAACCCAACACGGCTTCGAACGCGGCTTTCAGATTTCTCATTGCCAGATACTAGTAGCCATACTTTTGCACGCAAAGCAAACAAAAGTAAGAAACCGATATCGAAATTCAAATGTCGCCAGTGATGTTCAATTTAAAACAATGGTAGGAAATCTTTTTTTTTCTTGAACTGTCCCAAATTCAGACATATTCATAGATTTCCCGTCAGTAGATTTTCACCAAGTCTGACAGATAAAAAATTGGATGAGAAAAAATAAACTTTGTCAAAAGCCCTCCCTAATCCTCCCTCAAGCAGCAGCAACAAAAAACACTTCCCATCAATCATGACTGAACATCATATATATATATATATATATATATATATATATATATATATATATATATATATATATATATATATATATATACTGTCTATCTTCCGCACATAAAGTGCACGTGAGTTTTGAATTTGACGCAATTAAACCGAACAAGTAGTAGGGTCACATGATGGAGGTATATTTGAGAGAAAAAAAAAAACAAAAAAAAAACAACTTGATTTCAAATAGAATACATTGGTTAAACCTATTGTATTATAATCACTCACAACGCCAGAGGCAGTAGAGATTGAATCTTCTCGGCCATATCGCATGTTGTATTATATTCTTGCTTTAAAACTGGTGCCTTACATGAAGGTACATTATATATATATATATATATATATATATATATATATATATATATATATATATATATATATATATATATAAAGCCATTGGAACTATCTTTCAGTTTATTCCTCCGCTATTACGGCCTTCAAAGCTTTATGACCAACATCAAACACCCTTTTGTCTTCCTGATTCTTGTTCTTTTAACGTCCTTTCTCCTTACTAAAGTCTTCTCATTAGTTTTCACGCACAGTAGTCAGTTGCGTCGTAGTGACATGATCGCCATAATTCTGGTGAAGTTAGTTTTTTTTTTTTTTTAAATGGAGAATTAGTTAAGTATTCGGCCATGTATGTTTAAAGAAACTTCTTCAGATAGCTAGAGTTGTTGGCAAAATAAATAGGAAATTACTGAAAATGAAAATGCTCAAACAAACGATTTGAATTTTGAATAAATTTCTTTAACATTGTGAAGTATAGAAGATCAAGTTAATGTTAGGTATTAGAATCAGAAATACGATAATAAATAGCAGCAAATGTTGGATGAATCGGCTGTCTTCGGTCTGGAAACGGAATCTGATACAGCTATGCAGCCTCGCTTCCATTACCATTCACGCGGCTGTATTTTAAAATCTTATCTGCCTGATAACGATATAAATATCCTTAATTGTTAAACGGAACACTTCAGTTAAATGACTATCCCATACATTATACTTCGAAGACAGACGAGTTACAAATGTACACGAATGATAAATGTAATCTAGTCTGCATCGCAGCACAGCGCCATCTACTGTAAACTTTCTTTTAACTTAATAACTCAAAAACGAATGATTTGCCGACATTTGTTTATAGGGACATTTGTCCTTGATTTGACGTGAGAAAGCTGCCACCAAAGTTTGTGCACATATGTTAATACCCCCTGTATTTTACTTTTATCTAAAATTTTTACGCATAAACTATTGTTTGTGTTTGAGTGTTAGGGAGAGACAATTTAATAATGCTGCAATAAACACGTACATTTAATGCCTATTTATTTTGTCATTTAATTGTTCTCAGTGTATGTTGATTTCAAAGAACGTATGCAGAGGAAATTGAATGTTTTTAACAGTTTAGCCTGGGTTGAAAGAAAAGACAAATCACTCAATCACTTCATTAATTAATGAATAGAAACGAAACAAGTTTACGTTAAATTATCATTCTAATTAATTAAAGAAACTATTTAATTAGGAAAGGATTGTTATAATAAAACTATAAATTAAACGGACCATTTTTATTGAGATAATGCAATAGAAAATTTCATTATATTCAAAAATATTTTTGGTTCTGTTATGACAAATAAATCTAGAGTAACAAGTGAATGGTTTCATATTTTAAGGTAAATTTGTTAATTTTCAAAAAATGGCTAGGTGAAAGACCTAAAATTAACGATAACATATTTCCATTACTGGATCAAAAGAATCATGAGAATTTTACTAGAACGACATTCTGATTGGACCGACAATATTTTTAGCTCTTACTTGTAGATGTTTG
The DNA here is from genome assembly GCA_903632075.3 of Acanthosepion pharaonis. Classification (NCBI taxonomy): domain Eukaryota; kingdom Metazoa; phylum Mollusca; class Cephalopoda; order Sepiida; family Sepiidae; genus Acanthosepion; species Acanthosepion pharaonis. The sequence goes on along the minus strand of CAHIKZ030004872.1, from coordinate 2,591,806 downwards.
TCCCGACTATTTCAAAGCAGAAGTATAGAAAAAGCATAAACATTATTATAGTAACACGTACAATATTTTTTCGTCCTCTACGCAATACCCATTAAAACAAAAAAAGAAATACTGATGCTTGAGTATTTGCTCAAATTTTGGGAAAGTGCGTCAGGTCGAGAACCTGTAGCATGTATACGTATATATTTTATGCAACACCTCGTCAGAACGTTCACCTATATGTTTAGATATTTAAAACTTGTAATATCCTTTCCTGAGAGCACAAATACTGCAGTCTTTTCCGAAGAAGAAATAGCGTTCAAATAAATATATATATATATATATATATATATATATATATATATATATATATATATATATATATATATATATGTGTATGTATATATATAGGTTGCTATAAGTGCTATGGACGCAGCAGGTGTAAACTGCAAAACGAGTTCATCTCGTCCTGGTCAATTGAATTACATTAATCTCGGAACTCTTTTTTTAGCCACGGTTTCAATAGCAACTGCTAGACTCAACTATATAACATTCGTTTTCTGCCAGTCTAGAAAGAGAAGTCTGAAACTGATGTCATTTAAACGTTTAAACTTTATTATGTGCATTTTTTAGGCACTTAGGAATATAGAATCCGAAATAGCGCAAGCTGACTTGTCTAAAGTTAGCTGCTTTCCCTGTATGGCAACGGTTTCGAAAATTGTGTGTTTTTATTACATAGTGTTTTATATAATATTTTACGTGTTATGTACTAAAAGTCGTTTTAAGTTAATATTATTCCGGTTATTTGTGATATAAATTTGCGAAATGCATTAAATCTAAAAGAAAATCCAGGGTGAAAATACTGGTAACCTCAATTTATTACACGCACATATATATATATATATATGTGTGTGTGTGTGTTTTAGCCGCTGTCCGTTCCTTATCGAACTTATCCTAGGATTTTGGAAATAAATTCCCGTAACTATATATATATATATATATATATACTGAAACTACATTACCCAGGGTACTTGGTTAAGTAAATTTCATTTTGATTGAAGGCAGTTCCCGCCAACACTTCCCACTCCGATTTTTTTTTTCACTTTAAGTAATATTTAAATAAGGAGGTGGCTTTCAGGATACTTTAATATTTATATTCTATTTCGATCAATGGGGGCGCCCCCTTCTGGCATTTCCCTTTCATTTAAACTAAATTGAAATTTGACCAAGAAGCCAGAAGATTGAGATCACATCGACAAGATCCTTGAGTAATATTGAAATGCATCATTTTTTTCCACAAATTATAACAAAGATTTAAAATCAATCATTTTGCTTAAGCAGTATCTTTTTACATTCTAGACTTTGCTTGTTCTCGACCATATTACGGGAGGACCAGAATCAAGAAAATCCGTTTCTACCTCAAAGATTATATCTTTTGACATCAACCGGAGACCTTGCAGTCAAACTAAAAGAAAAATTACGCCTTGGCAGTTGATTGAAACTTGAAGGACAATATTTGTAAATTAAGTATTTCTACCCGAAAAAAAATAAGTTAAATCAGTTTGAAACGTCCTGTTCACTTTAATCACAGAGCAGAAAAACAGGGCAATAGAACGAGACGAGAAAAACGGAAAAAGAAAACATTCGGAGATGGAAAGAAGAATACGATTATTCCTCCTTTCCGCCGATTCAAATGACTGATATATTTGACATTGTTATACTCTGTCAAATATCTATGCGATGACTAAAACGTCGATATTTTAATATTTAAGTTACTCGTAGAAAAGAGAAATTAACTCGCAAATAATCTCCACCAGCTGTCAGAGCGTGGTCTCTTCACCATGATGGAAAGGTTATCCAGCAATTCTTGCTGGGTCAATTACAATTGAGTTGCGAGTTCGATCTTCAGTGAATGTTCCACATTTTCGCAGTTGTGCCACATCTAGGCTACGTTTAATAAATCATTGGGTACATCGCCGTAGTGTAATAGTTAGCATTCATGTCTAGCTGGACTAAATATAACTAAAAAGTGAGTTTGATCTTTACTTGGTGAATTATATATTTGGCGATATGCCACATAAATTACGCTTTCTATAAATTACCGTCAGTAATAAGAGCATGCATTTTACCATCGATACCTAGTAAACCAGGTAACTAGCTTGTTTCAGAAGCGGGAGCTCACCGCTTCACCCGCAACATTTACTGCAAGAAGTGACTGATGACTAATAGTTCGACAAAACGGAAACTGTAACAAAATCACTTTCTTCTAATTAAAAGCAACGGCACTGGACAAGAGAACAATACAGAAACACTAAGAGGAAAATGAAAAAAATGATGTTCCTACCTGAAATTGATTGGTCAGATACAAATATATAAACTGACAGACCATGTTTGAAAATATGTTACCAGTCATAATATACCCTGTATACAACACATCAAGAAAGAAAATTTATATTTCAAAGTCTAGAATAGCTTTCTTAATATACTTGAGAGAAAGAAATAAAAGTTAACTTGCTGTATGACCAGGTCTTTGTATTGTGGACTCTGTCACAACTGTTTATTTAGCTGAGCAGCGATTAAATTCTAAATTCAAAGTAATGTGTTCGAATTCTGCCCGAATACATACACACACACACACATATATATATATATATATATATATATATATATATATATATATATATATATATATATATATATTAGCATTTTGACGGACGGGCAATCTAGCCTTGATTTCTGAATGCCACAAATTATAATAAAGTTGTTTTGAAAAGTACGCTTGAAACATGATAACCAATTAAAATTAATCGAATCAGAGGTAAAAGTACCATGAGTGATTTCTTCTTTTTGTCCAAATCTAATTGTCTGATGAAGCTTTCAATTATGTATTGAAAATTATGTTGGATATCCTACAATATGTTTAACAAGAAGATTCTCCTTATGTATCTCTGACTATAGCTCAATTAGGTATCATTTAAATATACATGGAGACCTACCAAAGACGACGTTGTTTGAAAAATAAAATATTACTATATCTCTAGATACATAAATAAAACTGTCCATATATTCAGCTAAATGTAAAATAAATTATATCCTTGATAATGGCTAAAAGTATAACCGAAAGCGCTTGGATATATGAAACATTCTATATATATATATATATATATATATATATATATATATATATATATATATATATATATATATATATATATATATATAAAGGAGGTCGTTAGAGTAGTGAATAGCTACTCGGATTGAGGAATCGGATAGTCGAGTTATAATTCCTGTCTAATTGTTTACATTAATGCTAATGCCCCTGGGAAACGCTTTAATTCTCTTCTTCTCCCTCCAGCTAAGGACAGTGCCTTAGATGGCTACTGGTCTTTGAGAAGGAAAACTCTGAATTCAAAACCTGTATTCGGCCCTTTCTGCTCAAAGTATTCACCACTATAATCCAATATGTCTTGGTGTCTTGTCTGTCGGTTCCTAGGATCTGAGCTGCTTGACCCACATACTTCGAATAGGACGACGAGTCCACTATATATATATATATATATATATATATATATATATATATATATATATATATATATATATATTGAAAGTGATAATAATGTAATATTAACATTTCCACTACAAGAAAACATTTGGCAATCATTTAAATTTCCCTTAAAATAATATATTCGTTAATTTTTTTTTTCAGTTGCAGTAGCTTTTATTGCTTTTTTCAGTACTTATGTAGATTTTATTCCTAACCTTTTATTGGAGTTAGTGAGGAATACCAACAACATGATTATGTCATTCTCTCTTCGAGTTAAATTGCTGGTCTTGTTTTTCCTCAAGTGAAATGGCTTGTGTTATTTGGCACTGTTAATATTTAACGGCCCCCACACGAGACATGTATGTGGCACAAGGCCGATTCTACCGTGGTTTCTCCTATCTCGTAGGCGCGGCCAAAACTATTCCTTTAGAGACTGTATAAACGGGTTCAGGGTGTGTGTACATCCCAGACGATATTTTACCCTTCGTCCAGGATCCTCTCTGCTCAAGTCAGATAGACAGTAATGAACGGTTTCGCACTGCTCCCTGTTTGCATTTGGGCAGGATATTTATGTTTATTATTACTTTATCACTTTTACAAACCATGTTATGTTATTCAGAACATATTATGAACAGTACGCTCAAGATATGGTATTTTCTACATGGCACAATATGGAGAGTTAACCATGATTCCCGGATAGTATTCTTACAAAGCAAGAAGCTGCTTCCAAAAATAGTATATTTGTTAATTTGGTCAGATATATAGAAATCGTTCGAGTTGAATTTTTTTTTTCATTTCTCTAATTCTTAGTTCACTGAATTAAATGATATTGCAGGAAAATCATTAGCGCTGTGTCATCCAAGCAATTCATAGTCTTTCACATATATTAATTGATTGATTTCTCTATCGGTTAAGAAAAACATCGATAATTATATTTCTCTTCCTTATTATTTTAATAAATCTTTGTATATAGTTTCTCTCATATTTATCGATTGATTCGTTCAGATCTTCAGAATCAAGTACAATTTTACACGCTGAAATATTAGATTCTATTATGTTGTTATTGTCGTTTTGAAAGATTCATAAATATTGAACAAGCAAAGAATGATGTAAATGGTCAGAGTAGAAAGAGCATTGTCAACAAGAGTTCAAAAAAATCTGATTTAATTATCTAAAACTCTTGCTTTCAGCACTTCTATGAATTGTCCTAGCTTCAAAATAATCCCTTTTGTCTACTATAGAAAAAGATGGCCACCTTTTCAACATTATTCACTGAAAATCAGCAGGATAAAAATTTGACTGTACAACGAAGCCAAACGGTATTGATCGAATACTCGTTTTAATGTCTTCAAAACGAAGTACAAATTTTATGGGGTCGGAAATTATCGTGAACATAGATCTTGTGGCAAGAATATTCTATCCGATATCAAAAAATTTAGTGCTGTAAAAGTCTAAATCAGAAGAATATATTTCCCAATTAATGACGACTAGTAATTTCCCTTATATCAGTTCAAATAAATTACATTCAAAATAGGGTAAAAATAGTTTACTCCAGACATATAAGTATCAAATGTGATATATGGTAAAACCTTATTGGAATAATGAAAACTGTCTAATTATTTCTCTCTGTGTATATATATATATATATATATATATATATATATATATATATATATATATATATATATATATGAAGACACGTAATCCAGGACACCCATCAATATATAAAATAAACAATATGATATAAATATATAAGTATCTACACCAATACAAAGAGACACTCACAGATGTGTAGGTTATAAAATTAAGATTGTTTTTTCGGAGCTGAAATTAATCAATATCAGTCATAGAACGTATGGAATTATAAAAGTGAACATTCAGGTAAACACGTTTCGGTGACAGCGAGTTTCATGCTTAAATGTAATGTTCAAGTGTGAAGGCCTAATGAATGAAACGCGTCACTTTTTTACAATTTGTCATTTAATTTTCTATATATATATATATATATATATATATATATATATATATATATATATATATATATATATATATATGTATTTCAATTATGAAAAATCCTAAATAAGTCGTTTCAGTTATATGGGAATTTTGTTAGATTAAAAATCGTCTAATGCATTATGTATATTATTAAGTAACTACCCTGAGTTAATAATTTTTTTGTTCAGTTTTATAATCTTGTCTGTGTTTCAGGATATGTTGAAGAAAGTCCTGTACAGCTTATTGCCACAAGGATTATAATCTCTCCATATCAAGCATAGATACACAGAAACGAGTAGCGAGCCTACACACACACACACACATATATATATATATATATATATATATATATATATATATATATATATAGAGAGAGAGAGAGAGATAGATAGATAGATAGATAGATAGATAGATAATATTAGTGGTAAATATACACATGTATATGCAAAATATATAAATATATATATATATAGGTGCATACGTATAGATGTATATTTTTTGAACAAAATATTCCGAGAGGATAGAATCCAGGTAGAACTCAATGTCCAGGACAGAGTAAGGATACAATAAATAAATATAGAATAAGAGGGAGGGAGAGAAAAGGAAAGAAATGGTGGGGGAAAGAGATGTAATTATTTGTATATTATATGCGCGGTACTTATTAGAAAGCGCTCAGTACCAGAGATAGAGCTAACATATTGAATCAGATATCTTTATATGTGTATATGTATATATATGTATGTGTGTGTATGTGTGTATTTGTGTGGATATGTAGATATATGTGTATGCGTGTACATGGGTATATGTATGTGTGTGTGCGTACACGCCTATGTGTATGTATATACGTGTATATATTATTGTGTATGTGTGTATTCGCATGTGTTTTAGAACATAAAAATATAGGTCCTTGCTAGATTAGATAATCGTTATATTTATTCTTTATATGTTTATATTTGATTTGTAACCTGTAGTCGATATTAATTTTGTCAAATTTTCTAAATTACACCGCTGCACTTTCAGTAAATATCCTTCAATTTTAGTTTCCCCCACCCCATCTCTCCCCCACCTCTTGTTTCCTTTTCTCTCCCTCCCTCTTATTCTGATCTTTAACATTAGATCGTCTATGGTGTGTGTATATCACCACGAAATGTATCTTTAATGTATTAGACATCCGACAACATTCATATTTCCCCATTCCTCTCACCTCTATTAAAAAAAAACCCTCTCTGTTAAGTTTTAATCTCCCACCTTCTCTCGTCTGTTACCCCTCTCTTTAACACTAACATTCGTCCCACACTTTCATACTTACACTCTCTCTAAATTCTCTTTTTATTTCCGGAGTTGTTCTTTTCTGTTTTCTTTTTGAATTTGTAGGTCTGATGAATTGTATCGTATTTACGATTCCAATGGAATAAATTATAACCATGGAATATTAGTGTTTAAGCCTTCTTATTATATATATATATATATATATATATATATATATATATATATATATATATATATATATATATATATATATATATTATACCTATGACTGGTAGGGATAATTCAAAAGTTTATATTAATCACAATGTAAATTTAAATTACACAGCATTTTAATACATCAAGAAAAAAAAATTGTCTCCAGTTATTAAGACATATCGTTCTGAAGAGACGAATACAATAATATTCACGACATAAATTATAGCCAAAATGGAACTTTATGTTTTTTATCATATATATATATATATATATATATATATATATATATATAAAATATACATGTATAAATAATGTATTATCTTTTTTGTGTTTTTTAACTTAAGATTAATTATATATATATATGATTAATGATGAAATAAACATTTTGTCGGTAGGTAATAGGGTTGTTGATTTGCTTACTAAGTCAATATGTTGAACGTCTTTACATCAGTTTGGCATATTTCTCTAAATTTTACAAATTCCCAGTCATTAAAATATAAATTTTCTCTTGAAAGAAGAACATAAACCATACTTTGCATGATGATCGTTCAGCCAAAAAGCTTTTTTTCCGATTTCACTTATTCGCCAATAACAAATTGATATCGGTTATTGCTTTTCAATGCCTGCAAGTTTTATCCAGCCAATGCACACACTGCCATCATTAATTTTTATACTGATCTTACCCTGCCCCATTCTTGGCGTTCTCATGCCCCAGGAAATGCTCATTATTTTGTAATTTTTTTAAAAAATTTCATTTCTTTGGCATCACCGATCCAATTATTTCTCACGGCGTCGTTTATTATTTTCTCCCTGCTCTGTTATTTATTCAATTTTTTTTCTTAGTGTATGCTATATTATATTATTATTTCTTGGAAAAATTCAAAAGAAATTTAAAAAAAATATATATTCTCATTACCTGAATATTTGCCAAATGAGTGTTAAGAAATCTCCACCGTGTGAAGCCACCGATAAAAGCAAAAAAAGGAAAAAAAAATATTAATTTAAAATAATTTACCTCGTTTTGTATTTTACTATCAGATATTATTTGAAATTCTAACGTGGAAATAATAAGTGGACAAAGCATACTTCATCCTAGAGGCCATATTAATGGAATGCGCTGTATGAAACAAACTCACTATATGTGATTTGTTAAATTATCGCCATAACTATCTTCTGATGATTGATGTTCAAGATTTAACGAGCAATTTTGTTTGAAATGATATAGGAGGAAGAAAATTGTGTTTTGATTTTTTTCAATAAGGTCACTCTCAAAGATGGAGGCATGAAAGAAGAAGTAAAATAATATCTCAGTCAGCATTAATTGTAAGACAAAAAACAAATGATAGCTTATATTCAAACGTACAATAATAAGAATTATTTTTATAAACTTTTAAATGTTAAAAACTTATAACGTAAATTCGCAAATAAAATATTAATTAAATAAAGTAAGTTTAGATCGATTCATAACGCCAAAGAAATACGAATATATTGAGAAAGAAATGTTAAATGCAAAAGTTTATATAAAGCTGAAAGGATATATATATATATATATATATATATATATATATATATATATATATATATATATATCAGCGAATGCAAGGACAAATCAGTAAAGACAACATAAAATAACAGGATAGATAGAAAGACAATAAGAACTAAACATGAGATAATATGTAGGGAGAACAACAGATTGGTTGATGGATAGAAAAATATAAGTTAAATGCATTATTTATATATATATATATATATATATATATATATATATATATATATATATATATATATATATATTGTGTGTGTCTTATAAATAAGTACATATACATTATACATACATAGATATATATTTATCATATATATATATGTGTGTGTGTCTTATATATAACTACACATATACATTATACATACATAGATATACATTTATCATATATATACATATACAGGCGTGTGTGTCTTATAAATAAGGACATATACATTATACGTACAAAGATAAACATTTATTATATATATATATATATATATATATATATATATATATATATATATATATATATATATGCCAATATCAGCGTGTCAGTGTTTTTTTTTTTTACATGTTTTAAATTAAATGCGCACAACAATCAATAGAACATCTATATAATAAATGTCAATGTCAGTTTGTCCCACTTTTACAATTAAAGACACACAACTATCAATAGCTCATCTTCTTCTATATAACAAATTCCAATGTCAGTGTGACAGTTTGTCAATCTTCATCAATTAATCGGAAACATCTCGTTCACTTTCAATAGTTCATATTACAGAAATTTTGGACTCCCAAGTTTTCATTAGTGCGATTGTTTTCGGTGAATTTTTATCTGAAATTTGCGATGAATTGTCTGTACGTTTACTATTTTTATAACTTTAAAATAAGATTGGTAATAATTTAAATTTATTACGAAATTCTCCCAAGAAATAAAATAATTTTTGTATGGAATTTAAGGACCTATGCAAAAGAAATTGTCTTTAATTTAAATGGCGGCAGAAGTATTGTTGTTGAAGTCATGCACCAGAAGACCAGATTTTAATCCATAGGGCAAATGTTCCAGCGAGGAAAAGAAGTTCCCGTGCAAATGAAAACACAGATCAAGCGGCAGCAATCCGATCTTCCAATTTTTGGAATGTGCGGAGACATGTGGACTCTGAAACTCCTGAACATGCCGATTACCCAATGAAGAGTCTTCCGCAAAATCTAGCTTAAATGCCGTCCGATAGCACGGCTTTTAAGTTAATGTATGTATGAATGTGAGTATATATATATATATATATATATATATATATATATATATATATATATATATATATATATATATAATATTTATATTTCCTTGTATGAATTTGTATGATAAAGTCGGGAAACGAATCGCATCGGAAAGAAATAAGAATCTTTCTCCAGTTGTCATTTTAAAACCAATTTTCCTTCATTTTCAGAATTATTTCTGTGAAATTTAATTGAATACACAGATCAAGCGGCAGCAATCCAATCTTCCAATTTTTGGAATATGCGGAGACATGTGTACTCTGAAACTCCTGAACATGCCGATTATCCAATGAAGAGTCTTCCGCAAAATCTAGCTTAAATGCCATCCGATAGCACGGCTTTTAAGTTAATGTATGTATGAATGTGAGTATATATATATATATATATATATATATATATATATATATATATATATATATATATAAAACATTTCTTTCCTTGTATGAATTGATAAAGTCGGGAAACGAATCGCATCGGAAAGAAATAAGAATCTTTCTCCAGTTGTCATTTTAAAACCAATTTTCCTTCATTTCCAGAATTATTTCTGTGAAATTTAACTATATATATATATATATATATATATATGTGTGTGTGTGTGTGTGTGTGTTGTGTTTTACCATACGTCCATGATTACAATATTGCTGCCACATAAGATCCGGTGACCTTGCTATTTAGCTTGACCTCCTTGTTAAACTTTAAAGAATATCAGTAATATTATTGGACTTGATCTCACAGCTTGGCTCCAATCACTTTCACGCCGCCGTAAGTTTGCCTCTCTATGTCTTTTCTATTAATACATTCATGGTAATTGTTTGAATGAGCTTCTCACAATAATAGCTAGAGATTTTGAAGTTAACCGCTACAATAGACTGTCGTCGAGATCTCAACAATTTATAGTTAAGCTGGCTAGCTATAGACGTATTCTATGCTAAAAATTCTCGTACTTCTTGCTCGTTCAACTCCTTTCCGCCTCCTTGACTTCCAGCCGGCTTTGATCTTCAAAAATGTAAATGTAATCTCAATTGCCATATATTCTGCAACTTATTACTCTATTCATTTCTGCGCACCATTAATGTTTCTCTGTTCCTAATACTTCCACACCCTATAGGCCCTTCTGTTTTTTGTGGCATTTCTATATCTGCAATGGTGCAAAATGAATCAAAATAAAGGAGGATAAACTATTCCTAGCCGACGTGATTTGTCCACTGAGGGACAATAAGAAGTCAAATGTAATTATTTTGTTCCACGTATTTATATACAAGATCAATGATTTAATTCGTCATTGTTTTCTCAATGCACATTGAATTTGGTTGAAAGGTCAGTATATATATATATATATATATATATATATATATATATATATATATATATATATATATATATATATACACAAGTTGCATCGGATAAATTGTCGTCTATATTGGGTAATTCTTAAAATATCACTGGCGTCTAACTTTAAGAGATATATTTACTAAAATTACCCAAAAATAGATTGAAATATTAAGGAAAAAATTATTCAATAAAATCGTCATTTACTTCAACTCAGCCTCGAGATGAATTTGGAATCCTCTGTATCTCTTCTTGACTGTCTCCGTTTTTAAGTTCGTGAATGCTGCCATAATTCTGGCCTTGAGTTCATCTGTGGTGTTAAAAGAAGTTTTGTTGTTCTCTCGCTCAACTGCGCCCCACTCATAATAATCAAGTGGTTGCAATATGGGGAGTAAGGTTGGCAGATGTAAGGGGTAATGTTGTCGCAGCAATGGCTGTGTTCTATTTGTTTGTGTGGCATGGAGTTGGCAGACAGATGATCTTCCAGCAGCCACCCTCTTGACTCAGGGATGCACTACTTCATCAGGCCACTTGATGTAGGCATCAGCGTTGGATCTGAGTCACTGTGGGAAGATGACCGCAGACATAGCGTTGCCATCATTAGTGAGCACTTCTAATCGTCATGATATTTACTGGATATATCATATCACACTTTACGAAACCTCTGTATTGACACATAAACACCGTGAAATATTCTTATTGGATCTTCCGACTCAAATAATACGCAGTACAGAATGCTGTTTTCAGATTACTGGCGGAGAGTATAGCATCATGGTGCTCTTTTTCTCGCCGACTGTGCCCAATGACCATGCTATACTGTGCCATAGACAAAACAAACAACGCGCGTGCGGGAAATTAAAAGCATAAAATGGACGAAATTTACCCATCAAACACAGACACACACACACACACACACACATATATATATATATATATATATATATATATATATATATATATATATATATATATACGCTCTATATTGAGCACTTTATCCCATAAATATAGCAAACCTTAAAATTAAATTTCTATATATATATATATATATATATATATATATATATATATATATATATATATATATATATAATCAGAAATGATATATATTTCCCTACTACTACACTCATTATTTAGGAATACCTTTTATTAGTATATTTTTATGCATGATCTGATCATACCTCTTCTTTATATGCCGTGTTTTTTCAAGACGTAGGCGGTTATGGCACTCCACATCTTTCTGTTCAATGTAGCTTTTCATAAGATTTGTCGTTTTGCTATTATTTCAAAACTCTTTTCTACAACCCCTTTCAACAAGTATGTTACTCTCTGCTTCCCTCTGTCCCTATTTTGCTCAGTCTGTCCTTTGAATATGACATTTTTCAACCCTTTCTTCATCATTACGAGCCCCAGAAATTTCAACTATTCCTGATATTAAATATAAGTTTCCTTTTTCTTTCGCTTTTCTCTAAAATTAGACCGTTATATGCTCTGCATCTCTATGTAGGAGAACATACCTGTTACTTCAAGTTTCTTCTTCGTCTTTGTCCACAATTCACAACCATATAGCAGGAGAAATATCGCGTAGCACTTATGTAAGTTTTTATTTATTTTTAATGAAGGTTTTCTGTCACTTAATAATCTGCTTATCTTTTGGAACACATCTTTCGTCATCCTAATGCTTTTACGGCTTTCGGCGCCGCACTTACCGTAAAGAAAATTTACAACCCAGCATGGCTTGAAATTGTGCACACCATGGTAGGAGAAAACCCCATATCATCCAGGGTGCTTTAGACCGGTCAGTCACAAGAACGTCACCGCCCAGGCATATATATATATATATATATATATATATATATATATATATATAATATTATAATCATCAATTGAAGATGAGACTGCCACCCAGTAGTTAAGGTTTAATATTGAAATTTATGCCGAATGTCCAGCTTCGAATGTTTGTGTGTTCGATTTAATTATATATATATATATATATATATATATATATATATATATATATATATATTTTAAAGACATTTTTTTATGCTTAACGTTCTTTTATAGATACAAGTATTTAAGTAAATGCTCTGTTTATAATAAACATTATTAAATAACATTTACCGGCCTGAATGTCCGAGAAATTTTCATAGAAAATATTCGTACTTTGACAGGATTCGAACCTGCATCCTATACGGAACTGTTATTTACGCTGACGTGCCTTAACCGACTCGCCACAAAGGTAAGGCAAGGTCGAATACTGCTTATAAACTTCAATCTTCCATGAATCTCGTACATTCATAACTGCTCATGGTGTATCAAATGTAAACAAATGACGTCATATATTAAGAAATGGACAAATTCCGACAATTTATTTATTAAAGACATGAAGATTTCTCGGACATTCAGGCCGGTAAATGTTATTTAATACTGTTTATTATAAACAGAGCATTTACTTAAATACTTGTATCTATAAAAAGAACGTTAAACATAAAAAAATGCCTTTAATAAATAAATTACCGGACTTTGTCCATTTCTTAATATATATATATATATATGGAAATTATTTTAGTTTTTTCAACGAGAGAAAAATGTATATTTTAAAGAGATAAATCGCAAACGTTTTTGGTTATAATGCTCACCTGTTTTAGTATATGCACCTCTATTTTATTCTTCATATTTCTGATGTACGCGCGTCCGGCCTCGAGACCCCCTTCAAGCACATAGAAGGAATAAATTTTTAAAAGGAATACATTTTTCTTATGTTCTTTTAATGAACCACTGTTCGTTTTCTGTATTTGCCAGTGAGCAAAATGTATTCCTTCCTGGACTGTTGGCAAAAGTGAATTTCTGACCAAATGTCAACAAAACCACTAGGCTTTGTATGAAAGCTTGCGACGACAGATGTGCCGGTGTGAAATGTCTTCCCATTCCTGTTTGCATACATGTTCCTGTTAGTGTGCATATGTATATTCCTTCTCCATATATGCATACTGTCTTATAATAAAGAAATTAGCACGCATACACACATACATTATATATATATATATATATATATATATATATATATATATATATATATATATATATATACATGCATACTCCCACAAACGTGTATGTGTGTGTAGGTATGTATTCATTTATGAATGTATGTATGTGTAGCTAATATTTTTTTAAATTAGTAAATATAGCAATAAATAAATTATTACTGTCTCAAAATATTCATTGACTCCCAATAAATTCTCGATGAAAATTGAACAATTTATTTAGAAATATTAAGGCTCTGCCTACCGTCTGCCGCTGTGGCATACATACTGAAGAGTTGCTTATTTTATTATACTTAGACTCAATTCTCTGCGTAAAACTTGTGAAAGCAGGTGCAATACCTTATCCACGTCAGCCGCCAACCCCGAGAGGTAAAACAGTTTTGAGGGCTAAGGCAGTACTGCCACCCCTTGTGCCACCAGCAACTTTTGTCAGCAAAAAGTTATTGTTTTTGTATACGTGTCAGTCTCTTGCGATCTCTTTTTACAAATGTAACTGAAATTTTCAACGTTGTATTAAAATAAACAAGGCGCTAATGACGACCGTTATTAGTGACGTAGTATGGAAGATAAACAGATGTGTTTCACGGCGGACGTTGCATTATGTTGTGAGTGTGGTCATATTTAACATTATTTATTTGGGATCTTCTCAAGATCCAACTTGATGCCTGTTTGGCCACTTTGCCCACCTTCAAAATAGTTGATGACATGTTCATCCGTTATTTCATGTAGTCGGATCGCAGCAATTCGTAAAACCGTTAATTCCACTGAATAAATAAATGTATTCAGAAATAATATGACAAAGTATTTTTTCTTGTGACGCGTTTTTTGTTCTCCAATTTGTCATAGTTTTTCTAAATACACTTTGTTGATATATAAAATTATACAAAATTATGTATCGTTGTTATATATATATATATATATATATATATATATATATAGAGAGAGAGAGAGAGACAGACAGACAGACAGACAGACAGACAGGGAGAGAGAGAGAAAGAAAAGATAGATAAGTGCGCATGCGTGTTGTTGTCAATAAGCTGAATGTTGTGTAGCTCTATCGATGTACAAGTAGGTACACATATATGTGTGTATGTGTGCGTGTGTAATTAGTCTTATACATTTTTTTATTTATATGAAAAGTAATTACATGTGTAGACTCATAGTTTTGTAATCAATATAATTATGCTGTAATATTTCCAGAATTCCTCAATACGCCAGACAGATTTTGAATATTAAAGAAACGATAGCTAATGACAATAATTATGCATTTTCAAAGCATAAAATGAATATAATTAAAATACTCAGTAAATTACATGATATGACACAGTTAATTTGTTTTCTGCTGCTGAAAATGACAATTTTACTTTCTAGAGTTTCAACTCGATTTTAACGATTAGCATTGGAAGTAACATTATATATAAACCCCGGATAGTTAAATATGATCATATGTAATATTAACTTTGCCTATCTCGGGGCTGATATATTAACGTATTTATTCTACATAAGCTGAAGGTCATTCTCTCCGTCAAGCTAATAAAAATATTTTCAAAGAATTATTCCTCTTTCTTCAAATGATCCAAAAATGAAGCAAGATTTTTAATCATTTGGAGATAAATACCCAAAATAATTTTTGTGTCTGCTATTTCTGCAATATACTAACATTTATAAATGTAGAACGTGACGTAATAGGCTAAATATGAGATCAAGTTTTACTGGTCAACGTTGATCAGCCGGTAGTTTGGAAAATTTGTGCATTCCAAAGCTAAATTTCGATTTTTAAAATAGTCTGATGTAGAATTTCAAATGCTGATTTTCTAAACTGGAACTGAATTGATTAGCAGATGGCGCCAACTTCCAAAATTTCCATTTGTTTTCAGTCTGCTAAAACATATGTTAATGAGTGTTTTCTTCATAAATGTGTAGGTTGCGCGCCTTTCCAATTGTCTCAGAGATACTTGATTAAGGTCAGGTATATAAACATTCCATTTTTTTAAAATATATCTAATCACATTCAATACCTCAAAAACTAAAATATTGCCGTTCAATCATAATTCACATATCAGAATGAACGAACAACTAATGTTACTCAAACATAAGTGGAACTTGTACATATGATCAATCGCTAAAGTTACAGGAAAATAGTCAGATTCCGGTACCTTTCCAGTAAGTACCGGACTCTTGCTATCATATATGTTGACCAGAGCCAAATGAGGCTGGAAATAGAGTATTGCTGTTATATATGGACAGGATATGCCCACTCATAATTTGTTAGCCTAGATAGAGTCCAAAAGCGTCTCGGTGTTCTTGTGGATGACAAATTATTTTTCATAATGTAATCCCTTTATTCACAGTCAAAACGTCGCAGGTCTCTCGCTATTTCTATGGACAATGTTCAGATGAACAATATCCGTTACTTCCACCGGTGTTAACTTTAAACCGCCATGCCTCGTACATTGTAGTGAACCACCATAATTCCCTTTGTATTCCAGTGGGGAGATGAAAGTTTCACTCGAGCAATTTCTTCGTGTGAACCGCTGATTTGGGGAAACAACTCTCAAGAGGATGCTTCTCTGATCACTACCATCGTAACCAGACCAGGTCTATCGTTAACCATTTTATTCCCGATTTATACCTATAAGTGTTGCATCTTAATCTGTAACCATCTACATCTACAACTTCCTTATAAAAACAAACATATTCTAGCCGATTGTAATTTTATCGAATCAATATGATTCTAAAATTATTACTATTATATATAAGGTAAACATTTAATTAGAATCAATATAATGATTCTTCTATCCTTCTTCATTGACAGATTAATCTAGCTTCATTACCACAGCTTGGATTCGCGTAGATATAAGATTAGGATAAACATTACGTTAGTCTTATATGTTCCTTGTACGACAAATGTCAACTGATGAGAGCGACCACAGTGATTCATGATTTTCCACGGAAACTGAAGTCTGTTAAGTGTAGCGATTTATTAAGCATAGCTTAGATTTGGTACAAGGCCGAAATTATGGAGCCCTCATGAAGATCGAACTCACTTACTCTTTTTTCTTCTTCTTTATGTGACGTGTTTCTTCAGAATGCAGGTGATCATGGGTTTCATGTCCTTCGTAGCTCTTAATTAATTTTGTCTTCTTATTTCTTTTTTCCATTTTCTCAAAAAATTCGACGTTGATCACAAAATCGAACTCACTAGTCAGTCGTAATTGAACGTTTAAGTGTAGAATGAGTTCTTTCCACGATTCAGCCTTTTACTCCGATATAGTTAATAAGTTGTTTACTTCAGAAATTAAGGATGTCTTAAGGAGGCCTGTCTCGAAATATCTATCCCACGTCAGCCACAGTTACTAAATATCAGTAGTAAATTTCACAAACCATAGAATATTTGAATTATTTTTGTATTTTTTCTTATTTTAAATATAGATAGAATCTTTTTATCTTTTACGTAGTGCCTTTTGTTACGTCGTCCAGTGTTTTATCTTTGAAATAGAATTATTTTCTTTACCTGCTTATGCATCATTTTCGACACATTGCCATTTTCTTTGGCCAACGAACCTCAATATTTTAGCAATCTTGAAAAAGCAAGCATAAGAAATGAATTCATTTCAATGCACATTATGAATGATGCGGAGTCAACGCTTATAGAGTCGTTCATAAAAGCAGAGATGATGATGTTAGATGATCCAGATTTCGACACCATAATGAAGAGTCGAGAGCACGGCAAAATTATAGAATTTTTCTACTACAATGTAACCCGGTTATAAGAGTTGTCGGGACCGGAAAAGGAGTCTCTTATATCCGGGTTTGGTCTATATGTATACATTAACACAGAATCAAATTTGAGACCAGAGAAAATTTCTCTTATATCCGGGTCTCTTATATCCGGGTTACACTGTATCTAGATCTACTTATTACCCCGGATATCATTTTGTAGTCCACATAACGTTGGTATTTATCATTTCGGTATCGAAAATTTGCGTAATTTCCTTTCAGTGTAGATGTAACAAAAACTGTTATATGAAGTCCTAGTTTGTCTCTAACTGCTTTGGGTCAAAGAAATATACTTTGACCTAGAATTACATACAGCCTCAAAAGAATATCCAAAAGAAATGTTTCTATCCGTTAACATAACTATTTTTGTAATGCTTATTGATATATAAACAAACATATCTCTTTAAAAAATGAACAGATCATCGTTGACAACCTGGAGTATATTATCTGTGATACTTCGTGTCGATCCGTATTAAACAGGTTGTTATTTGCGTATTTTTAAAATAAGCAACTACAGATTTTGTTTAGTTGTCTTTTTACTTCCGCAAGGGACAGTGGAAATTTCCTGGGAACATCATGTAGAAAGAAGTTTTGGCAAATATGACACTTACTGCGCATACTGTTATATTTAACAGTTCCCCCCCCCACAAGGAATGTATGTGGCACAAGGCCGAGTTTAACGTGGATTTCTCTGAGCCCGTAGGCTCGGACAAAAATATTCCCTTTGAACCCGCCTAGACGGGTTCAGGTCCTGTTCTTCCCAGGACGAAGCTTTGCCCTGCGGCAAATCTTCGTCCGAGTTCCTCTCTGCCGAGGCAGTGAGTTGGACTGTCGAAAAATCTATACTGCGCATACTGAACTAAAGAGAGACATAGGAATGCAACGAATAAACTACATAACTAGCTTAAGTAAATGGTTACAGAATAAGTGTTTCAGCAAAAGAAAAAATCTTACGGAGAGGCATAAGGGAAAAGATATGGAAAGCCATTATCGCTTACGTCCTGAAGGAAAACAACACACAGAAGATGAAGGCTGCCTACATTTTAAAGATTATTCTCATAAACACAAAATGATTACAATTCATATTAAATAAACTGTTGCATTGGTAAATTTCTTAGAGGTCAATATAATAACATATTTAGCACATTTCTTTGTTTAATCTTTTAGTTTTCCTTTTTGCATTGTTTAGAAAAAATGGAAACAAAAAAGCCACTTATAAATGGCATCAGGAAAATACAGGGAAATTTCTATTTTATTTAAAGAGGGCTTGGGCATTTTGATATTCACAAGACAGATTAAAGGCAAAAAGGATAGACAGAAGCAAGGCATAAACTATATAGCTAACATGAGTAAATGAAAGACAGAACAGTAATTAAGAAAGATTATAAAAAATAATTATTAAGAGCTACAAAGGACAGGGCATTGTGGAGAGCCAGTTACCTGAAGAGAAGCAGCACATTGAAGAAACGGAAATTCAATTTACCCTATACCAAACATTTTCAAATTAAAATTTAATTCACTATTTGAACACGAAGACATTTTTATATACTATTTTAGCCATTATATAGTCTATTATTTTATGCATTCGTTTACCGAATTTACTGTAAATGCAAACTTTCCATATTTTCATGACGCATAAATAATAAAGTTTAAAGTTTGTCGTTAAAATCATACACTTAAATTATACGTTATAAAACACGTCCAAGTCATTTTCGATATTCAAAACTGCACAAATTACATATATAAATACGTATGATTTTCTATAATAATGATGCTAGAAAAAACGCTCGACAATTATGTATCGAATATTTAAAGATTTAAAGAAATACAAACATATTTCGACATAATCAGTCTTTTATTACGTTGTTTTTAAAAACATTTTGAAAGTTTTTGAGAAAAATGTATAATGCATAATTTAAATTAATAGATCACAACTTTAAAATCAAAAGTGGATAATATTTTTTTAATCTACACCGCATAATTCATCGTTGCGGAATAAAATTTACCATCTACGATATTAACTTAACATTTGTATTCATAAAGACGATACTATGAATACGCACATTTCTCAGAAGTAAAGAAGCTTTTCATAATTTCTTTAAGACGTACTCGGTGAATGAAAGGTATTGATTTGCCATCAAAGGAAAATTTAATATATTTTTATATATATTAAGGTTATCTTCATTCGAGATGAGGACACATTTCATTCGAAAGAAGGCGTTCTGCTAAACTGATAGCGGGAAAAATCTTGATTATCTTCAAAATCAGCATTTACTCGTGCGCAGAGACCAAGAGGAAATTTGAACCGTTCCGATGTCTTTTAATGTGTATTTCGACACATCAAACGAAAGACATGGAGCAGTTTTACTTTCTATATATATTTTTTAAATATTTTATTGCTTTACGCTAATGTTGCTATCATGTGAAAATCTATTGTGATCTACCTTGTGGTCAAATTAATTTGGTATGTAAAACATTTCCTCAAATTCAAGGACCCAAAAGACACTCAAAATAGAGAGTTACTGTGTGGCGTTGCATGAACATAAGAAAGGACACGAAATGAAGTCATTGCGGCTATGCAGGAAAGAGAGCAAGGGTTAGGGTTAGCAAACTCTAAACTTGAAGAGGTCAAAATTTAATAAGTGAATATCATTTCAAAGTAAATGCAGAGACATTAGCCTTATAGCGTGAAAGTAGACTTTGGAAGGAACTTGAAATGAAATCCTAAACAGGAAACAAGGTATAAATCTCTACTCCTGTTCGAAAGACCGGGGAGGAGTATGAACCGAACGATAGGCGACTCTACCCAAATTTGAATTTCGCAATCGTATTTTCAACTCCATTTTAAAATTAGCATAATTATTCAATCATTCTCCCTTATTATTTATTCTCATGATCATTTTTCGTATAAAACAATAACAGTCTATTCACTGTGAGCCTAAAGTAAGTAAATACTGTATATTTCCGCGTATAAGGTGGTCTTTAGATAAGATGAGATAAAAAATACAGCAAATGTTCTTGAATTTATCGTATGACTGTAGACGAATGCTTATTAATTATATAAAGGGGATGTTATTGGAAACGATATAACAAAACCAAATCTATATCATTTTTCCTACACACGTCCCATAAAAGGGAAACCATTGTTTTGCTTATGTTTTATCACGTGATCTCTTGCGAGTAGAGATTTTTCTTCATACTCTTCCTTTCCTATATCTCTTACAGAACTTAGCGATGGAGAGTGAGAAGAAAGTACTACAAAAAGAGAGAATGCATCGTCATCAGTAACAGAAAATGCCCCAAATGGGATTTGCGGGTCGAGGGCACCGGAACCAAGCAGACGCGGATGTTTAAATATCTGGGAAGCGTTTTGACAGAGGACGGTAATTGCGACACTGGGATCCGTAGATGTATTGGGATGGCCAAGGACATATTCTCAAAGCTGATCAGAGTATTGCGAGACAGGGGGATTTCTTTGGTAACAAAGAAAAGAATACTGAACAGTTACGTGACATCTCTCCTTCTTTACGGCCACGAATGTTGGACGATTTCCTCAAAGATGAAAAGAGACTACAGGCAACCGAGATGTTGTTCTACAGAAGGATGCTAAGGATATCAATGACCGAGAATATGAGCAACGATGAGGTCTTAGAGAGATTGCAAACAAAGAGGAGGCTTATACTTAAAATAAGGAAAAGGCTGCTGAAGTTTCTGGGACGTATAATGAGGAAGGAGGGCCTGGAGAATCTGATACCCACGGGCCGCATAGAGGGAAAGAGAGACAAGGGAAAACAACGCATGACTTACCTAGCGGGTTTAAGCAAATGGATGACAGAAAGTGGTTTGTCGGAGGACGCAGAGAGAAGGAAATTTTTGAGAGCTGCAAGGGATAGAGGGATGGGGAGAGCCATGATCGTCTACATCCTGAAAGGACATGGCACATAAAAAGAAAGAAAATTACTAAGAGACATTTACTTATACTTCACAGACAATCACAAAATATCGCTAATAACAGTAATAACATTACCTTGGTCATTATTGAATTTTAGCAAAAGATAAAGGTTGCTGGGAATAATAAGTCGATGTTTACTTTTTCTCGCTGAGCTTGCATAGATCCAATTTGATTTCCTTGATACGGAATTATTCTTCGAATAAACAATTTCTAATGAAGTTATGGCAGTAATATATCATGTAGAAACGGATGTGTTAAATTTATTATCAGTTAATTTGATAATGTGAATTTTTGCGTATTTTACTTGTTATCACATACCGACATCACTCTCTATTCAAGATTTCTATTTTAGGATTGTAGTATATGACAAACCCTAATATTTAATGGGGATTTTAGTTTTAAAGGTTGTCTTATACACGGAAATATAGCGTATATATATTTAAAACGTTTGGATTTAAGTTTGGGATTCGGAATTCAAGTCTAATTAAAATGGAAAAATTAGCGATCGAAATCACTGCGTCTCCCTAAAGAAATAATAATTTCCTCTCGTTCTGCCCCCATGATTTACTTTACTGTATTTTTTGAGACTATAAGTTATTTGTTATCTTATTAAATTAGTGTGTGTACGCTGTATTGTAAACACTATTTTAAGTATAAAATCGCCACGAATTCAACTGAATAGCCATTGTTCACTCGCGCTTGAAATGTGATTGCTTTTTCTAGATTGTTTTATCAACGAAGCTCACTAATACATCCTTTGACTCAGACTAACTGGCCACCATCCTACCTTCCCATCAAGACGGCCATCAAGTACATTAGTATTTCTATCGATTCATTCAAGTTCAGATAGCAGCCGGTACTGACACTTAATTACAACGAATATAAGTTGAACAAATCAAATGTTTGGCTCGGGTTAATACAAACTAAGAGAGAGAGAGAAAGAGAGAGAGAGAGAGAGAGCAATAAATACAACCAAATATCCGTTTCTAAAGACATAAATGAATATTATCTTGTAGACATAGTCCATAGAGGAAATAGGTAAATTACAATTATCATAGATAGATACGAAAAGCTTATAGATAGATAGATATGAACAGACTGAGATAAATATAAACAGACTGAGATAGATATGAACAGACTGAAATAGATATGAACAGACTGAAATAGAGGAGAAAGTGAAAAGACATACAGAGTGATATGAACATACTGATAGATAGATAGATAGATAGATAGATAGATAGATAGATAGATGGAATAAATAGATAATATTTTGATAAACAGAAATATGCACTCTCAAACCTGAGCATGACGTAGCCGGGATGGTTGGAATAAAATATATGTGTATAGCCGGCATTCGTATTCGAAGATACCCATGTATTTGGGAGCTAGCCAATCCCTATTTCAGACGCTTGTTTTGGCGCATTTGTAATATACAACACACAGAGAGCACCGATTTGATAGAAAAAATCGGATCAGTAAAAAAAAAATGTCGCTTTTTACTACACCTAGAAGATTGGGGTGTGTCTCAAAAATGCATGTATTGACACTAGTGTTAATTTCCAACTTGTGGCCAATTAAAGAATAATATGCGGTGATAAACAATATATTAGTTGTTTGTAAATTTTCCTCTAATCCCAAACGTTTATAAACGCAAATGTTTTGAGAGAACTATGCCTTACTTCTGAATACACACACACACTATATATTTTTATAAACATTTACAAAGAGACAAACGTAAGTTTCTATGACTATATTTTATGTCATCAGAAAATATATTTTACCTCGTTAATCATGTAATATGTCTAGTTCCAAAGGAAAATCGTATACTGAGGGATAGTTCTGAATTTATCTAAGGTGATAGAGGGAAATGATATATATATATATATATATATATATATATATATATATATATATATATACATAAACACACACACATATATATATATATATATATATATATATATATATATATATATATAGAGAGAAAGAGAGAGATAGAGAGATAGATAGATAGATAGATAGATAGATATAGATATAGCTTGGCATTAATATTTCCTGCTGCAATGAGTCCACGTCTCAATTTCTGTCTGGTATTTGTGGCCTAGCACCATAGTAAGTATTTAAATCTTCATAAAATCTCGAAAAGGAAAAGGCTGATATATGGTAAATACATTTTCCGATTAAAAGAAATAATATACAGAGCGTGTAATCGAACAATATTCAAAGACTTTTAAGGGCTGTTGTGATAAACGATTAAGAGTCATTACAGGTCAAAAGATACAAACAGCAGGATGCATAAAATTCAAGATGGAATCATTGATACTAGAGAAAGACAAATACTTCTGTGATGGGATAAATACATCGGAGAACTCTTCTACGACGAAATACATACAAAGGTCAAGAAATATTAAAATCTAAAGTGAAATCAACACTGTCTAAAGTGAACAAAAAGAAGTGAGCAGGATCAGAGGGAATTGTTTTACAGATGCTGGCAACATTAAGTGTTTTGGCATTGCAAAAGCGGAAAGATAAGACATGGAATATACAACAGTCGAGATATAGCGGAATACATAATTAGATCCATTTCCACAGCACCATATTCAAAAGAATGCTAATTACATCGGATGATCAACATAAAGAGCCACAGAAGTAAATTCCTCACCCGAATTCTGATGAATAGAACGTGCAGCAGATTTAAAACTGAATGACAGTGTGGACTCGCTAAAGACACCGGAACAATTAATGTCACACACACACACAAACACACATATATATATATCACAGAAATAAAGTGTGAAGCTTAATGTTACAAGACATATTCAGGGCGAAGCAACCGGTTTCGCTCCCGATCTTGAGTCTTCCACAGGAGATTTAACTTAAATTAAAAACAATAGAAAATGTAATGAAAAGGAAATGGAGAGGAAAAAACAAAACAAAAATATGAAGACAAGGAGCTAGAGAAAATAAAAGCTAGTCTCAACAATCATTCCTGCTGTTTACACAGGGAAGGGTTGCGGGACCCGATATAAGGTGCCTCCAGCAACTTGAGGTGAAATAAAAATCAGGAATCACACCTTATCGTTGAATCAACGTGTCCAGAATAGCTAGGGTTTGCATAAGTAAGCACCTCTTAAATAAAAGAGGGTGTACGGCTGGTTCACTGACTTAACTCGGTCAGATTCTTTAGTTCTAATGTTCAATTTGCAGCTTAAAATCTCCCGTGTAAGCCTGAAGAGCGGGAGCAAAAGCGGTTGCTTCGCTTTTAATATGTCTGGTAATACAAAGCGTTACACTTTTATTTCTGTGATTAAATTGTGTATTTAAAAAATATATTATTCAAACACAGAGAAATTTAATTATATATATATATATATATATATATACACACACAAACACACACATATATATATGTATATACACATATATATATATCTAAAGACTACACATGTACATACATATATGTATATATATACATATATATATAACACATACATATATATATATGAATATATACATACATATATATATACATATACATGTACATATATATATACATATGTATATGTAGAGGATAATACATACGTAATACGTATACATACCTGGTACGTGCAATACATATGGACAGCCACATACATGAATATACATATATGTTTATTATGTATATGTGTATGCAAATATATATATGTATATACACATACGATATATACATATGTATACATGTATATGTGTGTGTGTATGTTTATACATGCATATGCATATATTTATGAAACAAGTACGAGATTCATGGAAGATTGTAAATTAAAACAGCTAGATCATGCCTTGGCCTGCACTTTAAGGTACTGGTATTAGTGGTAAGGCATGTCAGTTCACATCAATTCAATGTAACTTGAGTTGTGAACGAATATTTTCTAGAAAATTTCTGGACATTCAGTGTCATAAATGTTATTTAATACTGTTTAAGTTAAACAGAGAATTCAACATAAATACTTGTATCAACCATCAACAACGTTTAATATAAATAAAATGTCTTAATTAATAAATTTTCGGACCTTGAAATCTCGCAATATATGACGTCATTTGTTTACATTCGATACGCTATGTCAAGTTACGTAATGTTGTTTTGGAAGAGTAAATCATACAAAATAACTATTGTTAAGCAAGATATTTTTATGGTACTAAATACTAAATATTATTAACTATATACATCAGATTTTGTTATAGGATGGTGGTAGCGAATTGCTGCTCCATGAAACGAATATTTTCTATGAAAATTTCTCAAACATTCAGGACGGCAATGTTATTTAATACTGTTTAGTATCTGACCTATTTGCTTAAAAAATATCTATAAAATTCAATGTTAAAAATAAATAAAATGTTCCATAATAAATAAATTGTTTGACTTTGTCCTATTTCTTAATGGTTGACGTCATTTGTTTACATTCAGATACCCTGGGCAGTTATGAAATGTACCCATTCATGGAAGATTGAAGTTTATAACAGTAAATTCGACCTTGTTACTTTGCCATAAGGTCCTTTGTGGCCGTTTCAGTTGGAATGTCAGCGTATATGATTTCCGTATAGGGATGCAGATTCGAATCTGTCTATGAACGAAGTTTTTCTAAAAATTTCTTTCGGACATTCAGGAGCGGGGAATGTTATTTTGGGCTTTTATCTTAAATAGAGCATTTGCTTAAATTTAAATGTTATATAAACAACGTTAAACATAAATAAAATTCTTCCAAAATAATTTTGGCCTTCCATTCGCCAGTCAAATATATAGATATATATACCACATATATCCTGGCCTAATATATATATATATATATATATATATATAAATGTATATACATTTGGCAGCCATATATATTTTCTATTGCTCTTGGTATAGACATACATACATATTGTATATATATATATATTTGTATATATATATATATATAATATATATATATATATATATATATATATATATATACACATAGGTATATATGCATAATTTCCTGTCATATATATATGCCATTTATGATCCATATATTCATATTGTTTTATATATATATATATATATATATATATATACATGCATATTCATTAAAATGATATATATATATGGTTAGCTTTTATTTATACATCTATATATACAATATATATATATATATATATACATCCATACAGAATACATCCAATATACTTATATATATATGAGCGCTTTGGCTAAATAAAACAACTCGACATATATATATATATATATATAGAAAATCAACACATATACACATATACAAAGTCGATATATACAAAAATTAAAAATATTGTAATGATGTACTAATTATAAACTGAAAAAGAAATCCCACTGAGATATAAAAGGTCCGATAACAAAATACACGCTATAATGCAGAAGTCGGTTCCTATAAATTCAAAATAGTTGATATTGCCAACTAGATATTTATATATAAACATAAAATACATAAATCAGGATATATGTATATATTTAATTATATACATATTTGTATAAACCAACATATATCTACATATATCAAAATTTTGACATGACACTTATATATACATGCATATACCACTGCTATATATACATATATATACTTATATATACATACATATAAATTTAAATATACAAAATGAAACCATATACTTAAGATACACTGATATATGTAAAACTACATACATATATATGTGTACTTATATATAAACTATATATACATTATCCTATACTCATATATATATATCCCTATCCATACCTATGTACCATCCATATAACCATATATATATAAAATATATCTATATATATAAACCAAATATCCTATATATATATATATATAGGCCATATATACATATATATATATATATCATATATAAATATATATATATCCATATATATACATATATATATATATGTCCTATGTATATATATATATATATCCTATATATACATACATATATAAATAAAAATATATGTATATATATATGATATTTTATTTATTTATATACATATATATATATATATTATATATAAAATATATACATACATATACATACATACATATGCAAAACATATACATACATTCATATATATATACATGCATATAATACATTCATTTACAATTATACAAAACCACCAGCAAAAACTCATTGCCACCTTAATTTCAAAAGCGAATGCCCAATGAAAATATAATAGTAATAAAAAAACTTTCTAAATAGAGCCCACAGAACTCATCCTCCTGACTACTCTTTTTCTCAAAGAACTTAATAACGTTAAACAAACACTAATTAACAACGGTTTCCCTAACTATCTTATAGACCAACAAATTAGACTATTCCTCCCCCAAAGAATGTAATAACCTTGCGAACACCCAGACAAAAATCACATGCACATTTATTACAAAAACCAAATGCATATTAATTACAGACAAACGTGAACCTTCTTTAAGGCATATTATAAAGAAATATACTACTCCTATTGATCCGAATAAAAATCAAACTTATTATCTATTATAACCCTTCCCATCTATGGACAATTGGCTTTAATGGACCGCACATCCCCCTATTAGTCTGCTGATGAGAGGTTTGTCTTCTCTCTCTATATATATATATATATATATATATATATATATATCCAAGTTAAACCTTTCTAAAACAGAAACTATGATTTGGAATGAAAGTAGTGACAAAACATACATTGAATCCATCATAAAATTAAGGATATGGAATTAGTAAATGTTAAACACTTCAAATTTGGATGTATGTATTAGTTATAATAAATTTAGTATAGAAGATAAGGAAATTAAACATGAAATAAGCTATTCTAAGGGTATTTTCACACAACACAAATTACTACAAAACCAAAACATTAACCTAAAAACTCATGTCATGTTCTTAAATATCATTGTCAGATCAAGACTTTCATATGAATGTCATACATGGCATCCAATTCATTCAGAAATATCTAAATTCAGCTGTATACAACTTTCTCAGATCAATGATTAAAACTGGCTTTGACCAAATTAAGCCTGTGGACTAGTGCTACAGAATCTCAAAGGACTATATCAAATAACAGAAACTACATCATTTGAGGATTTTTAACAACAGTAGCCAGGAAAATCAATATCACATATAACTCAAAGAGAAAATAATGGCATAATCAAGATAGTGACATTTCACACTAATTTAAACAAAAGGTTAAGAAGAAAACCCCATCAATACTGGAGAGATTGATAACAGTTACTGGACTTGAGAAACTTATTTTCCTGAAAATATTTTAATAGAACGATTTTATAAATTTTAACCAAAGGTAGTGCTGGCTGCTCAGTCAATCAATGCTAAATAGCAGAATTAGTAAAATTTTATGTGGGATATTTAATCCAGTAGTCACACATCTCAAGAACTCATCCTCCACTAACGACTCAGAGACAAACTCTCCAATTGCAATTGTTAACTGTTTTATAGAACCTAATTGTATAGTGCAACACAAATCTCATTCAGAATTTACATTTCCTTTGAGACTCATGTTGACAATGAGAGTTTATGCAGGCCATGTGTCATTTTCCTTTTGTTCAGGCCAACATGTGGAATGTTGTTTACTCAGGTAAGCACTTCTTGTATTCTTTTTCTGGCTGGCTTTTTACACTTTTTCCTTGGAAAATGGTGCACATGATATGGGTTTGTTTTCAAGGCCATTCATTTATGTGTTCACTACAGTTTCCTCATAAGGAAATAGCTAATATTACCATTATCAAGAGTTTGGGTATTTTTTTTTAAAAAATGACTCATCCTAATATATGGTTTCCAGTCTCATCTCAAGTAGTCTCCTTAGTATCTAGCACACTATCCCATAAACAGCACTACTTACAAAAGATAGTATTAACAGTTCATACTCCACTTGGTTTGTATGTGTGGTTATAATTGCTCAAAATTATAGGCCACACTTTTGTGTTTTCTTTTGTGAAGTATACAAACCATTCATGTTTTATCAGTCATATTAACATGGTCTTGCCACTGTTATAAAATGAAGGGGCATGGAAACAGATAATGAGGGGGATAATAAAAAAATGATATGTGTGTGCATCTTTCATTTAAGAATACATTTTTTGTTTCAATGTTGCACCTCCTGAAAATTATCTGGTGCTGTTCAGTTTTCTGAGCAGAGTCAAGTAAGTTCTTTCAACAGTGAGTAATACTTTGAGAGGATAATTTTTTTTAGCTCTTTAAAGCACCTAGACATGATACAGAAATGACTGTCCAACAATTTTATAATATCCTCTGTTAGTGATTCTGCCTAAAATTCTTTTGCAATAGCTTATTTCTATAAAGATTTGTATCACGTTCATTAAAAATAGATACTAAAAGCAAAATACAAGCTGTAATGGAAGAAATTTATCTGGTCATATAAATATTTCAAAACCTCTTTCACATATAGTGTATATGACTTTTTTCTGGAGTAAGAATTTTTAATATTTAAGCAAAAGTTACGATAGTAAATTTAGCACTACTAAATTTTGGCATATATTCACATGTCACCATGTATATGATGCTATATATTTACACATTCACACACATACACACATATATATATATGGTTACATGCTTGGTTCATATCTGGCAAATACAAAATAAGTGGTTTATGTATGAACCATGGCAGATAAAAATTTGGTAAATGACTTCATATATTTCACTATGATTTCTGTGAAAATTAATAATAATAAAATACATACATTCAGGTATAGGTTAAAAAGAAAACTTGCATCAGAAAATCATTATCTCAAAAAACATTCTTACAATCCAAAAGTGTTTTGGCTTTAGATAACCACAAAAAGGATGATAAAAACAAATCAATGAATCATATCTATCTACATACATCTACATATCTTCTGGTGATTTTCTAAGCATAACTTAGCATGTACATGTTTTCTGGCCCCTGTCAGAGATGACAATATGCAAAAAAAATTTATAGCTATCACTTTCTTGGTAGTAGCTATGGGAGAGTGATTTTCCCAAGTGCTCAATCATACAAGCTTTTCTTCAACCAAAGTGACATACCAGACAAAAATATTTTTGTCAAAATATCTGACAATGGAAAAGATTATAGGAATGTCAATTTATATAATTTTTAAGGGACTCTGCTATTTAATCCATAGCTAATTGGAGAAGAGATGGATTCATGTCTTTCCCAAGGGCATTTGTGCAAAAGTGAACACAACAGGCTAAGCCAGAATTTGAACTCAGTACATCAGTTTCATCTCTCACCCCAATAATTGTTGAAACACTAATTCTTGTACAATCACCAAAGTTAAGCAACATCAAGCCTGGTTAATATCTAGATGGATGACCACTAAGAAATATCAGGTGCTGTAAGCTTGGATGTGCGAGTAGTGTAATTGATAACAGCTCAGAATTGGAAAATGGAGAGCCAAGTTCCAAATCCAGTTAGGTTCATTACATTCACTTATGTGCAAATACCCTTCTCCCCCAGTTATGGGTTAATTAGTTGCAATTATATCAATAAAATCATTATTGTCTTCAAAAAATTCCTTCAACCTAAAAATATTTTCTTGCTTTAAATAACCTGCAAAATGTTGGTAAACCATTAAAAAAAACAAATCAATCAATTGCACATCTTATGTAAACTTATAAGAGGATTAAAATGTTGCACCCTATTTTTTTTGCAAGAAGACAGAATGTATAGTTGTTAGCAAAAGAAACAGTTTAGCAAGCAAATTACAAATTGGAGATACCAAAATCAAACAACTACAACAATTTAAATATCTGGGAAGTGTTTTAACAGAGAATGGAAAATGCGACACTGAAATCTGAAGGTGCACTAGGATAATGAAAGATGCCTTTCAAAAACTGAACAAAGTATTAAGAAACAGGAAAGATGACTCACAGGACAGATTGAAGGGGGATAGAGGAAAACAACACATAACCAACCTAGTGAATTTGAATAAATGGATGGCAGAACAAGGCTTAGGAGAGATAACAAAAAGACAAATTTTATTAAGAGCTACAAAGGACAGGAAATTGTGGAGAGCCGTGATCGTCAATGTCCTGAGAGGACTTGGCACATATAAGAAGTAGAAGAAGAATATTTTCTGTTATTTAAGGTGGACAAAGCAAGAAGTCTAAAATATCAAAAATATCAATAAATATGAGGTAAATAGGCGAGACAAGTATTGGCAAATGTTTCTCCTGAGTTACTTGCATATCCTATCAATGCACCCAGCTGACTTGAAAATGTTTTAAACAGGTAGAAACTTACATTAAATTAAAATGTAAAAGATTGTAGCATGTACACAGACTTTGAGTTTTATTTATATATTTTATCATCAAAAGGTTTATATTACTATTTTAATATAGTAATATAAATCTTTTGACGATAAAATTTTGTTTTCATCAAGTTTAAGGCTGTTTTTATCATGCTATGCTCATTTTTCAGTGATCTCATGAAGATACCTACAGTGTATCATATCATAAATTACCGGTGATGGTTCATAGGACAAGTCATAAGTCTGAGTGGTCATTAAACCTGTAAGTCTGTAAGTGAGGAGAGGCTGTATTGGTTGTTTATATTTATGTCTACAAACTGTTAATTGTTTCAGGGATAGGTAAATAATGGTTGTTTATATTTGCATCAATAAGCATTTACTTGGTAGATGGCCCATTTTTGGGCAGGTCTTATCCCTCTATAGAGGATACAGTTAGAGTATTCTAGATTATGACAAGAGTATGGTTGTGTGCATGTGTATATGTGCAAATATTACAAAAAAAAAACTGCAACGTCAAACAAGTGCAGTTTGGTATTTATCATCACACCCACACAAGTGAAATATGGCACAACACTGTATTTAAAGCAGGAATTCCATACACACATGGGATTGGTAGCAAAATTGATCGACTCCCTCAGCACTTCTCCATTGGGATGTCTCTTCCCTTTTAAGTGTAACAGGAGAGGTGCTGTTTGGAAAGTATGACCCAGTAAAGCTACACATAATAAATGTGATTTGGTATTTATCAGTATAACTATTTGAATTAAATATAGGGTATAGCTGGGTTTAAAGTAAGGATGTAGACATAAAATTAATAGCAAAATTTCTCATCTACATTGACACTTCCTCAGTGGGATGCTGGAATTATGAGGGATCGACTTCAACTTCGAGTGCAATAGGATAACCCCTGAATGTGGTTTTATCAATCTTGTCCAACTTAGCAGTTTTTGCTTAATGAAGATAACTATATTTCCATATTCAGCTTTAAAAATTAAGCTTTTTTGCAAAATAATCATTTTATTATTCATATCAGATCTCGTCATTTGTGAGTTTTATAAATAGTTTTTATGGCTTTTAAAATATTTTACTTAGTTTTTTCAAATAAAGCCATTTTCAGCCCTTAAAGAGGTAAAAACCTGAACATTTTGCTAACAGTTTAGGAGTAAAGGGATAATTGATGTTGACATTTTTAATAGTATTTTTGAAAATTTTCTTCTTTGTGTTGTATCCTTTCAGGATGTTGGAGATCATGGCTCTCCACAGTTTTCTGTCCTTTGTAGCTCTTAATAAATCTTGTCTTCTTGTTATCTCTCCTAAACTTTGTTTCACAATCCATTTACTCAAGCTTGCTAGGTAGGTTATACATTGTTTTCCTCTATCCCTCATGCCTTCAATCTATTCAGTGAGTATCAAATTTTCCAAGTCCTCTTTCCTCATTATGTGCCCTAGAAATTTCAACTCTCTCTTTCTGATGTTAAACATAAATGTCTTTTTTGTTTCCATTTTCTCTAAAACTTTGTCATTGCTCACATGTTTGGTACATGGTATTTTCAGCATTCTTCTGTAGAACCACATTTCTGTTGCTTCAAGTCACTTCTTCATCCGTGAGGAGATTGTCCAGCATTTACTACAATGAGGACTGATATTACATAACAGTTCAGTATTATTTTCTTTTTTCCTATGAAATAAATGATTACCAAAATAATATTTAAACCTATCAAACTAATTTAACAATTTCACTAATAACTGTGAACAGCATATATAAATCCCTCACTACCATTTCATGACATATGCAAATCTCTCAATGTCATTTCATGGCATATGCCTCTCTCTCAATATGATTTCATAGCATATGCAAATCTCTCACTACCATTTTATGGTATATGCAAATAAATCTCACAATTCCTTTTCACAGCATATACAAATCTCTCAATATAATTTTGTGGTATATGCAAATCTCCCAATACCATTCCCTGCTTTTATGGAAATCTCTCAGTATCATTTCATGGCATATACAAATCTCTCAATATCATTTCATGGTGTATGCAAATCTCTCAATATCATTTCATGGTGTATGCAAATCTCTCAAACAAAGAAATGACTGCATAGTGCAATGAAGTAAAGAAAATGAACTTCTAAAAACCTACAGTTTCCTTAATTTTAATTCTGGTTTCATGTAAATCAGATATAAATAGTTTAAGAGTCAGAACAGTTTAAAAACAGAAAATGAATATTCATTTACACCATCTATATAAATATACATACTTAACTATATATAAAGTACTAACAACAGGTTTAGGAATTTGGCCAAAGGAAAAAGTTACTTCACTTTACTCCTGCTTTCAACTGTCTTCTCTGAAATACTTTCTTGCATGTTGTTTATAATCTCACAAAGAGTAGCTGCAAAAGCGCAACTAATATATATATATATATATATATATGGCGTGTGGTCTGAAGATCACAATGAAGTGTGAAATTGACAGCCATCATGCACCATCAATTCCTATGTCCACATAATATATATTATGTAGGCATCTGTCAGTTTCAGGAGACTATGGGGTCTACTCAGGGGCATTTTGTGATTTTTCAACACCCAGCAAGCCAACCTATATGTGATACTGCAGTGGAGACATGCTATAGAGACCTTAGTTAAAGTTTATAGGAGTGAGAGTATGCAATATGGTGTGATCAGTAGCTGAACAAAGCCAAACCTTTTTGTTATATTGACTTGTACAATTGTCAAGCTCTTTCTAATTGTGTCACATACTAAGATTGTCTTCAGGCCAATATTACAAGAAGTTATAATTATAGAAGTATATCCTGAAACTTTTGCCAACATTAGGTGGTTGTTAGCAATTTTCACTGGAAGAAGTAATGCAATATTTATGCTCAGAATGATATCAGAAAGAGCAATACGAATTTAAAAGGATGTATATTTATGTTTTATAGATTATGCAAAAGCATTTGATAAAGTACACCACAATGAACTGTTGGAACTGCTAAGTAACCTTGACATATCTAGGAAGAATATTAGAATAATACAGAACCTATACTGGCAGCAAAACCACTTGCATATGGGTAGAAAATGAATTCAGTAAATATACAAAATAGAAAGGGTATAAGACAAGGGTGTGTCTTCTCATCAGTTATTCAACCTATACATTGAGGCAATTCTGAGAGAAATAAGTCCTACTAGGATTTACTATTAGCAACCACAATCTTTAACAACATCAGATATGTAGATGACACAGTGTTGATAGCAGACAAAGAAAGGAAACTCCTAGTGAAGGAAAGCAAAAGAAAGGATTAAACATCAACTGCAAAATGAGAGAATGCATGGTTGTTAGATAAAGGAACAGTTCAACCAAAATCAAACAATTTAAATATCTGGGAAGTATTTTTTTAGATAAAATAAAAGCAAAAACAACAACATACTTATACTTAACATCAAAAAAGAGAGTGATGAAATTTATAGAGATCATAATGAGAAAAGAATGCTTAAAGAATTTGAAAAAAAAATTGACGGCAAGTGGGACAGAGGAAAGCAAAACATGAATGATTTAAATCAATTGTGTAAATAGTTGACAGAAAAGGGATTTGATGTGATAGCGAAAATTCACATTTTATTAAGAGCTACAAAAAACAGGAAATTGTGGAGAGCCATCATTGACAAGCTTGAATTGACATGTCACATAGCAGATGTTTTATGTCATATTTTCCAGCTAAGATAAGATTTCCAACAACAACAACAATAATAATAATAATCATAAATGTGCTTAAACTTCTTAGTAAACCTTTGATATTTTTAAAGTTTCCTCAATACCTAAATATATAATCATAATTTCTCTTTTTAATTATATATATTCCGTATTACTTATAGACGTTTTTTTTTCCTTATAAATCGATTTATTTAATTTCCCTATAATCGAATTTGCCATTTATTTAAGCGTATTAATACGAGCCTTAAAATACTATATAATCCAATGCATAGGAAATAAGCTAAACAGGTGATGACGGAGTTCAAAACACTATTATAACTTGTAAAAATTTTATTTACAATGGACTACAGCTCTATTATTTTGTTAGTGCATAATTATCAGTCGTTTTTGTAGGCGACATATTTGCTAAAATATTTTTGTTTTGTTTATTTTTTTAAATGAAAATATTATTTTATTTTCAGGTTATAAAAATGCGTGGCGATAATCATAATCATTTAAAAATGTTATTGTTGTAAATTTGTTTCTTTTTCATAATAAATATTGTTTTTAAAAATACCTATAATTATGCACAAAAACATAACTCAGACAAAACAGTAAATTAATAGATACAAATTTAATAATGGTATCACTTAAGAGTATGTTTCTGTCCTTTCTTTAAAAACTGAAAATAAATCGGATTTAAAAAGTAAACAAACCTTGTAATCTTTTATTAGCATATACATCTTCCATATAATTCGCTGTTTCCCACTGTTACATTTTCATCAATACGTCTAGCGAGTATTAAATCATCCATGCCATATTTTTTCATAAAATTTTCCAGTAATTTCAATTATCTGTTTTAGTTTCTGTTTGAAGAATAAGTGTCTTTCTTGTTTTATTCTTTTTCCTCAATGTGGTACATCCATGGAATCCAGTATCATCAAAAACGTTATATTGCTTGCTTTAAGATTTGTTTTTTCGCTGAGGATATTGTCCAACGTTATCTGCCCTACAGAATGATTGCAATATGATATCTGTTCAACAATCTTTTCTTTGTTTCTAACGAAATATTCTATATTTTAATATTTTGCTTCGCTTCTGGACTGCATTTTTTGGTATTCAGTTGAACCGTCGGTTCACAGTGTATCACTTTCCATTTTTTATTATTACAGTCCCCAGAAACACACTGTTTATTGAATGATAAGTCAATGAAACAGCAATAATTCTTGCGAAAATAGTTACTATAAAGTAAATAAAAAAAAACAAACAGGTATAATCAGTAATTACCATTTTGATCAGACAGGATTTGGCAGTAACAATTATATTAATATTATCATTAAATTCACCGAGACGACGAACATCGTAAACGAATATAATAATATTTGTAGTGATGGCCATTCTGAATAGACTCTGATTATAATTGTCTTCATCTAAAGTGAATGGCAAAGTATATCGAAAGATATTTAGTTCTCTGAAAAGAAGTGTTATTTATCGGAGATCACATACTAAGCCTCTGTACTGTCGATGCTGTCATTGTTAACGTAAAATAAATTATTTGAATCCTGATAGCTATACTTCTAAGCACTTATTCTTTGATTATTATCAACTCGTTCAGTGTTGTGGAAGTTTTTTTTGTCAGTCAGCAAGCTAATCATATTCTCTTCTGATGGAGTTACTGAGGTAGTTATTGGGAGGTAAAGGCTACAATGGTTGCATTTTGAGAAACGAACAATAGCGGCTGTCAAATCAGTTCTATAATCTTGCATTATTGAAAGTCGAGGTAGGTTTCTTTTTTTTCTCCATCTGTCAAAATGGATAGGAAACACGACAGTCTTCAGCTGTGCCAATGCAAAATGAAACAAGCCGTCAAAATCGGTTCCTTTTATTCAAACTTATTGTAAGCTATTTCGCTGACATGCTTAAGACGTTGCATTCTGATGTTCTAGAATGAGGGGATTTCATTATTCCGAACATTTTGGTGGCTGTAACTTAGATTAACGAGCGGCGCCGTTCTTGGCTTTCATCAGGTTTAAGTTCCACCTGTTCTTTCAGAATTTGCATCGAACATGTGAATACTTCCTTTATTTTTTTAAAATTATTTTCTTTCGTTACATTCAACCTTTTCAGTTGATTAACCACTTTCCAAAGTTTAATGTAAGTAGCATAAAATTGGTGTTAAAATTAGTTTCTAAAAAGAGTTAATATCGCATTCCATAATTCGGAAGATGGGCTCATTTTTTTCTGCCATTTCTTTTATTTTAAATACGTAATCAATAAGCTTATTATGTGTTGCAGACGAAGGTGTTATTTTCACGTTTCAGAATCAGTTTTTAGACAGAGGAAATATATTGGTATGTAATTACACAAGCGCATTTTCTGTATGATTTGTAATTCCGAACAAATATTCCAATAGCTTCGTTTGAGTCATAAAGTTATTTTTCCCCAAATAGAGAAACATGATAATTTTCTCTATCTCTCATTACGATCTAAATAATCTAATTTCTCTTTGCTGTTTCAATAAATTAGGCACTTTTGATGTTTTATCTTAATGTGTTATTTTCTGTTTTGGGGAACACTAAGATTTGTTTAGGAATTGATTTTTAACAATGGTTTCTTTACAGTCACTTTTTCATTTTCTTATTTGTTTTCGTATAATTTGATGCTGAATGATTGATGACTGTAAAAGTAACTAGCGTAAAACCGTTATAATGAAATTGCTATATATATCTTAACAAATGTATGTAAAGTACAATGTTCCACATGGAGTGCGTAAAGCATATATGCATATATATATGTGTGTGTGTATAAATATATAAATGTATATATGTCTTCTCCTTAGCATTTGTGTGTAATCCTATATTTTATGTATGTGTGTGTGAAATCGTCATGTATATATAGATATATATATATATATGTGTGTGTATGTATGTGTGAAACATGCAAAAAACAAATATGTGTGTGTGTATGTACAGGTGAATATATATCAAAATACCTATATATGTCAAGTGTATGTAAAGACAAAACATAAACCTATATATATATTTTCTATTGTGAATATCGTATATATATATACAATATATGTGTAACAATATATGTATATACATTTTATGTGTGTATGTACCAAGCATGTATGTGTGTTTGCATATGTGTGTATGTCTTTTGCATACGTTTATGTGTATTTTATGTCAATAGTACTGTGTGATATATATATATATACACATGTATATACATATATATATATATATATGTACATACACAGTATATATATATATATATATGTGTATATATGTATGCATATATATATGTATGTATATATACATACATACATGTATATATATATACATGTGTACATACATATATGTATATACATGCATATATATATACATACATATATATACATACATATATATATACATACATATATATATACATACATATGTATACATACATATG
>CAHIKZ030004872.1:2525000-2545000 GCA_903632075.3 Acanthosepion pharaonis | reverse complement strand
GAACGCATCTCGTCAAATAAGAGTATCCACAATAAATAACCGGTCAAGGGATAAGTTATTAATTATTATTAATTTGATCTGTGTAATTTTTTAGTAAGAATGATTTGGTACATATATATATATATATATATATATATATATATATATATATATATATATATATATATATATATATATATATATTAACTGAAAAAAAAAGAGACAAAATAATAATATTTTAAAGATATATAATACAAATATGTATTTATGTATATGTATGTATATAAATATGTAATTTATAACACGTTTCATTAAATAATATAGACAAATGTTGTCTATTTATTTTATGTAAAAATTATTCAACATCTGATAATATATATATACATACATATATATATACTTACATATATATATATGTATATATATATATATATATATATATATATATACACAAATATATTTACCTATATACAAATTTATATACATGTATCATTTATACAAAAAATATATAGAAG
The DNA here is from genome assembly GCA_903632075.3 of Acanthosepion pharaonis. Taxonomy (NCBI): domain Eukaryota; kingdom Metazoa; phylum Mollusca; class Cephalopoda; order Sepiida; family Sepiidae; genus Acanthosepion; species Acanthosepion pharaonis. The sequence goes on along the minus strand of CAHIKZ030004872.1, from coordinate 2,544,506 downwards.
TTAATAGTTGATGTAATATAAATTGGACAGAACACATACTTGATATTGAAATTTATATACATATATATATATATATATATATATATATATATATATGTATATGTATATACACATGCATACACAAACACACACACACACACACACACATATATATATATATATATATATATATATATATATATATATATATATATATATCCTGCATTGTAATTACCAGTCTCAAACTTGCTCTGCAATAGACGTGAACATACTCTCCCTTGATCTTCGTTTGTGAAGGCCTTCAAGATATATATATATATATATATATATATATATATATATATATATATATATATATATATGTATATGTGTGTGTGTGTGTGTGTGTGTGTGTGTGTGTGTGTGTGTGTGTGTGTGTGAAGTTTTGTTTGGCCGGATTATACATAATAATATCTGAACAACATTGCGTATAGATAGTATATGTTTCAGTCAACTTTCGTGCCTACATCTAAATATCAGTTTAATCCAATTCCTAAACGTATTTTTTATTCAATTTTTTTCTTTGAAAATAAAGAAATCCACGACGGAACTTTTTTTGTAATTCAATTATTTCTAAAGTCGGTGTTACGTGCTGGGTAAATGTTCATTGGTCTGCGAGTAAATGTCGGTTGTTAGTTAGTGGTATTAACTAAACCATATCTCTCCTTATACAGTGCCCCATAGTATATATTAGCTATTTTTGCATGGTATCCCTATTTAACGTAATTATTAGTATGGCAAATACCAAGAGTTTCATTTGACACGCAATATTAGCACCAAGAAAATCAATAATTTTTTTTTTTGAGAACCACTCTTTTAAATGAACATATATTGTTAGAATCAATAAGTATGTGCTTATATTGAAATACACTCAAATGGCCCCTGAACGCAGATTTTTTCTAGATGCAGCTATTTTTAGTATGTTTTGTCCTGTGAAAACAAGTAAAATCATTTTCTAACATTGGTCACAAGAATAACACCTGAAGAAAAATACATTAAATTCTGAAAATATTCTATTTTAACAATACGATTTATCTATCAAGAAAAAAATAAATAAATAAAATCACAAGTACGAACACTTATTTAGAAAACATTATTTTCCAATCTATCCTTTTCGGACAGTTTCTTTTTTATACAGTGATTTTTTTTATATCTGGTTTAGACAGTTATTCTACAAAAAATGATATCCCTTCCGTTCATATACTTGCAAAAAATATTTATGATACATCCTATTTGCTGAGGAACTTGCCAGACTTCCCTTTATTAATACATTGTTTTAATGAAACAAAAGACTAGGAATACACCTGATTATTACCTGGTAATCATGATAACATGTCGTGGTATGATCAGTGCTTTGTAACCGATCTCTGTTCTCATCTTTCGCTGACAGTTCAATGCAGAAATAACTGCCTTGTTATTTTCAGTGCCTAAAATACAAGATATTATCTTTTCATGGCCGTAATTTCGAGCACGCCTTTTCCAGTTATCAAGAAACTTCACGCACTGAACGTCTATTGAATTTGAAATTAGAATCTAGACCTCAAGTAGAAATCTTATATACATTCTATTGCTAAAAAAAGATCGGCTAACTCTATGGCTCGCAAAAATATCTGATTCATTTTATAAATACAAGTACCAGATTAGGGGAAAAAATGGAGTATTGCTGCAATGTTAAGCCTAGAGCTGCTCATTTTTCACTTTCCCGCTTTGAGTTCAAAATCCCTTACACTGTCTGTTGTGGGATGACTTAATATTCATTCTACAGATTTTTTTTTTTTTTATAAACATTATTGCATATTTGTCGCTATTTCCATTGCAAATGTTCAGATAAACTCAGTTTTCTTATTCCATATTTCCCAGACCTTTAGATCTTGGCTCGTCATTCTACGTGTTCGAAGTTTTATCACCATCGACTCTATCGTGTATAAGAATGGCATTGCACTTAACTATTACCAAGAATTCACACTCTGACAAACAGGCCCCACCACGTCTGTGTATTCCAGAACAATTTAACGACGACATCCTCAAGTCAGGAGCAAAGCCTTTTATCATCTTATTCTCATAATCTATATTTCTAATATCTTCTCGTCCACTTATATTCAAGCATCATTAAGGTTCCAAGTGTAACCCTTTACCTTAAGTAGAACTTTTGTCCTGTCTTTGGTGAAATACAAACAACAAAAAAAGTAAATAAAAGTTATTGTTAATTTTTTATGTATTTATATATTTGCTAAACATGCAGATTCGTTTAAATACCTGAGAAATGTTTCAAAAGTGGATGGAAAATGCAAAACCGAAATCCTAATGGACAATGGAATAGCAATTGATGTGTTCCAAAAGCTAAGCAAAGTATGAAAAAACAAGAATATTTCTATAAAAACATGGCTGAAACATTTTGCATTATCAATTCTTCTTCATGGGAGACAACGCTGGATACTCACATCACAGCTGAATAGAACAGTGGTGTCAAACAGAATGTGGCTCTACAGAAAGATGACGAGAATACAACAGAATTTTTGGTAGGCAACGAAGTAGACTTCAGGAAATATAAAGAAAAAAGATACTTATCCTTGGAATGAGAGACAGCTGAAATTTTTGGACATATAATGAGGAATTAGGGCTTTGAGAATTTGTCACACGTAGGACGTTTCGAAAGAAAAAGGATGTTCCGGCCAGCTACTATCACGTGGAAAGAGGAAGTGAAATGGTGGCAAGGAGACCTGGGAAAGGGCAGACGTTGCTATGATCTACAAGGGATATAATGTTGTATCGAGCCATCATTGGCTGAAGGTACAGATCACATAAAATATCCTCTTACTGATAATTACAGTAAACAAAAGAAATCGAAGAAAATCACTTAGATTATTAGGTTAATATCCCAACTTAAAACTAGACGCTTGTAGCGGAAATATACGAGATTACTCTAATGTTAATATCAGTTCTCTGGATACTTGTGTGTTCATTTTTCTACGATATTATTGGGGATTTTAGTAAAAGATTATTGAGCAGACAAAAGATTTTCTCTTCAGATCGATATTCCTCATCGGTTGTTAGGAAAATACAATCAACTCTCCGATATATGGACCTTTAATACCATTCGGTGTATCTCTCGATCTGACATCAGGTTGATATTTATTATCTATAACTTCAAATATTCTCTACCCCAAACCGTGCAGCAATAGTTAGCAAAGTAGTCTGAAAGATATTCGAAACGGCAATTCATTCGACTATCATTCTCTGTTCTAAATTGTTGGAATTGCGTCATATTATGATTCGAACATATCTGTTCTGCTTAGACACAGGCCGTTATATTCAGGTTAAGCAGGAGGATCTCAGGAAATTAATTTGATAAAAGCCTAATCTACATTGTGCACTTCGGTGTTGAAAAGTGACTAAGAATCTGGTTGCGCAGACTATAAAGGTAATAAGTAAATGGGTGGCTGCTTTGTTTCCAAGTATATCCATCAGCTAGGTTGGCTATAAATCCCTTTTGCCGACACCTGCTCAGACACATTTGTGTTTACTCAAAATCTTCAGAGCCATAGTATGATTGTTATAAAGCAAATACACTGATCGAGACTTAGTTATAATTCCCAGGAGAGAACACATAATCTGCAGGGATCAAATAATTTGAACAAGGCTTGCATGCTTCATTTCTCGAACAGAATGGTTTCCTGCTAGCGAAATGACAGCCGATACTATACAGCTCAGATTACTCAATTTTTCTCGCAAAGCTTAAGTCAAATCGTCGTTTGTTATTCATGCACTTTCCAGTGTTGCAAACCGCTGGCCGTTAATATCGATGTTTCCGCTTTTACTTGTTAATTCTCGTGATATTTTAACCATTCAACAAGGCGCCCACAATAATGTAACTTCCCTGTAACTTTTCTATAAACATTACCATAGTAATTTTACTGTCTATCTTTCCTCCTTGCTACCTAGACTTTATGAATGTAAGCATACTACATGATTGGTTGCAAATTTTCCATCATTTTAGAGTTGAAATGATTAGATGCTCTACGCTAACAATTTCTTCTCTCTTGCGGAGCTAAATTCCGACTTCTTGCTTTCCAGTCAAAATTTGAATGTAATATCAATCGTTATATTCTGTTTTCTTAATTACTGTCATTTTATTGTTATCTCCTCTAATAATGTTCTCTTTTTCTCACACAGCTTCACACTGCCTCTTTCATCTTTGCCTTGCTTGTGGTGAAATGATTAAAAGATTCTGTAACCTGAACGATTCACCTTGGGTCTCATATCCAGAATGTGTTATGGTCAGACTTTTAAATATTAAAATATTGACACTTCGGCGGGGACTAGCGCTAATCAAAATGGTCTCTTAAACCATTATAACTGCAGTTAATACGATTTCATATGTCGACGGTGACGAAAGGTCAGCTAGATTGTCTCTCAGGTTATTACAGCTTTTGTTATTTACTAGCAGCATGGCCCGGCGTTGCCGTACTTGATTCAAAATCGATGACTCATACAGCAATCGCTATCAATTGACATAAATATATTTTGCCCTTCCTTGCCTTTTAAAGGTGCCTTTGCCGTGCTGATATTTACTTTCATGCCTTGCTCTTGCTTATCTCACACTGCGAATTTCTTCTAAGCTCTATAATAAACATTAAATCTGTTACGTAAAAATATCTAAACAAAATGAGCACAAAACGATCAGCTTTAAAAAAGGTCACGTAACTGGAAAAACCGAATGAAAAAAAGAATGTTAACAACAAATATTTTTCACACCCAACCCAGTTTTGCGGAATAAGAATCAACCTTGAGTTTAAGCAAGCGAATGCAGATTTTAAATTTTTCCCACTTGTGACGAATGCTGCTATCTATTTTTTTTGCATGCTAGTTAACATTCGTGTCATTCAGCTCACATTGGCCAATAGAATCTTCCTGCCTACTCGTGGTAGCCAGCTATAGGCTCTCATCTGTCCAGTACAAAATAGCCGCAAACTACATGAAGACTGTCGTAGAACCGATGGGAGTTGGGAAATGCAATGTCGGTCTTGACCTTCGCGCTAACTTGGAGCATGTGAATGCAAATTATGGTGCAAATTCGTCTAAAATTGCAGTCGTGTATTCGTTACACACAAACACACACACACACATCCTGACTTTTATAGATAGAGATACGTTAGTCTCGGAGATGAAGAAGAGTCTTGAAACAACGGAAATGTAGTTCTACAGAAGGATGCTGGATATACCATGGATTATATACCATGGAAATGTAAGCAAAGCCGAAGTTTCAGATAAAATGGAAACAAAAAGGATATGTATAGTTAACATCAGGTAAAGAAAGATGTAATTTCTAGGGCACATACTGAGGAAAGAATTCTACGTTTTTATATTTTAACGGACATATTGAAGGCAGAGAATGACAATGCCTAACCCACCTATCGAGCCTGTGTAAATGCTTATCAGAACAGAGATCAAGAGACACAGTAGAAAGGCAATACTTACTTAAAGAAGAAGAAAATAGAAGAAGAAGAAGAAGAAGAAGAAGAAGAAGAAGAAGAAGAAGAAGAAGAAGAAGAAGAAGAACAATAACAACAACAACAACAACGACGGCGACGACAGAGAGTTGTTACTTTCAAGACCATCGCTTAGATAGTTATAGTTGCCTTCATTATGATATTGACTCAAGCACGGAGTAATGATCAACAAGATGTTCTCTTGAATCATTTTAACTGTAGTTATTATGATATTGACATTTCGACGGAGAGATCTAGTGAACAAGTGGTATTCACATCATTACACTTATAGTTAATATCATACTGAAAGTTGATCGGAGGTTGGAGATCGGTAAGATTGTCTCTCGGTTCTTTACAAGTGAATTTATTATCGACTGAGAGTAGTATTTAAAATAATGAGCTTTCATTTCAGTGATTGTGATACACAATGATTGCTTTTGAAGCGCATCACTAGGAGAAACAATTAATATTTAATTAGGTATTTTTCGAGATAAGATTATTTAAGAAACCTCAGATTAAATAAAATCTCGTATTCCCTTATATAAATCAAAGGTGATGTAATTATTCACTCTTAATGTTAATAAATCTGCAAACAATCTCTGTGAAATTTCAACAGTTATATATGCACATTTTGGCTGTCATAATCTGTACAGATTGTTAGTTTCACTTCCTCCCTTGGCTAGAGGTTAAAGAGTAATGCAGACTGAACTCTCAAAGTTCACATTGACAACACTGAAATCAAAATTTCATTATCGTTCCTACGAAGTTATAGCAATTCAAAGGAGTGGAATATAAAGGAAAATGTGGAGAGCTGTAAACATTTACACTCTGAAGTTACATGGAATTTAAGTTAATCCTTCTGCTATTATTAATGAATAGTTCATATCAGAATTTAAATGGCTTGGTAAATTAGCATAGATTTTTCAATTTTTTCCTACTCCGATCGCTTTTTCTAGCTGTCATAATGGCATAAAATCGCAAGGCATTTATTTTCATGGCCAATCATCATCATCATCCTCATAATAACTCGACCGCAGTCGGAATCATTGGGCCAATCTGAACGATCATTTCTTGAGCTGTATAGCATGTGCTACGCCATAGCTACCTACACTCTTGAATTCAGATTTAATTTCTCCTAGACCGGTTGCCACCCAAGACTACAGAACCCAGTCTTTCCTGCTATTTACCCATAGCTGTTAGGAGTAGAAGAGGATTCATATATTTCCCAAGCACGTAAATGAACGTAATGGAGCCGAATTGAATTCGAACTCGATTCTCCGATTCCTCAATCCGATCCGCTATCCATTGTTTCACCGTGCCTCAAGGTTTTAGTATCATGTAAATGCAAGTAAGCTCAATCAAAATTCAAACCCACTCTCAAAATCTCGTTCTTATTGTTAATAAAATCTAAGCCTCCTCAAAGCTTCCTTCCCCTTTCTTTCTTTTTTCTTTTTATGTTCCATGTCCTTTCAAAACGTATGTTATCATGGCTCTCTCCCTTCCTCTATACATTGCAGATGTCAACAAGTTCCTTCGCTCTCTTTTCTCCCCTAGACCAGCATGTCAGTCCTTAACTTGCGAGAAGATAATTCCCATAGACTTAACCCCTTCACGCCTTTAGGTTTCGTATAATCTGCGTTGTTAGCCATGATTTATATTGGAATAGGTAGTGGTGTGTTTTCCCTTTGCCTTCTCCACTGTGGTTTATGGAGACACCACCTCTTTATACCGTATGATTCTGGAGGATAACATGGAGACACACTGGACGTCAGGTCTTCTTAAATCACCAGAATCCTCAATACAGAAGTTTTTAACGGTATTTTTTCATTCTTCTTTTATTTTGTAATGAAATACCGTCATAGCGAAACACTCCTAGGGCTTTCTTAATAATCAGTACAACTTTTATACAATTAGCGATTCAAGATGTTTAAAGAAGAGGTTTATGAAGACTTTGTTTAACAAGACGGTAAAAGATTAAAAATTGGCCGATATGTTTGGAGGAAAACTCAAACAAACACCACTCTAGAGTAAATGAATAAGGTATTAATTTAAATAAACATAGTTCAATAGTGAGCTATAAATATGACATTCACTTGGGATTGAACTTGAAGTCGACTTTTCTAGGTACCGATTCACGGTGGGTCATGCAATATAACCTTTGCTTATCTCATTAGAATCAGAGTGAGAAGTGCTAGTCACATGAAAACGACAATATTTAAATCAATGACATTTCACAAACTCCTCCTAACAACTATATTAACAGCAACAACAAATTTAGAAAAAAATATTCGAAAACCCATTTATCTATAAGCAAGCCTAAATGTACAAAAAAAAAAATTCATCGCAATATAAGGAGAAGAGAAAAAAAATAAAAATGGTCTGCCATTTAATTCTTGAAAATTCGAAAATGTCTTCCTGGCAAATATTTCCTCTTTAGCTTTTATATTTATGATCCAAATGTTTGGCATTTCTTCTCCTTTTCCCCTTTGCTTCCTTGAAAAATGGCTTTGTTAGCGCGAACTTTTATTTTATTGACTGGCTGACTGATTGATATACTTTGGCATTAGCAACATCCTTGAAACCCACGCTTAATATACCTTTAACGGAAAGGCCAACATTAAAAACCAAACGTAAATAGGCAAATTCTAAAGATATAAAAGTTTACATAAGAGCAGTCAAAATTAATGAGCTTATCAATACTGTACCAATATTGATAGGAAAACAGATGGCGCACTGTCGGTGTAAATTTCATTGTCTATTTTTTTATATAGATATATGAAATACCACGTAAAATGTCACGTAGACGTGGTATACGCCGTGATTGACACATTATTCTTTGTTTCTGAATAGATATTTTTTAACTTATGCTGCACTTTATTGCAACTCCATGGTGTGCCTATAAATGTGCATGTGGTGCAATGCATCGCAGTCGAAAGGAGAAATGTGAGAGTCGAGTTCGAATTTCAGTCGAGTTCCTTACATTCACTTACGTGCAAATACATTTGGAAAACAATATTCCCCCACAGCTTTGGGTTAAATATTAGGATTTTTATGTGGAAAAAATAGTTATCCCTGTAGTAGTATATAAATGTATGTAATGTTATATATAATTGCAAAAATATTCTAACAATCCACAATATGATACGTATTATACGATCAACCAATGGTAGATAAGCCGAAAAAAAATAAATAAAAAAATAAAAAATCAACCAATCAACAAAGTCCGTCACCAGGCAGAATGTATTATTAGTATTAGATTTAATCAATTATGAATTAATTGTAGCAGATATGGTGTATGTTTAACAGATCGCCGATCAGATCAAAAGTGAAAAAAAAAATCGGGACAAATTAGCGTATTTTAATATACTGTTAACACGGAGAATGCATGGATAAAAAAAAAAAATCAAAAAACATCCACCCAATTTGAATTTTCTACTCGGTCTGAATCTCTTAAATCGGAAACTGAAAGCAAATAACATAAAATGTTATCGACTTTTTTAAAAGTCACCCTGTTTCTTTCTTTTTTAGTCATGCGGAACCCCAGATTAGGGAAAAATAAAAAGATAAGTTTGTTTAAAAAAAAAAAAAAAAAAAATCACAGACACACACACCCAACTCATTTGTTCACTTTTGATCTGATGAAGCCCACGTGGTGAAAGGCATAAACGGATATATTTCGAAACATATTTTCCTGAACGTTTTTCAATTGTCATTGATTTGAAACTTTATCGGTACTATATACTCTATTTTAATATATATATATATATATATATATATATCATCCACATCAATTCATGGAAGAGCTTTTGCAGTATTAGCAAAAGTAATCATTGTTTACAGATTCGCGCTTTCTCCGAAGAGTGCTCGACCAGGCGTATATATTGTCATCCACACACACTATATATATATATATATATATATATATATATATATATATATATATATATATATATATTGATTATCACAAAGGAAGAAGGGACTGCTGTTGAGAACCGTGATCCTCAACGATTTGAAGAATACCACACATCGAGAGCGAGGAACGTAAAAAGATGCGCTTGCTAAATACGTTTGCATTCACGCAAATTGACAGTATATATGATAATTGCATTTGAAGTTTTAAGTGAACATTGGTGGTATATTTTATATCATTGAGATTACGATCATGTAGCGTTCAAACAGTGGTCCCAATGCAATTACCAAATTTAAGCAACCTCGTGCCATTTCTGTATCTCGATGGGCGACCGTTTAGAAATACCATGTGCTGTAAGCTTGTATATGCTGATGGTGTAATGCTTAATAGCTCGGAATTTTTAATCAGAAAGCCGAGTAACAATTTCAGTAAGTTATATTCACTTAGGCGCAAATACTCTTGAGTAAAAGTACAAATTCACTTCTCACCCCCACTTAGGTATTGACTAATTAATGAAAAACTTGTATCACTAAATCGTTATTATCTATTATCTAAAAAATATTACAATCTAAAATTATTTTCTGAATTTAAATAACCTGCAAAGGGTTGATAAACATGAAAAACAAATAATTTAATTAAAATGTATGATATAGAAGAAAATTTAACATAGTATATTCATGCATATATATACAATGATAAACGAGATCGCTACAAATCTTTCACAAAGGTAATTTTCATATATATATTTCGATTGTTGGTTGAATAGTTTTTATGTTTGGCTGTGCAGTTTTTTTGTGCGTGTGTATATATGGATATAAATTCATATGCAAGGCATATTTTAAAAGATACGTATTTCAAATTTTGGATCATCATATTGAATTAAGCACCGCCACACATGGGTATGTATATATATATATATATATATATATATATATATATATATATATATATATATATATATATATATATGTGTGTGTGTGTGTGTGTGTGTGTGTGTGTGTGTGTGTGTGTGTATACCTTCACATTATGCCACTCCATACCTATATTAAGTATAAACATAAACATGTATACATGGTATAATGTGAAGTTAGTGCAAATTTTTCGGCACAAAAAATAGAATTTCTGATCCAATTTCTTTCAAACTATATCTGTTGCTTACACTAATACTCTTATTGCGTTGTGTAGGAAAGTTTAGTGGACTCTCCAGACTTCGGCAGAAGCTTTTTTCCGAGAAATAATACTCGGAATCCGAAACCGTGCAAAAACTAAAGTAAAATTTTAACACGATATTTTTCATGGCAATTCACAATTTTAAAAAAATGTGTAGAGACATGATCGCCTCGACATAATGGAGCGTAGCTGTGAAAAAAAAACGATAAAAAATTATATAAGTTTTCCATTTTCAATTTAATCATGTTGAACACAGTACATCTTATTATTTAAACTGCTTGTATGATATGGCATAGGTCTGTGAGCGACTAGGAATTGCATCATCCATAACGTTTTGTCAACACTAATAAAGAAAAGAACACGCCTCTAAATTCACGAATTACATTACCACATATAAAAACAGCGAGACGAGCAATTTGCTGGAGGGGTGAGATTTGTTCGTCCACAAAATGAAGCGTAGAAAGAGGGAGGAATTTATTTAATTTTTATACTGTTAGTTCACACATTACAAGAACCAGTGGGCATTGCGATAGAGGGGAACTGATAGAGATAATTGTAAGAGAAAGGGAAAGAAATAATAAGTTCACGTTAACAGAAGATGTAGGATAGATAGCGGTTGACACTAGACTTGTGAAGACAAACATTGTAGCTTCCAAGGTATCATTCTCGCTGGAGTTTATCACGCAAAGTAACAGTTCTGATGATGAAGCAGTCTGAGGGGAACTTGCTACTTATCAAAGGAAAACGAAGAGAATGGTCATGTTTTGCAACTATGAAATTGGCATGGTACGTCCCTATTTCCAACAAGCTGTTGAAACAGCTAGCTACTTCCGCTTAAATGTTTGCAAAACAAAAAAAAAAGCAGTACTCACCGTTGTGTTAGCGAACACTAGCATTATAAAGAAGTAAAAGGAAGAACAGACGTTGAACGAAGGACAAGATTTCTTTTGAATAATGTTGGCTGAAAAATGGACATATATTTATTTTAAATCATATAAGCACTTTCAACCCTACGTGTTCCACACGCCGTGCAGGCTTCTTCAAATTACTGTCCAGTCGGTAATCTCATTAAATACACAAATTAACTAGGATTGCTCCAAACTAAATATTTACTGGTGAAGTTAGATTTAGGTTTCATAGTCATTAATATATCAGAATTCGTTGTATTTCGTTATTCGTATGATTTTAAGACGTATCGTTAATCATTAGTGATCTATTCGTTGGCCACTTTTTTTTCTAATAAGACGTAACATTGTTCATTTGATGTATGTCTATCTCTCGTCAAGCACCGTTGATAATGAATTACATTAACGTTACTTGCGACAGTAATCTTGACATTTGTATCTAATTGGAAGGATCAACACATTTTCTGAAGTCTGCAGGTAAAATCGCTAAAATTCATTATTTATTTTTGCAATGATTACATTAATGGAGTTTATGTCTTCATTCCTCTTGCGAAGATATATTGAAAAAAATACCAAAATTCTGTCATAGATTATATTATTAAGTATACAAATCTCATGAATGTTGTAAGTTTAAGTTTTATTTATCCGTCCCTAGCATATTTTTAAAATCATTTCTCCCCAAGCAAGGCGGTTATGCTACTAGTTCGCATGGATTTGTAGGGAGTGTAAGTGAAAGATAAGATGGAGAATAGGGAGGATTGAGGAAAGGGCACAAGATGAAAGGAACTCGAGAAGACAGAAAATCGTGATTGACGCTTCATTTAATTTTTTGAAGATTGTCGTTATCAGCGAAGCAACGAGAAGAAAGAGTTCCAAAGGTGGGGAGTGCGAGAATAGAAATTTTTGGAGTAGTAGTGATGTTTGCAGTTAGCTCATTCAAGAATAAACCGGTGGGACCTAGATGCCAATATAGTAGCACGCTAAAATTCATCTATAAGAAGATCTATGTATTAAAGCTCCTCTGAGCAGTTACCGCGAAACTATTTGTAGAAAAGACAGAAAGACGGCTCGTACGTCGGTGAGAAAGTGACTGATGTCAAAATGCTTGGTCAGGAGGGATTACATTATAAATATTGTCAGAATATATATATATATATATATATATATATATATATATATATATATATATATATATATATATATCGTAAAACAGTAGATCAGATGTGGCAACAGTATTCAATGGATAGAGGAATTTGTAATTGCGTAAAATGGATTATGACGAGAAAAACGTTTCTGGAATGATAGAGTGACTCAATTTTCTTTTTAGTAGATGCTGCTATTGATTCGATATATTTGCTCCACTCTATGTCAGTGGGAAACGTGAAGCCAAGAAGGCGTACCGTGTTGCTATACTGGAGTATAGCTTCAGCAATACCAATGAAAGGTGGAAAAATTTCTCTGCGGTGGTTAAATGAAAGCCGTTTACACATTAAAAAAAATCAAAGCAATAAAAAAAACTCATACCCCTAACCCATTTTACTCTGCCTACCGTATCAACAACGCTCGTGGAACGGGGAATAACAAGCAGTTCTCTTTAAACCCAGTTTGAAGGGTGAGAATAACAAAAGAAATACCGTACCGCTAACACGTAACAAATTCATTATCAATTTTAATATATGTAGTACTAAAAAGAAATGACGTTTACAATATAAGAGATAATATTTAATATGCATAACAATTTTTAAAAGAACATTAAATAAGTATTTCCCATGATTTATTTATTTTTAAATCAAATTTTCAATACTGTCATTTATGAGTAAGATTTTGTCTATATTTAAAAAAAAAATATCCTGTTTGTATAAAAAAGACTTTATGTATGGCTTGTCAAAATTCAGTTATGAGTTACAAAAGCTACAGATTATTACACATTGGTATCGTCCAGCATTTCACTTTCTTACAAATTAGTTGAATGCAACCAAGGCAGATTTTGGAATCTACAGAAATCAAGAAAATATGTTTAATTAGATTTTACTAAAATAGTACGGAAGTATTAAAAGAAACTGATGATTTTGATGATGTTATTGTTCTTGGTGTTGATGATGATAACAACAGTAACATCATCTTTTTTCTTTTTCTTCTTCTTCTTCTTCTTCTTCTTCTTATTATTATTATTATTATTATTATTATTATAAACATTAGAATGTTATTCCAATGTTTTCGCGTACGTTCAACTTAATGTGCCTATGTTCAGATTAGGAAAGTCAAATGTACAAGTAATTGTTGTCTAACGAGGATTTTATAAAAAGAGATGTTTTGTTGAATATTTTGTTTATACTGGAGATTTATGGTTAAGTGAATTATATTACGACTTAAATATCCCTGTTGGTAGGACAGGTCTTTTTCTTGTATTTACAAAGTGGACCAGTTTTGAATATGACGAATCATACATCAAGTTACTGATTTTGTTGTTTATTCCTGCAGGAAATTTGTGTCTATATCTGTTTCCATTTTTTCATAACTTATTAAAAACTGAACTTTATTGGAGTGTTGGAGTGTTTCACTGTGAATGACACTGGTCTCAACTGTTATTTTTGAGGCATCGTCTAGGAAATGGGTTACATACAAACATGAATAACCCCCGGGATGTCGTAGGCGTGTGCCAGAAAGAATTAAGATTGATATATAGCAACGTTTCTAATAACAGATCGATAGCAATACACATTTCACTTTAACCTTTGTCGAATCTGTCATTATCTACATGCTATGTATAAAATGTATACTGTATGAAATAGGGTCTATTTCTAGGGTGTGTTAATATCAGCGATAGAGCGTTTATGGATATAGTTTAGACATAGCAAACATCTTTGCATTCATTATTGAGTACTTTGGACATAGCAGCCAGCTTTCTCTATCCACCTTGGTTCATATATATATATATATATATATATATATATATATATATATATATATATATATATATATATCTTGATTTTCAATAAGTATTCGATCGACTTATCCTCATTGTACATTCGTGTTTGTTCAACACTAACAGAGTCCATCAGTCGTTTATACTGTGAATATACAGAGCAGACCTTGGTTACTGTTTCTCGAAGGGAACTCGTTATCTAGCGTGATCAGCTTTCTGAACAAGGCCGGCTCTCAAAGAGTTTCGTATTGCCGATTTCACTGACAAGTCTTAAATCAGCCCGAGATATGGTTTTTCGACATTTTCCAAATGTGACGCACGCTGGGATCGCATCCCCTGATAGCGATAAAATCAAGGCTACCTTCCTGACAAATCAAGCAAGCCTGGATAAATTTGAACCCGGGACTCATTGTCAAATATATATATATATATATATATATATATATATATATATATATATATATATATATATGTGTGTGTATACATTCACATAATAACGTTATATATACATATATACAAAACGCATACTCACAAACACACACACACATATATATATATATGTGTGTGTGTGTGTGTGTGTGCGTGCAATGGATTCACACTAATAGTAAAATTACCAAATATTACGTAAACAGTGATAGAATTTAACATTTTTAGCCGAAGAACTTACATAAAAAGCATCAAGAACTGTACCCCGACTCTGGTGTGTGATTTGAGTCAAAACTTTGGAGTCGTTCATCTTATTCCCCCTCTCTCTCTCCCTCTCTCCTTTTGTTTTTATATATATATATATATATATATATATATATATATATATATATATATATATATATATATATATAATATTCATGCATAAAAAATCCAAAATAAATATAAAAAGAACTAGATGAAGAAATGGAAGCATTCTGGTTATACCTGTATATAGGTCATGTGGTTATTGTATATTAATTCTTACACATAGGTTGATGGCGCGGCTCGAACAGTTCTGCTCGCTCATACTTTATGGTAACAACATCATGAATATTTTTGGCAGATGCATGATAAATGTTCGACACTTCAGTGATATATTAAAGAAAACGTAATCTATATATATAATATTAAAGAACGCTTCGAGGAAAAAACTTCTGAACACTTTACTTAGGAACTGAATATTCATAATAGAATAGTTTTTTGAACGTTTTAGAAGCTCTTTCTCTCCATTTTTCAATTTCCTTATGTAACAACAACAAATCTCAACACAAGTGAATATTGTCAAATATATAAAATAACCACAATAAAAACATGATTTATAGAAAGCAAAATAATATAAACTTCGCACACGCAATTTTTTAAAACACTTAAATTTAAAATTCTGCGTTATAACATCTTTCGCGTTTTCCCCGGCACATAATTAAAAACCGATACTCATGTTTATATCCCCCTGCAACTCAAATACGCATATATAATTCCATCAGTTTATCTCATCATTGTCGGATACGGTTAAGATCTTTGTAATGAACTTTGCTTCTGTTGTAGAATAGTTTCACAGTGGAGGCTTGTACTTCCCTAAGTCGGTCCTAAAATAGGTTCGACGTACAAAACGTTTGGAACTTGATATAAGAGTTAATGACGCAGCAATCTAGCTGTGGTGGCTGATACTTTAATATCCGACTAACGGTCGTCCGACATCGACTGACTGATCAACTCAATGAGGATATTTAGTCACGCCCCACCCGAGCGCAACATGTGGCACAAGGCCGGTTCAACGGGGGATCTCCGAGCCCGTGGACTCGGCCAAAAATATGCCCATTGAATCCGTATAAACGGGTTCAATGTCGGTTTACCTCCCCGGAAGAGACTCCGCCCTTCGGCGTAGCCTGATTCGGCTTCCTCCCCTCCCGAAGGCAGAGAGTTCAACCGGTCAGCCGGTCGTCCGACTTCAGACTGAACTCAGACCAACTCACTGAGCCCCTTAGCGAATCCTACTACTCCTACTTATTATAGGTGGTAGAGTCTATTAACTATAGAATAGGTGTGTTCCAGTATAATTCTAATTCTAGATTAGACCCCTGACTCCACCCACCTAATGAAGCAAAACCTTTGAAAATATATCTATATCGGCTCGGAAGGTTTCCATATTTATAAAGGAACATTGATTCCACGAAGGCTACTCGTCTGGACAAAAACCCTGTTGTTGTTCTCAAGAAATCGACCCATCAGTCTCCTTAGTGCCATCTGCAAACCGTTTGATGTTATCGTAAATAAGAATTTTTTTTAAACAAATTAACAAAAGCAAACTAATCGACAATGTGCATGGTTTTCGCTCTTCTAAGTCAACTGGTGATATCCGAAATATTTTACTGAATAGAATCTTTGAAACGATTGATAATAAAATTATCTCGAGAGTGATCGCCGTAGAAAACTCGAAAGCCTTTGATAAAATGTGGCACATGGGATTGCTACACAAACTGGCCAGCTTGGAAAACCCTGGGATTGATATCTCAAGTATCAAATCATTCCTCTCACATACGTCTATGAATATGTTCGTTAATGGACAGTCATCTGAGGTACATAAGATCAATGCAGGCATCCTCTCCTACTCTCCTCTCGGTCGTAACCTCTTTATATATGATATCAACGATCTGGATAAGAACATTCTAGGATCAATATTAGAAATGCTCAGATAATACAACAGTGCATGACTGCACTTCCAAATTTCTTGACGACAAGTGCATGGCAGTTGAACTCTCTGACCTGTCTTTCAGGGGAAAATACTGGCATGTATACAAACATTCAAAACTAATACATTCAAAACTAATAACATTTAAT
This sequence comes from Acanthosepion pharaonis, assembly GCA_903632075.3. Taxonomy (NCBI): domain Eukaryota; kingdom Metazoa; phylum Mollusca; class Cephalopoda; order Sepiida; family Sepiidae; genus Acanthosepion; species Acanthosepion pharaonis. The sequence continues at coordinate 2,527,283 of CAHIKZ030004872.1, read as the reverse complement.
CACTCCTGAACAAGCATTAACCTGTACCGATCCTGAGGAGTTTTCATGTGTTCAAAGAGCCTCATTGCCTCGAACGCCTACAAGACCTTAGACTGTCCCGACTGCACAGATAGCACATATGTTCATGCCATCGCAAAAGATTCTGAAACAATTGTGATTTCTTTGTATCGGTCTAGAAAATACAAGACCATGATTTATCTTTTAAAGAATCAAATAGGACAAAAACAGGGTATTGCAGCCATAATTTGTTCGGTGCTTTTTAATCGTCACTGTCAAGCGTTGACAGATTTTCAAGGCACTTATGCAGCATTGTGGGTGATGAATTATATTCTAACCTCCAACTCTAATCCCACAGTGGAAACGTATTTAGTCTCCCGCTATTCTATCGTTATTATTATGTCAGATGTTCGGATTAGTTAGATTCCTTAGGTCCACCAGCACAGACCATACAAACTAGGTGTCGTCATGACGTGTTCCCGGTGGCAAACCATTTCCTTTCCTTTCGTGTTACTTTGATACATTCATGTTCCTCTCATAAAATTTCTTCTCCAGCACTATTATTATGCGGAACATGCACTCGTTTGAATACTTCCCTGACAAATACAATCATGGTCACTTTAATTCCAGAGTCTAGCGACGTCTATCTTGCACGTCTTCATAGTATGCATAAATTAATTTCTTCTTCCACATCTCTTAAAATATATATAATAATTTCACTCCGAACCGCTCTATAGTCAGTGACACATGGACTTTGTACGATGTGAACAAACAGTGACAAAATAATAAAAAAATCATTAATTTAGTCCAATAAATTACATCTCGGAAAAAAATCAATTTACATACATTTTAATATATAGTCTCGTTGAATTGTCAAATACACACACAAACACACACAGACATATGTTATATTTTGTCTGATCTTATTCTTGTAATGATAGAGTATAGAAGAGAGAATTAGGTTTTTACCGGGTTGATAAGACCAACCGATAACACTTCCAACATCTTTTGCGATGCCACTAAAATGAGTTTTCATTTACAATCGAGACAACTTTAGATATGATAGGACTTTCTGGCAAGGAACCTCTTTTGAGGATATGAAACATCTTCAGAATAGATGCCACTTTATGATGCTGTCGCTGTTGGTAAATGTTACTAGTTTTAGTCGTATTGAATGATACGAAACAGTTTTTTTTCTCATTGACCTCTGAGAGATCAGCTTCCAGACACTTGTCAGCAAATTTTTGGATGATTTTTGGATGTATATATATATATATATATATATATATATATATATATATATATATATATATATATATATATATATATATATATATATATATATATATATATATATATATATATATATATATATATATATATATATATATATATATATATATATATATATATATATATATATATATATATAATATATATATATATATATATATATATATATATATATATATATATATATATATATATATTTATATATATATATATATATATATATATATATATAAGTGTGTGTGCACGGTGTATATATATTTATATATATACCGGGTGTAACATCAAAAATTGACCAAATTCTCCATTTTTAGATTAAGAATAAATTTATTATAGAAATTATTAAAACGTCCTATAAGTATTCTCCGAGGAATTTAAAACCTTATTAGAATCTTCTTTGAGCAATAAGAAGGTTACGAGAACAATCGTGTGGAAATCGATCATAAACGAAAATTAAATGTTCATCATTAATTAATCATAGCTGAGGATCAGAAGCACATGAAGGATTGCAATTACGTTCAAATATAAACAGACAGACAGACACAGACATAATCTGTCCTCGAGTAACAAGGTACCTCACAATTTCACGCACGATTTCATTTCGAAGTCTTTTTTCACTGTTCTCCGGACTGTAACTGAAACTCTTCGCTCACAGGCCAAACATCTGATGGATTGAGTTTGATATTTTCTAATTTCTCTCTTTTGTTCAGATTTAAAATGATTATCCCGCTTCTTGTTGTGATCTCCTGAACCATTTTCTCTCTCTACTCTCTCTTTTTAAAACGTATACACTGTTTTCTGGGTGTTTCTTCAATGAAAATTGAAGTTGGAAGATAGATTATGAAATTTGATACGATTACTGTAGGCTTGAATGATTTTTTCGCTCTCATCATTGCTCAGATCGGAAGACAGTGGCGCAGACACAAGACAAACTTAACCTGTTCTCTTTCCAGCTGAATAACTCTAAGTGTTTTTCAGTGACAAAGGGTTTATCTT
>CAHIKZ030004872.1:2502500-2520000 GCA_903632075.3 Acanthosepion pharaonis | reverse complement strand
TATTACTATTTATCGAAGGAAATAACAGGTTATGTCACCTATGGAAACTACCTATAAATTGCGCTACCGTTGACCCAAGTCTTTTGGATGACATTGCTTAGACTGGAATGTTTGAAAAGTGAGCGAAGCTTGGAGAATAATGGCTTCGTTCGAACTTCTTTTAGTGAGAGATTATGCGCTCTTTTTCAGATAATATATCTAAGGCCCGACACAGAGATAAATGCTGAATGTACACATCACATCTGTGAAAAATGTGGAGGTATTCCCTAGCGTATTAGAATATAAATTGATGCAATGCCACACGATTTATCAAGTAGCCATCCAAGTGTAAAAGAAAAAGTAATTGGCAGACTAAAAAGGTAGTTTTGTTTCATGAATTCCAACAGATTTTTTGAATGAAAGTTAAAACATATTAAAAAGTTTTCGTTGTTGAACCACTGGTAATATAATAACGCTTTCCTTCGAGTCTGCAGGGGTTATGTTACTCTGTTGTTCGACAAACGTAATTGGATGATTTCGCTGCGAATGGTTACGTTTGATGCTGCGTAGATTATGGAAGCCGACTGACTGAAATATTTAAATTGAAATGCTTTCTTAATAATGCGACTATTGCGATGTTCATGCATTTATAATGTAGATCACGTGATTCAGTTTCAGACCAATTAAAAGGAAATAATCGATATCTCCTTTGGATCTACTTTCTAATTATAAATTCGTTCTGCAATATCCCTGCCTGCTCGAAACAACAATATTGCGTACACATTGCATGATATTCATTCTGCTTTCCAATGAAATTTTTTTTCGATCAAAGTATGACTTAACTCTATAATATCTATGCCATTTCACTAAACTGATCCATTTCGCAATATATTATATTAGAGAAGGACCATTTACTGTAACCTGTTTTCTGCAGGAATATTCTGATCAAAAGATTTCTTTAAAATGAATTCATTTCGTAATTTATACATCATCTTGTTAACCAACACCGTCCTTATTTCTGGTACCTGCAGACGATATACGACTCCAGACATAAACGACAGAAACTAGTTTCAAGAGGCGGTAAAATCATGTAAGTAGAATGAGTGTTCTTTGTTGTTCTCTTTCTTCAGTATCATAAGACTGCATAGATGATTATTTTTAAATCTCAAATATTAAACATTGTACCAGTCCTTCAATTAATCTCTCTTCTCCCTGTGAGTGAATTTGTAGACGGATATCAGAAATAAAATATAGCCAAGTATGTAATTGGAATATACATTCTATTTCCAACTAATGCCTGAAGAATACTTTCTATCTTAAACTTGACTTAATTGAAAACTGGTTCTTCATCTTTCTGAAGAATGCCGCCATGCTCTCTCCAGAATTCAAGTTGAAATAATTTATCTGTATGATCTATTTCTATTTATGCTAAGAAAATGGCTGATTTAGTGCGTACCTGACCTTCCTGCTGTACTAAAATTTTACAAGAGTCAGATCAGACCATATACAGATTATTACTGTCCTATCTGTGCTGAAGCAGTCCATTTCTGTCTTGAAAGGGTTCAAAAGCGTCTACGCTGTTTTGTTCGTGATGAATTATTTTTCATGGTACAACACGTTTTCCCATAGACAAATCGTTGCTAGCCTCTAGGTGGTTTATCTCTACGAAAATAATCCCACCAGCTTTGACCTTTACAAATGAGAGACGCCATGTCACGTATACAACCGTGAATCCTCCCGATTCCCTTCACAATTTTCATATTTCTATAGTAATAAATAAATTTCATTCGGACAGCTTCTTCCCAAGAACTGTAGCTTTGTGGAACGAGCTCCCGGCTTGATGTTTTCCAAGTCACTACAATTTCGATTTCTTTAAGTCTAGGGTTAACCGCTATCTTCCTTTCATAGACCATGGAAATTCACTTTTTGCTCTTTCATACAACACCACACAGTAACTGTCTATCTCGGATGTCTCTTGGGCCTTGTATTGAGTGAACATTAATATAGTAAATTTTGAAAAATTAATAATATCGATGTTATTGCCTGTCAGGAAATCTTGCTTACAATAGCATCATTCATTTTACTTCCCTTCCCTTTTAACCACTCACTCTCTCTATTCACTATTTATGATTTAAGAGAGCGAGAGAGAGAGAGAGAGAGCGAGAGAGAGAGAAGGGGCGAGAGATAAAACTATATCCACGTGGCTGGGTGTGTAAAATAACAAAAGAATACAAGCAGGCATGATTTAAACAAATTTATCTTTATTATTTCTCACTTGACATTGTTGGGCACAACTTGATACGGTGCGAGGGGAACTATTGCAGACGGTCTCCTTTAATAGGTAGTAAGACACATAAATATGTGGGTAGAGGCAGAAATTGCCCACTCATCGCGGATTGTAACGTAAGTGTGCCAAAGTGACCTAAGAGACTCACCTTAGTTTTATAACCCGGTGCTTGCTGTTAAATCTCGGGTCAAAGCTGCAATAACCATTAGCGAATTTAAGGCCCCTTACACGTCAAATTTAAGCGTATCACAAATGTATTACTCCCCATTTGTCTCTTGCGGAATGAAACTGGGCTTCATCAATACCGCCGAAAGGAGAAAATAAAATAAAGCTTAATATTAATGAGGTACCTTTTGATTATCGCGAGACATCGATTGTATCCGTAAATCCCAAGACTCGATTATCGCAAAAATTATTACATACGAACAGTCCCTACTCTTCTTTTATGCTTAACTTCTTTTTGTCTTTGGAGGTGTTTCTATTGGTCAAATTACATACTGCCATGTTTAACAACTTCATATTTTCTCAGGAATATCCTGGCATTTCATTTTTGTTTGATTTTCTTACGTTATTATCGTTAGTTTATGCTAGTTTCCTTAATGTTACAAAATTTAAATGGCAGTTTAATTTGACTTCTCTATGGATCATGCAGTAAAGATCTAACTTTCCTATCAGTTATAACAGAAAACCAGTCTTGCGACACAAACAATTACACAAGAACTAGGTGTCTAATTTACGTCGCTGTGTGCCTCTGATTCGTTAATATCTATGATATTACAGTTATCCTTTTATTTGTACTCACCAAATTCAAGATTAGTTTGGTGTATTAGAAATTCAAAAGTATTTCATTGTTATTTATTTTTCTCGAAACAGCCTACCTTTCGTGAGAATAGAAACAAAAACGTTTTGGATTATTTATACTGAATGACACCTAAGCGGTGAACACATTGTTTTCGATAAAAAAAAAAAATAAAGAGTTGCAATCACATAAAAGCCTCCAAATTAATTTTGTCTGTTAATGCTGTGATGAACAGTGTTTTAATAGTTTTCTCCCTTCATATTTCAGAATCGATAATCGTTTTTCAGTTTCGTAATGAAAACATGCACGACTAAACAATCATAGAAATGCACTTAATGAAACCGCACATGTTTAAAAGAAAGAAAATAAACATTAAAGTAAAATCTTAATAGAATTAGTATCTTGAGAATTTGAAGTAAGAGTAGAAAATAGGCCAAATTGGTGATTAAAAATGAATTCACAAACACACACACATATATATATGAATGCTTGAACACATACACATATAAACGTGCTCATATCTATTAAATACAGACACCCACAAACATTAATTTATAAGTTGTACACTCACATATGCATATACAGATATATGTATTACCCATTATATTATGTTTTTCATTTATATACAGATTTAACTATATAAAAATATATAAATTATCCACATTTTTAATCATTTCACAACAAGCAAAGCATACGAGACATACCCCCACACACATATATATATATATATATATATATATATATATATATATATATATATATATATATAGTACTGTTGAATGACAAGCTGATTCTATAAACAGCCACCTGCGCTATTGCAAAAAGTCTTCAGTAAAATGAATAGAGTCCGATGGCTGACTGCCATTTGTTTACATTCATAAAAACAATACGCTAAATTTAGCTGTTCGATTCTGTCAAATGATTATAGTTCAGTGTAAGTGAAACTATGACTATCACCAAATCTGTTGCGTACTGTCTGCGAATCACACAAATATATATATATATATATATATATATATATATATATATATATACTAACACATTATATAACACAAAAAAGAGAGAATGTCTCATATAGAGAATATTTAAGATTAAACATAAGGAAAAAAATAATTATTGTAAGTGTTGTTTATTTTATTGTTATTCTACAAACCTCTTATCTAGATACAAATAAAACCGACAATACTAACAAAAGAACGGAAAAAAGAGTCTAATCTTACCCATTCAGTATAGTGCCCGAAGCCCTGATGGCCTAGAGCGATCAAAATCCTCTGACAGGATAGCTGTATTCTTAACTCGGGTTTCGCGCGATTTTTAGACGACGAAGAAGGGATACAGTTGAAGATATATTTCTCCACTTTTATTATCATCAGCATGGTTTCATCATTTCTATTTGATGATGATTACATAATTCTTGTTTAATATATATATATATATATATATATATATATATATATATATATATATATATATATATATTAATACTAGCAAAAAGCGGAATATATTAGCTACAACCAAGAAGGCGAAATCAATTAATTAACGCCAACAACATCAAATACCACCATAATTTTTTTTTTTTTTTTTCTTCGGCAGCAACATCCAGTCAACGAAGGATCCACAAAGCAAGTCCTGGAGTTTCCTTGATGGTCTGAGCATCCTGGAAATACTCCCTCTAAGACAATCTTAAGAGTGACTTTAAGGTCTCGGTAGAATCTATCTTGTTCTACGGCTCGGCAACATGGACACTGACGAAACACCAAAAGCATCGCTTGACGGAACATGCACAAGGATGTTCCGAGTTATATTGGACATTAGCTGGAAGAAACACCCCACAAAGAAATGCTTGTATGGACACTTTCCTTCTATCTCAGTGTCATTAAGAGAGAGAAGGCTTCGGCTAGCCGGTCTCGTTTGGAGCAGTAAATCACAACTTGGGAGTGACACCCTCCTATGGAAACAATTAAACGGCTAAAGATCGGTTGGAAGACCGCATCACACCGACGTTGACCAAATTGTAGTTGACTCTGGATGTCATCTGGTGGGCCTGATGCCGGCCGGCGATGTCTGACAGAGATGGTTGCAAGGAACGAGTCTGGAGAAACCGAGAAGGTTACACACACACACACATATATATATATATATATATATATATATATATATATATGTGTGTGTGTGTGTGTTATGAAATGCATTAAATCTGACAATTACTTTTTTATGTTATTTTTTTAGATACAATTTATTTAAATAAGTTCTCCATTTTTTAAATTAAAATGTATTAATTGCATTTGCCGGCCTGAATGTTTTGTAAAAGCTATGAGTTCTCCGGCTGGAATCGAACCTCTATTCCTATACGGAAATCGTCATTTGAATAGACATTCTGTACTATTTAACTACAGAGAAGCGTCTGGATGGCAAACTCCGAATTATTGTTTAAAAACACACAATTTTCGATGATTTTTCTCGATCGAACATTTCTGCTCACGAAACTTGTTTTAACGTAAACAATGACAACATATAAAATATTAAATGGATTAAGTCCGACAACTATTTTAATATATTTTCTGTTTGTATTTAATAAATCATATCTTTGAAATAACGTATAAATAGAAAACATGTTAAAATATGCATATGTATATATTATCTGGATTTAAATTTAAATAACATGCAATTAGTTGATAAGACATAAAAAAAACGAATCGATCAACCAATTAAATAAATCACATGCACACACACACACACACACACACACGTGTCAATCATATTACATCCGTGTGTGCGTGTGTGTTATTTTATTCTGTGATTGATTCAATTTATGCGGCTTATCATCATTATGCAGTTCATTTATACCTTGACGATATTTTTATAGTATTTACGATAATAATGTAGTCTTAGTAATTAACCTATAGCTGAGGGAAGAAGTGGTGGATCTATGCTTTTCCCAAGGGTATTTGCGCTTAAATGAATATAACAAACCCAACCGTTATCCGATTAATGATTCCGAGCACATACACGCTTACAGCAATTCTTATATCCAATCGGCCATCCACTTAGGTACTGACCAGATTCGACAGTGATTAACTTTGGTGTTCTTGTAATCGTTGTTTTCGTTTTTGTTGTTGTTGCTGTTTGGTGGTGGTGTGTCTGAGGGTGCAATCAGGAGGAAGAAATTGAGACAGAGGAAATATGATCTTACAACAGACCATAAGCGAATAATTGTTAAGATGTTAGTCATGGTAAACATTGTGATACATCTAAACTGCTTGGGAAATATAAAGCAACATGAAATAAAAAAAAAAATGAACGCAATATAATACATTCGAAAATGATCCCTGTGTTCATGACATTTACATATTATCATAAACATGCAAATGAGATATTATGTTATAGATGAGAGAAGGAGAACACTGTATTTACTTGAACCCCCATTGAGCCAGGTTGTGACAAAAAGTCGGTTTTTAATGTGGGCACCCGAGTGTCTTCACTCGGGCCGCTGGTCTTAGCTAGTCATAGCTTGGCCAAGCTGGTCAGAGCTAGTCTAAGCTAGTCTTAGCTGGTCATAGCCGGTCCGAACTAGTCTATCAGATCAGAGACGGATCCTTGTGGCAGGCAAGTATCCGAATGTGTATATCCCTCAAGACAGGGATTTTCTCACTGAGAGAATTAGAGCACAGAGGCAATTGGTGGTTCCTCACCAATTACCAACCAGGAGAAACAGGAGACAGTTGCCAACAAGCGTAAGGTCCCCATGGTTTCATCAGGTAACTATGCTAAAGATATTTCTATTCGGATCCTCTCAACAGGAACATATGCACAGCAATAATTTAGAAATTGACCTGCAAATCGAACCGAAGCTTCTCAAAATCTCCAGCATTCCGATCACGATTCAGCAGACTTTAATTGACATTTCATCGCCCATGATTCGTTTAATTAACGTTTCTTTAATGTTTCTTATCTGTTTGCAACAATCTCTGCAGCCTTTCCTTGAATCGAAATAGCTATCAACACGACTGACACATGCTTTTTCCACAGTTTCAATGGCTCGTCAAGAACTATTCCCTTTTTTAATCTTCAATCAACTTCTTTTGTTCTTTTACTCCATGTCATCTGTTAGAAACGGTATAATTATATTTTCAGGTTTTATTAGTTTTCTCTGCAAATTTTCTCCCGATTTCATTTACAGTTACTTTAATATTGATCAAAGATCTCAAGTCATATTATTAAACAGACTCATCAGTTTCAGATTCTAATATAAATGTCATGCATTGTATCCAATTCGTTTAGAAATGCTTAAACTATTAGCTATATACAGTCGTTTACTTTTTTAATCAAAAATGAAAAATGGCTTCAAGTAAAGGAATATTCTAGGGCTTAACGAAGACAATACTTCATCAGATCTTATAGACTGGTGCACAAACACAGCGCTATTCTAATTAACAAAAAATACGTCACTTGACATCTTCCAACCGCAACTACTAATAGACAGCGCATGTAATTAGAAGTGAAAATAATGATATACTTAACCTCTTTAATTAAACACGCTATGATCCAGTAAATCGTAGTGCCCGTCGCGTTTTGGAATCAGCCGCTATAAATTCGTTATTCAGGAACTAGGGCAGCACGGAACAATGTTTACTACTTCCCGAATCAGTCGACAGCAGCAGTGTTTTTGTCATATGTTCTTGCATTACTTGTATAAAGCTGCTCATTTACACATTCTGGGTAATACGTATTATTTATTGGTTTTAGGTTATGGTTTGGTGCGTTTCGTTTTACGGCATATCAACCTGAATGGGTTATTTAATGCAGACGAGATTTTTATTGCTGGTAATATTTTTTTCAAAATTTATTATATATATATATATATATATATATATATATATATATATATATATATATATATATTAAAAATGTATTGCTGGTTATAATTTTTCAGAAATGTATTGCTGCCAATATTTTTTTCCAGAAATCCATTGCTGGCAATATTTTTTCTTCGAAATCAGAGCGTTACCAATATTTTCCTTCAAAAATGTATTGCTTGCAATATTTTATTCCAAGCATATACTGCAGGGAATATTTTTTCAAAAATGTATTTTTTGTAATATTTTTTTTTTCCAAAAATGCATTGTTTCTAGTATTTTTTTTTCCAATGAAACGTTTTGCTGGTAATAATTTACTAATAATACTATAATTTCCTTCAAAAATACATTGCCAGCAATAATTTTTAACAAAAAAGTATTACTGGTATTGACATCTATTTGAACACTTTCATAGTGTTTTGATCACAGGTGTGTGTGTAGTGGGGGGGGGGGTCAACTACTTGTCCATAACTGAAACCCAAACAGGTGCTACCACCCCTTGGAACACCAGCAATAAGAGGTGGTTCCACGCTCCTCAAAACCTCCTGATTAGAGGCCTTGCTGTTAGATGTAGTGTATCTTCTTACCCAAGTCGCGAATATAGTTAATCGTTATACCCAGTATGCTTTTGGCTTTAGACATTTTAAGACTTTTTATTCTTTGGATCGATAAAAAGCCTGTTTGGAAGCATTAATGATTGTTTTATTTCTTGTTTTCATCTTTGTTCTACTTTTGATAACACAAAAATATGTATGTGGAATGAGCTGGTAAGACTATATTTGCATCTGTTATTTTACTAGTCAAGTCTCTCATCCGGCATTTTGGGTGGTCCGATAGTATCCTGTTCCAAAGTGTGCCGGATTAAAGAGGTTAGACTGTATAAACATTTTATAATTTTTCCTACTACCGTATGAGAGGGATTAGAAAAAAAATTTCAGTCAGTACTAAAAAGTGAGTTAAGGCTTAGTAGACTTAAGAAGCTTATTTACGTGAAAAACTCTTTTAAGAGAAATAATATGAGTTCTGGTAAAAAAATGCAATGATAACAGCAAAAATTGCAATATGAGCACATGATGTCCTCAAGGACAGTGAATAAAGTCGTTAGTCAGATCCAAAGTGTGTGAGTTCAATAGCTGCTTAAGGCAGTGGAGAATTTGGATAAGGGAATTAACAGGAGATAACAGATAACTGATATCCATTAAATCATGACACGTGGAACTAGAACAGTCTATGCTAGTCAGCGAAATAAATGGTTCAGTTTCACATTCCAACCACCTTAATAAGGCCGGAACATACAACGGCCAAAACGTTGTATTAAATATGGCGACAAAGATGGTGACAATAGTCCGAACAATGTAAATAGAATACTAAATAAATATCAACCCACACTACCCTTTAATTTTCAGCCAATGAATGCTTCATATTTCCTTCATGGTAATGTCTGGGGAGAATACACATGTGTCACGTGACGGACCGATTAGTGGTGTCACTTTATGCAGTAAAGTATACGGCGGTCAGTTCCAGTTTGTTTACAGCAACGACTGTGTGAGGTTGCTTTCTTTTAGACTGAAACAAGGGGCAGAGTCTGAGGCTATATCTGCATTCCCCAACAGCTTAAACATCCATGGTGCTGTTTCCTATGAAGAATATATATTAAAAGTTGGCAGTTCTCAATTTGGGAAAAAAAATTTGGTGTTCCCGCTTCGTGTAAAACATAGATGAATCCAGCTCGTTTGAATCTGGGCTCCTAAAAATGGCTTCTCCAGACACAGGATTATCTTTATATTATATGAAAGGCTCTCCCTTACATATATGTTTCTCCTTAAACTCTGATTTGATTTTGTTGTGTATATATATATATATATATATATATATATATATATATATATATATATATATATATATATATATATTCTCTACGTGGGACACTTGACATTTTGTTCCGTCCTAGACCTACGGTTTTATTATAACACGGATATATATATATATATATATATATATATATATATATATATATATATATATATATATATATATATATATATAGTTACCACTCATATTCGAGGATACACGTCTACTAATGCTTGAATTTTCGTTTATTCAACACCCACAGAGTCCAGCTTGGTTTATACCATATTGCAACTATGCTAAGCAGGCCTTAGTTACAGCTTTTTGGAAAGATCGTGTTATCTAGCGTGATCAACATTTTGAACAGGGCTATGCTAGCACTCGGCAATCACGGATATAATAAAGCTCATATTATGTTTTCGCACCACTATCGATGGCACCCAATGGTTCCATCTACCCAATTTCCCTTACTTGGGTTTTTAGGAACTCCTTAAATGTGCCGCATGCTGAGATCGACCCTTCAGTATGATAAAATCAGGAAGTTTCCAGGACAAGGAGGCATTTTGACAAATCGACAAATCCACCATGATGAGCTTCGAACCCGTGCCTCAAGGTCTGATCACTCGGCCATCACGGATATAATAAAGCTCATATTATGTTTTTACACATCTTCACAACTCTATCCAAGTGTCAAAATGGTGTCGATATATTTTGCCAAGGTACATTTTAGAGAACGCTGGTACAGATAAATCCAATCTTAATCAGAATTTTATTGCAGTAGGATCTGTTACATGTTACTCTGTCTGTCTTCCTCACCAGATCCAGAATTCATCACATTATTATTATTATTATTATTTCCACTACTATTAGAATTGATGTCTTTTACTGATCCTCTTTATTTTTATCATTGAAATGCTTTCGTTGTGATGGCATCTGATACCTAATCTTGTTGCAGCTTCCAGAATAATCTGAATTCTTGTCAAACGAACTACACGTAACTTATTTTTATTGCTTTTTTTTGACGTGACAAAGAATTGGAAGTGTCTTTTCGTGCCCGGAATTCTTAGGGATTAGACTGCTGCTTGTCTTTTTGTCGTGCCATTCGGAACAAAGCAAGGCGAAATAAAAAAAAAAAAAACGACGGGGATGTCGATATAACGACACTCTGAGCAGGAGTTGAATGGTTCTTGGCCTAACTAAGAAAGCTGACCTGAAGTTATGAAACATGCAAACTCTTCCGCATATTCACTATGCAGTTGAACACACGAGTTTGTCAATATACTTTTAACAGAAATTAGAGTGATAGCTGGTTATTAAGATAATTTTGGCGGGAAGTGAGACGGACCGAAAAGATATCATTTACCCCCGCCCGTGCATGTGTATATATCAAGTCACGTGTAGATTTTTACACTGTCCCGCATTTTCTTCGTTTACTAAAGAGGATCTGCCCTATCTAAAAAATAAATTTTAATGTCAATTTGAAGCTGACTACATAGCGCGAACCAATATGCCCAGCAATATCAGACTGGGTATTATTACCCCAAATACTGACGCAGACGGCACAGGATTTCGTGATAAGCCAATACCTTTTAGATAATCCAGATTGCTCCTGCAAATAAACGGATTGGTAGTTTTCCATTTTGGACAAAGCACGGTCGGCAAAATAATTGCACATAGAGGCAGTAAATATCAAATTAGGCTAATCGTCTCTGCACTGACAGAAATAGAAATGTATTCGTTGTCTTTCTTTACTGGGAAGGTTGATGGTCTATATCTTGCTTTTTATACTTACTGGAATATTTATACTGCTTTTTTTGCCATTTTCCACATGCTTTTATTTTTCATTCCCGTTTTTGATATTAAATAGAATTTTGATGGTAGCTACTCGATTCCTTCCAGTTTTTATATTATTCCTCGATTATCTTTAACATTTTAATACTTGCCAGCTATATTTATGATGAAGTGTTGGCAGAAAAAAAATACCTTTTCGGGAAAATATGTACTCTGGTCTGCTTAAACAAACACACACACAAATAATACACAAAACACCTACCCCCCATATATATATATATATATATAATCAATTCAGGACGATTGCCTCTAGCATGAAACAAGCTATCGCCTCTAAGTCTGATTTCAATGTTCTTTTATATATATATATATATATATATATATATATATATATATATATATATATATATATATATATACATATATATATATATATATATATATATATATATATATATATATATATATATATATAGATAGATATATAGATATAGATAAGTGGTAGGATCACCGACTAATGCCAAATCGGTTGGGTTTCGTTCCCCGTTTGAAGAAACCGGATGTCTAGCCACACTGATCAGGTTTGATACAGCAGAAAACAAGCCTGTATGTCGATAACTATACATATACATAAACACACATATATATATATATATATATATATATATATATATATATATATATATATATATATATATATATATATAGTATTTGACAATTAGTAACATTATTAAATAACACTGACAATATATTTTATTTAGTAATTCTAAATTCCTTTATTTCAGAATTACCTTTCCAACTTGCATTTATTACATTCATTTCTATTATAAACATTCATGTATTGAATCCATACCGATGGATTAAATTAATATGGATACGATAATTCAATGGCTAGAGTAAGCCTTGATGAATTAAAATAAATTTGGAAAGTTAATTTCTGCATAAAACTACATAGTCAGCAATTAGAAAAACTAAATCAAATGTCGGACAAAAGATCTTGTATGAGTTATTTAATAAGACTTCCTGAAAAAAAAAAAGATATCCCTCTGTGTACGTGTGTATGTCAGAGTGCGCCTATATTTGAACAGTCTAGCCTAGAGAAAGAGATGGTATGTGAGACAAAATAAAATAAGCTGGTTGAGTGAGTGAAAGAGAGTGATCGGAAAGATACATACAGTTTAAGTAAAATACAAAAAAATAAAGAGAGTCTCAAATAACGTATAGTTCCTACTACCATCTAATTAACGGCGGTCATAGTGAAATCAGAGACTGGACATATCAAACCAAATTAGACAGCTTTTTTTAGGTACGGCTGCACCAAAATCAATGTGGTCTGTAAATTTTTCTATTTATGTTAAATCGGATTAATCCTGGCGAGTGTATGGCCCAACGGAGGATGTGAAGCCCAAACGATTATTCCTGGTACAAGTTTTCCGTCTACTGCGCACATTGCGATGTCAAATTCTTTTGATGGAATAAACCTTCACTATGGTGTGAAAATGACCTACAATATCATCTGACTCCTGTATCACTAGTGATCTTTATGAAAACCAACCATCACTATTACTTAATCAACACCAGTAGGAACAAAACGTTGATTCAGTTTGGTTTCCTTGTCACCTCGTCAACACCTGAAATTGACGGTCGACCTGTAAAGATGAACACCTGCCGCATATGATGGCTTGACACAGCGACAGTTTTCTAATGGAGAATGACAACCAACACTTCTCCAGTTGAAGCTTAACAACTGATGTATTCCTTGCAGTGAGGGTACGCGACATTAAAACGTACTGGAATACACTGTGCTCTTGGGCTTAATATTCATAAGACATAGTGTCCGAAAATGTTTAAGTGAACAAGACGCTTTACTCAACAAAAGACGTATCATTGCTACACCCTGATACGAATTACTTAGTAAATAACGCCTCATTTACAAATAAAAAAAAGCGCCAACAGCTACAAATCTTCTAACAAAGTAATTTCTACCAGCAATGAATATCGTCACGCTTTATTGTAATAATGCGGAGTTTCTTTTTTTTTTTTAAATTGTATCATTTAATGCAGGCATTCAAACAAAACTGAAAATCATAGAACCCAATTTGCAAGGATTTTCCAAATCAATTCTTTTGAATTCGAAAGCTTTGAAATCTCCCAAACCATTTTGCCAAATCAAATCAAATCAAATCAAATCAAATCAAGCAAAATCAGAAATATTTTTTTTATATCCTGTTAGTCAAGACATGGCACAGTATGTTTTTTTTCAACTTTCTCACATTTATTCTGTTTTACAGTGTCCTCATTGACATCAGTCTTTGCATCGTATTCTTTTATATCATGAAATATACCTACGCAATTTTCTTTCTTCTTTAATTGTTGTAATACTTTTCCATTAATCATATTCTTCCATCTTTATATTATTTTATATTCTAGCATTTTCTTCCTCATTTCTCTTCATTTATTTTTCATGAATTCCATTTTCCTATCGCCTACTTCATATATTTCTGTGTCTTATATTCTAAATGTTTTTGATACAATTTTCGACCGTTTCATTTTATAATTATTTAACTTTTAGGTTAAATTTATACCATCTCTACTTCTTTATACACATTTCTTTCTTCATTTTCTTTCTTTCTTGCTTGGTTTCTTCCATTTTTTCTTCTTTATTTTTTCTATGACCATGAGTAGAATATCATATTATTATTTTTTATCGTCTTCGCAAAAATAGCTTTTTTGTGCTTTCATATATTCATAACAATATATTTCATTGTATGTTTATATAATATTAACTATAAAGATATTGTAAATGTTACTACCTGTTTATTATACATTTAACAATAATTATTTCCTTTTTTGTTTTTGTTTTTACTTGTATTTCACATTTATATACATTTAATAATGCATACATATGTTTAAATTGACATTTCCCTTCGTCATTTTATAGCTTTTGATATAATCATTAAAAATAAAATGAAATTGAAAGGAATTCCCAGGTAATTTGGGCGCTTTCGGAAGCTATAAATATACCATTTTATATTTCTTCATTTTTTCATTGTTTTATTTAAAATTTTTCAATATTAACGGCCTTCTCGTAATCACGAATATGTTTATAAACAGTTGTATAATTCCCATAATAAGGCCATATTTAAAAACATTAGTATTTACATTTATTATTGTTAAAATATATTTACAATCTGTCGTATTTAGTGGCTTTCATAAAGGCAATAATTGACATTTTTCTACCAAAATGTACAACGCAGGTCTGTGAAGAATTAATAGTTTCTTCTATTTATAAAACATATTAATATGAATGGTAGTTATTTTTTTAGAAACAAATCAATATAGCTTTTGCCTTCCATTTTTGTACCTATAGTAATTTTTCAAAATGTCTGCCCCTCGTATGTGATACTAGAGGTAAGGCTGCAAAATTATGTTTCGAATTTTTGAGCTTTACTTTATAATATCATTTAGTGTAATTTATTTTCCTGATGTTACAAATCCCATTTTCTGAGGTAGAAAATTTTTTCGCTGGAAAAATTGATCTTCATCAGGATAAACTAAAGCGCAGTTGCAGTAGTATACTTGTGTCAATAAACACAAATACGTAGAGTTAGGGATTGTAGAAGATGAGAGAATACGGCTACATTTATTTTAAAAGACGCCCTGAGTTTCAACATTTTGAAATGGTGGTGTGATAGAAGAAAGGACGAGGACGAGGATAGATCAAGGAAAAACTAGAGATGTCGATTGACATTACTTTGAATAGGGCGCAGTTGAATTCATGAAAAGCTGGGAACCAGTGTTTCAACAGTGAAATGGTGAGGAGCGATGGCAGCTCATCAGGAAAGCAGCTCATCGGAGCAATTACCATGAAAGTATTTATAAGAAATGAAAACAAGGAATCACATTTTTGCATTATTATACATCTGCGCATAATTTCTGTATACTTGTTGATTGCAATGATCGATAGTTTGGTTTCAAATTCTTCTAATAGTTTGCAAAGATTCTTCTAAACGTTTTGCTGATTCGGTTGGATTTTCGCGTTCCTGAATTCCCATATTATTCTGATAGATTTCAACATAGACCATTTGTGTCAGATAATCTCAAAAATCTCTTTCATTATATTATTCTATATTGTTTATGCTTCCCGAACGTTTGATTATTGAAAGCCGCCGGCTAATTGTTGCCTTTTGAGAATAAACGAGGCCAAGTCTCTTCACATTGTCAACATCTTCCTCAATATATTTGCTGATATCAGCACTGCTCTTTAAATTGCGTATATTCTGATTAGCACAAGCAACAACTACCATTATAAAGGTGCCAAAATTATTTTATATACTGTCTCTGATCTCCTTCTCACTGTTTGTACAAACACATTTATTACCGCTACTTTGAAAAGAAAAAAAGGAAGATCGCAGGACATAAAAACCAAATAAAACTTTCCCAATAGAATATCCAACATCATCCAAGAAGACACTGCGCGTTAGTTGTTACGAGATGTGAATATAACGTGATATGACATGGCATAAAAGAATCCAGTTTTGACAGAAAAGATGAAGCAAAGATGAATGGAATAGCAGAGATGAAAATACTAGCACAGTGTTAAATGACAACAGAAGTGATAGCTACTACTACATAAGAAGATAACAACTTCACGTTGTCATATGCATTCTGTCAGATCAGAGAAAATGAAAGAAAACAAGCCTTCAACGAAAGAGATATGTCAAGCGGAAAGACATATAGATATTGGAAAATGAATGTCTACATTTATAACTATAAAAAAATAACTTACAAGTAAATATAATTTAAGTAAAATGTATTCAAATACATATTATATGATATTCTCTTCAAACCAGTAAACTTGTGTTGATTGTTATAGTCGCAAGATTGTAGCCCTCATGAACTCAATCCTTAAATATACTACTACTGAAATGTCGCAGATTATGGTTCAATAGAAAAAAGAAGGAATAATTGTAACCCCTATGTTTACGCCAAATAAATACAAACGGTGATGCACACGTTATTGGTGATGATCCCAAGGGTTTGTAGCAATGATGTCACATTTTAACGCTATTAGGATCAATACCTCCTTGCAAAACTTCCTACATAAGTTAGCGTAGGAGAGTGAGGAAAAGGGAATAAGCTTAAACTACAAGAAGACAGAATGCATGATCATTAGCAAAAAGATGAGCTCGAAATGCAAATTACATGTCGGGGACATTAATGATGCAGTTGCGGTAAGTTAGATATCTGGGACGCTTGCTGACAGTAGACGGAAAATGCGACGTTGAGATTCGAAGAAGTGTTGCGCTGGCCAAAGACACATTCCAAAATCTAGGCAGAGTATTACGAGAAAGGAGGGTTTGGTTTGTAAGAAAAAAAAAGTAGTGGTTATCTTCTTATGTAGTAGTAGCTATCAGTTCTGTTGCTTCAACTTTGACCCTTTTAATGAAGGACCCATATTTCTCGGACAAGATTTCCGGTGGATGCAGTAGGATAACAAATATGGCTTAATTAAAAAAGAAAACTTCCACTTGAATATGAGTATGCATAAAAATAATGTTTAAATTTCTATTTGTATTCATATATATATATATATATATATATATATATATATATATATATATATTGTTGGTTGAATATTCCGGACATATTATATCTATATAATTCTATATGATATCTGTCCTCATTTACGGTAGCGGAAGTTAGACATTCTCTTCAAGAATGAATAAGTGACTCGAGGCAACTGATATGTGGTTCTGCAGAAGGATGCTAAGGATACCATGGACAGAACATGTCATCAACGATGAGGTTTTGGAAAGTATGCAAGCAAAGAAGAAGCTTATACGTAACGTCGAGAAGAGGCATACGAAATATATGATAGACGTAATGAGAACGGAGGAGTTGGAAAATCTGATACTCAAATGGCGTTGCCATGTGAAT
>CAHIKZ030004872.1:2490000-2495000 GCA_903632075.3 Acanthosepion pharaonis | reverse complement strand
TATGGGTATATATACATGTGTTCTGAGTGCATATGACACGTATGCATGTATGAATATTGACATATATATATATGTGTGTGTGTTTGCCTATATGTATATATAAAGATATGTGTATATATTCAAATGTGTGTGAACGCATATGACACGTGTATGTGTGTATGAATTTTGACACACACATACACACACACACACATATATATATATATATAAATATGTGTGTGTGTGTTTTCGTGTATATATATATATATATATGAACATATGTATATATATACATTTGTGTGTGAGTGTATATGGCATGTGTACGGGTGTTTGAATACTGACATATATATGTATGTGTGTGCGTATATGTATATAAATATATGTGTATATATACATGTGTTTGTGTGAGTGCATACGACACGTGTATGTGTGTATGAATATTGATATATATATGTGTGTGTGTGTGTACATATCTGTGTCAGTCATGATTCCATATATCTACATATGTATAGAAATATATATCTTTATATACGCGACTGATCGTGTGCTTAACAGATGTAAATATTTCTTCATACATACAGATAAGCATGCGCAATCTTTGAAATAGCACGCATATATATATATATTAAATGATTTTAATATCTCTTACAGGTAAGTTTTTGTGGAGTGATTTCCATTGATATCCATTTCAAAGCAATATAAATAAATATAGACTCGTTTCTCGTGTTTGGATTGTGGTGTGCACATGAGTTTTATGTTCGTCATCATGTACGAACTATTGTCGGTCGTATATAGTTTAAAAATAAAATGTTAAAAAATGGAAAATTTAAATAAGCACACTGAAAATGGCGGGTAAATATAAGACTGGAAGGAAGAAAAAGAAGAAAAAAACAGTTGAAAAGCATATTCATCGTAAAGAATAATATTTTATTATTAGTGTCTAGCAGCATGCAACTTTTTGACGTGCACCTGGAAACAACATATACACCTACACGAAATACCCCCCCACACGCTTCAAACTACCCCAAAGCACACGCAAAATCCTCATAAGTTTGATAAACGTGGGTCATGGAAGGGGCAGGAAAGCAATTACGATAATAAAATGGATCGCATCGCTAAATGAGAATTGAGCACCGCGCATATGTCGGCCTTTTTGCTCACCCCAAGAATGGCTTGCTTATCTGACAACGGGATGAATTCCAAGCCTGAAAGCAACAGAATATTTATTAATGGTCTGACGTAATACATTTACAAAATGAACACAAATACGGAGACCGATCTCTAGTATGTACGGATTTACGAACGCAAAATAACTTGCATGATTATATTAAAAAAAGAAGTAGTAGAAATAAACGACTTTGTTCAAAATCCCTGCAACAGAATGTAAACAGAGGTAAGTTATCTTAGATTGAAGAAAATCCTTATCAACCAACATGTATTTGTCTTAAAACTACTTGAATCAGATGGTTATATGCTTATATAAATATTGATCAGGAAACATTTGGCCACTTAAGATCCATAAATATATCTTAAGTATATATATATATATATATATATATATATATATATATATATATATATATATATATATGGGTGGTGCCCGCGCGAGTGTACGTGCATAAATAAAGTGATATTTTTACTTTTTTTATTTTAATCCGTTCGAAAGCTTTTTTTTAATATTTGAACGTTATTCATAGTGGATATTCGATTACACAAGTAATATATATATATATATATATATATATATATATATATATATATATATATATATATATGTGTGTGTGTGTGTGTGTGTGTGTGTGAGTGGTTTTTCAGGCTTTTGCCCGTGACTGACCTAAGCATATCTAAAACCTTGTTGCATCTCCATGAAATAAATTCTTATAATTCAACTTGGAAGAGGAAGCCTAAAAAATCATTAGATTCAATTACATAAACTTATATATATATATATATATATATATATATATATATATATATATATATATATATATATATATGTGTGTGTGTGTGTGTGTGTGTGTGTGTATGTTTGTGTGTATGAGTGTTTCTGTGTGTGTGTAGATAAATAGAGCGAGAAATAATAGATAATAGATAGATAGATAGATAGATAGATAGATAGATACCTTAATGGGGTGAATATGTTTGTCTGTGCTTAGATACACTAATAATTACACAATTTAATTAGTAAGGAAAAAGATTTACTAAAACAATACTTATTTTTAAGAATTTGTTTTGTCCATGCACTTAATTCCATAGTGTATATTAATCTCAATCTTCGACAAAATATTTTTTTTAGTGAAACTGAATTATAATCCAATTTCTCTAAGCGATTATATATTGATAGATTTTCTCACAAAAAAATGATACTTTTAAAATTAAAAAATATTTGCATATACACAAGCCCGACAGATATATAGATAGATAGACAGATAGATATATTCTAAAATATATGCACGCACATATAAACTCTAGCCTACAAACTCTCACCGCATATGTGTATGGGATTTTTTGTTAACATGTTGTATTGATATATATATATATATATATATATATATATATATATATATATATATATATATATATTGCACAATCTGACACAAAATAGAAAACTGGAATATTTAATCGTTTAAAGAAAGAATACATGAAATCTCGTGCCCAAGAGTATAAGTATGTATGCATATAAAAGGGCACGCTATGCTGTTAACAAATAAACGCTGTATGCAAAAGCCATGCACCTTTCACTGAATATGTGCCTTGTAATTTATGCATTTCTTTCTTGAAAACGAAAGCTATTTTTTTTTAAATTTCGCTATGTAGAAGAACGTGTTATCGAAATTTGTAATTTATGATTAACCAAGACATAAATAATGGATAGGTTTCTCGTTTGAAATTCTGGGTTGTCCTTCTTCGAGACTGGCTGCCATCCAAGTCCCATTTACTTTGATCTTCAATGCGAAACCGGTGTCTGATATAAGCACACGTAGAAAAACATACACACAAATACACTCACAAAAACAGACACACGTACAAACACAAACACACACACATATAGATAGATAGATAGATAGATAGATAGATAGATAGATAGATAGATAGATAATGCCGCTCAGTTATTCAATTGCACTGCGAATCAT
Organism: Acanthosepion pharaonis; assembly: GCA_903632075.3. Lineage (NCBI taxonomy): Eukaryota > Metazoa > Mollusca > Cephalopoda > Sepiida > Sepiidae > Acanthosepion > Acanthosepion pharaonis. The sequence continues at coordinate 2,491,887 of CAHIKZ030004872.1, read as the reverse complement.
GGTAGTGGATAGAGAAGATTGCATTGCGCCAATTAAAATGTGTGAGATGTTGATATTGAAATGAACATTCAGCATTATTTGCATCTCATTTCGTGTATATATATATATATATATATATATATATATATATAGAGAGAGAGAGAGAGACAGACAAACGTATACGCACGCGATATAAGGTATAGAGAGTATGTGACAGAAATGTATCCCACATAAGCCTCCCAGAAATACATCCTACAAAATTGTAAGAAAGTAGACTCAATGGTGTCTTCATCTTGCTATAGTCTTATCATTTTGAGGCGTACTCTGTATAGCAGAAATAGTTATTTCACTTCTTCATTCTACATTCACTTAAAAACGAACCTTCCTTTCATGATATATATATATATATATATATATATATATATATATATATATATATATATATATATGTTTGTTTGTATGTATGTTTATATATATATGTGTCTGTGTATATATATTATTATTGCTTAAACATTCTTTTAATATATATTTAATTGGTAATTATAAATTATATAATAGGAATATGTCTATTCATATCTCATTCTCTTTCCGTCTATATAAACTTCTCAATATGCGTATATATATATATATATATATATATATATATATATATATATATATATATATATATATATATATATATATATATGTATATAATTATACATGTATGATGTTAGGTCATATTCTGTAACGGTGGAACACTGAACATATGTATTGAAAAAACGCATGATACCGGAAGTGTAATATTTGATGTGTAAATAAGTGATTCGTTCATTGTCATATGAATGATACCTGTAAAAACATCTTCACAAACGCAGTCATAATATATGTATATGTGTACACCTAGCAATATGTAGAGATAAAACTATCATGAGTAATATTTTAAGGCAAATATTTTAGAAAAATATAAATATAATTCACCGGCTATTTCCGGCAATTTTCTAGATATACTTTTGGGATAATCTTGTTTTATGTAATTTTGTCACAATTAGCTCCTAGAATACCAACACTTCAGACGTCAAAATAGGTATAGCTGATAGTACGGTTATTTTATGTGGCGAGACTTTTTTGAATACAGGATAGTAATTTATATCACAATAGCAATGATCGTCCAAATGTTCACGTTTTTCACTCTCATGGAGAAAGCTTACCTTAAGATAAATGGTGAAATTTCTGAGTGTGTTCAAAAACACAAAACTAATCAAATTAAGAAGCATTTGTCGATATTCACACCATGTTATTCCATTTATATACAAGGTTCGATGGATAAATTGTCGCCTTAATTACGCAAAAATGAAAAAATAACACAAGCATCTCAATTTAACTGATATATTTACCGAAATGACGCAAAAATATTTTAAAATATAAAAGATTAAATTATTCGATAAAATCGCCATTGGCTGCAACCACGGCCTCCAGATGACTTCGGAATTTCCCGAAACTCTTCTGGACTGTCTCCATGTTTAAGTTGTTGAATGCTGCCATCATCCTCGCTTTCAGTTCATGTTTAGTGTTACAATGATTTTTGTTGATTTTTCTTTCATTTGCGCCCCGCACATAATAATCAAGTGGGGTGCGGTCTGGCGAGTTAGGTAGCCAGGTGTAAGAGGTTATATGGTCGCAGTATTTTCTGGGTTCTCCTATTTGTGTGGAATAGGATAAATTCATCTTGATCCCTCTTGATCCAGAGCAGCAGTACCTCCTCAAGACCCTTGATGTTGGCCTCTATGTTGTGTCTGACGTCTTCACCAACAAATTCAGGAGTTCCTTTCTTATTAGAAAGATCTGATTCATTTTTCCGAGCTACCATTACCTTCGGAAGCAACATTACACTCATCCATATCTTTCCGAATACGATGCACTCTCAAA
>CAHIKZ030004872.1:2450000-2485000 GCA_903632075.3 Acanthosepion pharaonis | reverse complement strand
CATACATTTAGATAACTCTTTTAGTATATCATAAGTTTATGTTGCTTTTGTAGAATACGTAATCTTTTTACTGTAGATGATGCTGAATACGACGAATAATAATAATAATAATAATAATAATAATAATAATAATAAAAACGTGAAACGGGTTTAGATGAGAAAATTAAATTGTATTTTCATGGGAAAATGAAAAAAGATAAAAATGGAAAGAAAAAGGTGTGTCATTTTCACAATAATATGATGATCATTATTTATTTATGTAAAATAGAAAAAATGGGGAAGTAAAGTTTTTTTTCAGAAAGAATGAAAAAATTTAAACAAGGAAAAAAGTATTGCGAAAAGACACACGTACACATACACACACACTCACGAAGAAAAATAAAAAAACGCAAAGATATTGAGTTTAGTGGGTGGTTAGGAAGTCGATATTAGTAACGCGTGTCTACTAAAAGTGAAAGTGAAAGTGAAAATGAAAATGAAAATGCTGCGACTGCTCGGCCAAGAACAGGTGTTTCGTGCGACTCACCCCTCGCTCGCTCGAGACAGGTTAAAGCATCGACGCGATAAAGCTGGCACGTACATACGTCCACGCCAAAAGTAAATAATAAATGAAAATAAAATAAAATAAAACCGCTTACAAAGCAAGAATTAGATCTATACCTGTGATATAATTTTCTTCTTTTTTTTTTCTTTTTTTAGAAAATATATGAATAAAAATTGGGGGATAATAAGTTTTCTAACAAAAAAGCAAAATGGTTCAGTACGCCTTTCACGTGCATGTGTTTAAAAAGGCTGTAGAAAACGCATGCGTACTTCTCTTCCAGAGTAATAAGCTGTATGTGATTATATGAAAGGAAGAATGGTTGGTGCGCATTGGTCAAAGAAGGGGTTGCTTGACAACGGATTTTAACGCGTTTTGTGTTAGGTTTTGTCTTACTATGGTATGTGAGGGTGATTACGAAAGATTACACATTTGGTATGTATTTTCAGATGTATCGTAAGTTGTCTGTACGTCAAATTTTGAGAACAGATTTCGTCATTAAACAGATGTATATGCCGTGTATGAAAGGGTAATATAAAGTTAGACAGGGAGTGCGATAATTTAGTTAATTTTGTGCCTGTGTTACTGTAGATATATGTAAGTATATGGGTACTTATATGCCCGTCAATATTTATGTTGGGTAAAGATACTTTCGCGCGTGTAGCTGTTTTCTCCATGCGTTCGTAATAAGGCCGGATACGTTTTACATTCTGTTTACGCCCGTGGAAGCGAGAGTGAATGAATATCCGTGGGATTATGTGAAAGCGTTTATCTGGTTGTAAATTTAATGCAAATATTTATTCCTCCATGTCACCTTACCTTTCCTTCACTCTTTCATTTACTATATATATATATATATATATATATATATATATGTGTGTATGTGTGTGTGTTTGTGCATGCGTATGTCTGTCTCTGTGTCTCTGTGTGTCTGTGTGTGAGAGTGCGTGTATTTGCGTATGCGTGTCTTGTATGTACGTTTGATTATGTATTTTCGTGATCCTCTACGTATGTGTGGGCATCTCTGTGCGTACGTAAGCGCGCGCGTTAAAAGGGAGGCGTCAAGAGCGGATGACCGAAGCCTACATTGTGTACGCAAATATTCAAACAGTTTTTTGTTGTTTGATTTCTTTCCCACCCACTAATACTACATTTTTTTTTTATTTCTTACTTTTTCAGGGTCAGTGCTAGTGAGAGGTGCGAGGTGTTAGATACAGTGACGCGAACGCGCTCTCTGTGCTACCGCTGCTGTTGCTGCTGCTGCTTCGCTACTGTTGCGTCTCTAATGTAGCACAATAAACATATTTCATGCATGGCATTGTACTGATTAATACATAGTCATCTCATATATACACACACATATATATATATATGTATATATATATATATATATATATATACAGATAGATATACATACACATATATATTCTTCTTAAATTCAAAACATGCTAATTTGTGTACATTTTATGTCTAATCTGTAAGCTATATACTCAGTCGCGAGAGCGCGTGCTAGAACGCATGCAAATGCTTTATTCGCCTGAACCCGTGTATATTCCTGAACCGACAGGAGACAAGTTATATTGATATTTAGCGTGTGTTTAAGTGTCTATTTGTATATATGTGTGTGTGTGTGTGTGTGTGTGTGTGTGTGTGTGTGTGTGTGTGTGTGTTTATGTATGTGTTAATCTCTATAAGCTTGTATGCAGACGTAATCTCTATAAGACGTATGCAGACTTTGTAGATTCTATTGCCTTTTAAAATGGATACATATTTTTATTGTTATGTTTTTTTTTTTTTAAATTCCTGTATAAAAAAAAAAATTTTTTTTTTTTCTGTGATTTTTTTCTTTTTTCTTTTTTTTTTTTTTTCTTTGGGTCAATTGATGAGTCTTACATTTCCCCCCCAAAGAACTAAAGATAAAAGCAAAATCTCCGTGCTAGAATTTGAAAAAAAAAAAAAAAAAAAAAAACAAAAAAAAAAAGAAAGATGTCACTTCGCGATTTTTGTACGCTGACCACTTTGACCACCTTGAGTTAAATGCGCGCGAACATCCATTAACGAGCAGGTAAATACATGCCTTTTACCTGCGCACGTCTCTCTGCGACACAAGTGAAACTCCGTGTCTGACTATTTCAGCGACCACTTCATTCATCCTCGTACTCCTGTTCCCATCACTCTTCGTTTTCGCATATTCCCCTTCCTCCGCCTACTCTTCTTCCTTCTGTTTTCTCTTTCGTTCTATATCTTAATACGTTTCTCTCTCTCTCTCTCTTTCTCCCCCTCACTTCTGAATTAATTGTAATGAACATTAATAGAAAACACTGTATATATAATTGTTGACACTTTATTTATTCATACAGTTACACAAAAATAAATACATTATTATATATCGGAGTATCCCTATTTGAAATTCTGTGTAGGGGAGCATGTGTATATGAGATTCCGTGTGTGTAATTCTAAAATCGAAGGTTAAAATATTGATTTTCTGGAGATGTAGTCCTTTTGAATGCGAAATCCTAACGCAACACAATCTTCGTATATTCCTAGTTGTCCTTCTACAAAACAAATCCAGGCTTGGCAAATATAAGTAGTTTTTTTTTTTCAATTCTTCCTCGGGTTAGAGTTTACTTTTCTTTCTCTCTCTCTCATTATCTATCTATCTATCTATCTATCTATCTATCTATCTATCTATCTATTTACTAAATAGAGGTATTGCTATCTATCTTAAGCTAACAACCTCAACTGTATATATATATATATATTTTTTTTTTTTGAATATATATATATATATATATATATATATATATATATATATATGTGTGTGTGTGTGTGTGTGTGTGTGTGTGTGTTTGAATGCACATTAACATTTGAATACACACACTCACGAACACACACACACACACACATATATATATATATATATATATATATATATATATATATATATATATATATATATATATATATATAATATATGCTTCATCTTCATCCTTCTCCCTTCGTAACACAACCACCGTCCTGCGTTTTTTTTATTTATTTATTTTTTGAATGATATACAGTTCAATACATTTTTTTTTTTAAATACAGCGTTGGGAGGTCAATTGATAAAAAATAGACCGAGGATTCCGTAAGTTTGAAACCAAGGTAGCGGATTCAACTTATCATCTAATTTTTAGAATTATATATATGGAGAAAAAAAACAAAAAAAAAACAAAACAAAACATAACAAAAAACTTAGTTTGCTGCCGACCCGTTTCGTCTCCCGACTTTTTCAAGGGAAAAATGAAATCGAAGGTTTTTTGTTGTTTCAGTTACATTATAAAATTCAAATTTAAAAAAAAGATATATATATATATATATATATATATATATATATATATATATATATATATATATATATATATATATCAATTGTTCCCGGCAATAAGACGCAAGAGTTTACTGGCACTGAAAGAGAACGAGATGATTTCAGAAGGAACCAGAATCCCAATCCTAAACAGGAAATAAGGAATAAGCCTCTACCTTGTTTAAAATACACATTCACACACACATACATACACACACACACACATATATATATATATATATATATATATATATATATATATATATATATATATATATATATATGTGTGTGTGTGTGTGTTGTGTTTGATAGTGTATCTTTATAAATTATATTTTTACTACGAATCTTCGACTTAAAGCTATATTTTAATGTTCAAATATTGGCTACATGCACTCCTAAAATTACACACACACATACACATACACTCATAAAAATATCCATGCACGCACGAACATAGGCACACACACAGACCTATTTTCTTATATCTATTGCTTGATCGCAAATAACTGTTGACAGCTGGATCACAATAAAACGTGCTTATCTCGTGTAAGCATTTTGCAGAACCGAGGATTCGATCGCGTAGCGTTTGTTTTGAAATTCATTACATTATTTGTCCTTGTTATTATACTGCTGTAAAAAAAAGGTATTTCATCAATCCCTTTCATGACCACCGGTTCTATACCATTCTCTCCCCTTTGTTACCACTCCTCTGTTTAACATCTCCATACTTATTGGACATCAGTCAAGCAACATTTAACTTCATCATTTGTGCATTCGTCTTCCTATACGTTCCGCCCACATCCAATTATCTTGTTTTATCAATTCTACGTTATCTATGAACGTTGGCTCTTCTCGAATCCATGTTGACATTTCCCTATCTTTTAGTGTTGTGCATATATTTTTTTTCATGAATCTTTGCGTTTTAAAGTTTTGTTTACCGTTCGCATATTTAGCACCCATATATGACCAATCGCATTATAAACTAATTTTACACTTTCATGAAGTAAGCCAATGTTATTACTAGTTTGCTAATGTTCTATATTTTAGGAATATTATTATTTTAAATAGACAAAAATAAAAAACATATGAAATAATAATAACAAAATTTGTAGTTAAATTAAAACAATAAAATAAAAATGTTGTATAATATAATTTAAATCAAAAATTAAAATAATAAAAACAATAGTCCCAGCATGCAACAAAAATGTTCCTGCAGGAAATACGGATATCCTGAAAAAAGTCTCTTCGCCCCGAAAATTGGTACAGGCAAGATATGTGTAAATTCCCTCTGGCATATGGCTTATAATACTACGGAGTAAATTCTCTCTTTTATCACATGTACTAAAAAGCAATTGTAACCTACAAATATGCACACACAAGTATAGATAATTGTGTACGTTTTATTTTCTCCATGAAAACAAGTCTAGTTTCTGTTGCTCTGATGTAAGTGAAACCTCATATTATTTTTATCCTTTTCCATTTATAAATCAAGCTTCTTCAGATGTTATTTGATAGCAAATTTACTTGCCTTTCGTATCAGATGTTTAATTTTCAGCAATTATCTTTGCGTAGCATTATCGAAGATAATTTTATTTGGAGTGTCTATTCGGCAAAGGCTTTACGTATGCATTTTAAATGCTCTATGCCTCCATATCAGCATTTCTAAATTTCCAACAAACTTTCTTATAATTCAATAAATATAAACACCTATAAAATTGTATATATATATATATATATATATATATATATATATATATATATATATAATCAATTTTTGTTTTTTGATTTTAGTTGGTCTACAACCAAACGATTAGCTGTCGACGTATCCCCAGTATATATATATATATATATGTGTGTGTGTGTGTGTGTGTGTGTGTGTGTGTGTGTGTGTGTGTGTGTGTGTGTGTGTGTGTCAGCGCGCACGCGTGTGCCTGCGCGCACCTGTGTGTCTGTGTGTGTGCGCGCGCGTTTGTGTTTTCGCTTACAGTTATACATATATATGAGTACGCATATACTGAGTACACATGGACACTAAATGTTCGCTAATACAGGTTTGGTCTTAGACCAGCGAAAATCAAGACAAACTCAAACTATTATTATTAATAATTTTGTGAAGTACGGTAATTAATAATTATGTATAACTCAAGATTTCAATGTTAAGATAAAGCAGTATTTCATTAACACCGCAAATACATATTTAGCATGAACAAAGCAGTAAAAGCCAACCAAAGATAATTAACCATTTCAGTGAATACCTTGTTTGTAGCGCAGCTTGTCTTACCGTCCGGTACATCCTAAATCAAACCCCAAATCATCGACGAATGATCATTCACATTAATTAGACTGGATAGTTCCAATCAATGATCACTCCCATCAGTAGCTTGTCACAGCTATTTATACACCTGGGAAATAAAACTATATATATATTTATATTCATGACTCAAGTTTTTCACGATCGAACCTCGGTGACGGTAGCTACTCATTTTCTTCGCATATGACAATAATAATAATAATAAATAATAATAATTAGCAGTGAAAATTTAATAGTCAGCCATTTTTTTAATTTATAAGTGAATCGGCATACTTAATTAAGAATTGAACAAGCACTTTGCAAACTCCGTATGATAATATACATATAGAAATTCATTTTGATATCGTTAAGTATTAGATTTGTACATATTTAATAAATTATTGCACTCGTAGTTATAGTTGCATGCCACTGTTTAAAGAACAATGTACAAATGAAAAGATTCGAAATTGATGTTTTCCATTTGAATGAATACATCTTAAACTTTCCTTTATTTTCGCTTGCATTCTTCTTCTTCTTCTTCTTCTTCTTCTTCTTCTTCTTCTTCTTTGTATTATTATTATTATTAATAATAATACGTAGGAAGTTTTCAATTAGACATATGAGAGCATTATTGCCACTTCTACCTTTTCTTTCTTCCTTTCTTTATTCCTTTCTTTCTTTCTTTCTAGAAGCGTATATAACTGCCACAACACACCCCACAGTGAGACGTGTCGGAAGCTAAATATTTAGAAATTTGCACAGCCATCCCAAGAATAACGTACGTATCTGCTAAGTAAGAAACAATGTAACAACAACAAATCAACAACAAAGATAATAATTGTAATAATAATAAGAATAATAATAATAATAATAATAATAATAATAAGAAGAAGAAGAAGAAGAAGAAGACCAGCAGGCTGACGCAGTGTGGCACCTTGCATTATTAGAAATATTCATAGAAATATGATTTAATTTTTTCTTACTCGGTTTACTAAACAGGTTGTTGATTTTTTTTTTTTAAAACGGAAAATAATTGAGTTGAAAATAATTCACTAAGATTGTACTTAGACGATCCTAAGGGAAGAAGAGGAAAGAAAAGAAAGAAAGAGAGTTGGATGATGCATGACCCAGTCATAAGCGAAGATAAGTGTCAGAAAGATATCTTGGCCTGCGTGTGGCCGAATTTTTTAAAGACAATTGGAAGAATAGAATTAGAAATAATAAGAAGAAAGAAAGGGAAAAGACATGATATCAAAACGGGCCGCTTGATGAAAACCAGATATCGGTCAAAACATTTGACCTACTTTTGCGTAGAAAGACTCATTATCAATTTGGAGTAAAAGGAAATTTTTTTAGAACAATAGAAACGAAATTTTTTTTTAATCGGAGAAAAAGTGTCTTTTTAAATTGAGGGGAGTGACCGGTGGAACTATATACAGATCCTGACCTATTAAGAATTAGAAACCTACGATAATAAAGTGGGAACATTTTCAATGTAGATAATTAAGATTTTCTGACTGTCGGGTCTGACAAAGACAGGAGGTGAAGGGACGATTGTCTCAGTTCACAGATAGCGCCAATATTCTTCCCTGAAGTCACATCTAATTAGCGGCGGGCTGTTTGACAGAGCCCAGGTGAGAAAAGCCAAGATTGTCATTTTTCGTACGTGCAGAAAAGGCAAAATTGGATTTTGTTTTTAAAAACAAGAACGATGTAACCCCGCCTGAAAGGAGGAGAAAGGATGCTCGATCAATAACAATTGGTCGGAAACGGTCACGTGATCTGCAGAAAAGAAGAAAAGAAAATGCCCGATCAGGAACCATTGGTCGAAAAACGGTCACCTGACATACGAGAGACTAAAGAGATGGGTGTGCACCTCCCCACAAAGGGCACTGTGAGGAAGTAGGGGTGAAAACAATAGCGATAATGGGAATCAAAAATAATGCGACTTTTGGAGTTATCGAGAAAAACCCTGACGCCGACAGACCCACCCCAGTTTGTTGCGGCGTCAATAAAAAGCAGGACCCCAGTCGACAGAAATCAGTTGGAGGGGTTGCAGCTGGACCGCGGCGGGGATAGAGCCTGAACGCGGGCATCGGGCCCGATCGCTCGCCCCTTTGCGGGCAAGAGAATCCTCAGACAAGAAATCCTTCCAGCCCAAATCGAAGAAGAAGAAGATTGCTCGCAAGCCTCAGAGAAGTTGCAGCCAAGTCGAAGAAGAAGAAGATTACTCGAAAGCCGCAGAAAGTTACAGCCAAGTCGAAGATAAGAAGAAGAGCTGCAGCCCAGACAGGCCGAAGAATTGCAGGCAGACAAGAAGAAGAATTGCAGGCCAGACAGGCAGCAAGAGTTGTGGCAGAGTTACGGCAGAGTTCAGCCCCGGACGGCGAGAAGAGATCACCTCGGACGACAGAGAGTCGCGGCTGAGTTGCGGCAAAAATCCTTCCAGCCCAAGTCGAAGACAAGAGAACTTCCAGCCCAAGCAGACGAAGAAGAAGATTACTCGAAAGCCGCAGAGAAGTTGCAGCCAAGTCGAAGACAAGAGAAGTTGCAGCCAAGTCGAAGACAAGAGAAGTTGCAGCCAAGTCGAAGACAAGAAAGTTCTATCTTAGTCGACGAAGAAGAAGAAATACAACTCAAGTCGAAGAAAGAATCAACTGCGAATGATCGATAGAAATTAGCCCCAGTGTCGAACTAAACCACACTCCGACATACAAATTCTAAAGAGTAGGCAATTCGAAATCTTTAAGGTTGTGTGATAGAAGCTTGTGCCATAGTCCACAGAGCGGGTCGGGAAATAAGAACAATTTTCTTTATGTAACGGACATTAGATATAAAAAGGTTGTCACCCTTTTTATCAGTAATTTTTTTGTCTCGTGAGTTTTTTTTTTTTTTACTTGTGTTTTGCCACCCCGTCGGACTCAACTTGTATCGGCCCCAATCCCTGCTGGTCCCGTCTGTCTAAGATCTAAACACAACGTGGGTAGACAGACCGGAGATCAGTACAGTTGCTTCAGTAACCAGGTATTGGAAGCGAGTTGGGAAAGGCGAGGCTGGTGATCATCCAACCAAGGGGTTGGAGCGGCACGCTTGGAACCAGGAGGAGCGACCAGGAGGAGCTACGTCACAGTTGGCGCCGTAACCAAGGGATTCGACCCTGGGCCAGGTGTGTAACCGTCACAGCAGTTACCAATAATAACAATTTAACTATCCTTTGGAACATGTAAATTCAAACTGACAGGGCAATAACAGCTGAGGGACATGACATCATAAAAAGCAAGACATTCAAGAAGGGTATCTTATTGACATAGCTGTATCATCTGAAAGAAACACCTTCAAAAATATTATCGAGAAATTATCTAAATCCCAAAACCTGTGGATCGAGATTAAGAGGACGTGGGAGAATGAAGACTGGTGCTGTATAAATAGGAATCGGAGAAATCGGAGAAAAGTAATGGACAATTTTTCTAAAAATATCTCAGGTAACATCAACGTAAAAGTTGCCAAGAATATCGCCCTATTAGGAACAGATCATATATTAAGGTAAGTGCTATCAATTAAATGACAGTTCTCCTATAGCGTCTATCCAGCATAGTTTGGAGCTGCTCTTCAGAATACAAAGCAGGAAACATAACATACAGAAATAATAATAATAATAATAATAATAATAGCAATACATTGTTATTAACGACCACAAACAAAAAAGTGCCTCCTTATTGATATGGCAGTCCCTACTGACTGCAATGTATCTTTGGAGATATTCAAAAAGCTTTCAAAATACAAAGATCTGGAAATAGAAATCTCAAAAATGTGGCATATGGGAACATCAGCAATACCTGTCGTAATTGGAACCCTAGGACTGGTTGGAAAAGATTCCAGTAGACTAATTGAAGTGATTCCTGGAATTCCATGCCTCAAAGAGATAGAAAAAAATGTTTTAACAAGTACAGCCCACACTTTACGAGGGGTTTTATCTATGTATTTTTTGTTTTTGTTTTTTGTCAGTGGAAAGTGTCATGATGCCATTTCTAACCTTAGGCGCCTGGGCGGGAACCGGAAAGGAATGTGTAAACCCCAGAAATCAAAGAAAATAATAATAATAATAATAATAATAATAATGATAATAAAGTCTTGCTAATTTTAAAGCCTCCATAACATAAGTGTTTATTATTAATCATCTGCGAGACACATTTATTCCTTCTATCCGCGTGGTTAATGCTAACCTTCAGGAGTGTCACTTGTTGTGCCTTCTCGAGATAAATTTTTCTTCTAACATGAAGTTGAAAGATAATATTGAATCTATTGCTAGGAAAGTTTTTTCACTCTTTTTTGTGGGAGATTGCATCTCTATAGTATCACTCTTTTCTATTTATATATCTACCATCCATCCATGCTAATGTGTTGGTGTTGCTGCTATATATTTAGAGATTCTTCATAAATTCCATATGTTCATTGGTCAATGACCTGGCAATTTTATTGTTTCTGACCTGGCATCCTGGCTTCAGTTACATTCCAACCGCTGTAATGTAGCTTTGCTTTGCTTTTTCTATAAATAATTTCATGGTGATTGATTTGATGAACTTTTCCCTATGGTTTCTACGATTTTAAGCATAGTACTTGACCGGCATCATTTTACAGTTTCTAACATTTCTGCCACAACTCAACAGTGGAACTCTCTTCCGACTTCTTGCTTTCCAGCAAATTCTGATCTTCATAAACTTAAACGCGATATCAAACGTTATCTTCTGTCTTCTTGATTCTTGTTCTTTTATTGTCCATCGCTTTTACTAATGTTTTTGTTTTATATTTCTTATACTTTCACACTCAGTTACCTCTTTTTAAAGTTTCACCATTGATTATTTGGGTGGAAATGATAAAAAAGGGACCCGTAAAAATATCAAAAACATACTTTAAAAAAATTTATAAATGAGAACAAGTGTTTAGCATGAAAGAATAACTACCAATCAACGTTTTAAGCCTATTCGTAAAATACTTTCTGTTATATCTGTTTACGTATTAAACACAATGTACTTCATAGTCATAAGATATTTTTAGATAATTTATCAGTCATTCTTTTATGTAATCATATCTTTATTCGGTTGTTTTTTGTTTATGTTATCTTTCATTATGTTAAAACTCAGCTACTAAACGCGGATGAAAATTCCCTCAATTCGGTTCAGTTAGCATTTGTCGTAATCCAGCCAATGAATTTCTTCGTCATAAAATGGCGTATTTTTATTCTTGTTTTTTTCCCATAGCATACTTTCATCTTCTGGTCTAAACAAATGAATAATATCGTATCCTCTTTATCCACATGTTTTCAATACATTATATTATCTCTGTCTTTTTGTAGTCGAAATATGGTAATATTATTATAATATATCTGAGAAGTTTTGTTTTTTTTTTTTTTTTTTTCACAGGGTAGTGAGTACGACAACGAGAACAGAAATCGCTTTAGACTAGCGAAAGAAGCATTCCAAAAGCTAGGGAAGGTGATGAGTAACAGAGTGCTGGATTTTAGTGTGTGTTATTCATCCTCTTAGATGGCAGTGAATTCTGGACACTGTCCACACGTACGAGGAGAAAACAACTTGCAGCAAAAGGCGGTTCTACAGAAGTAAACTGAAAATTCCAAAGGCAGGGTGAATAACCTACGATGTATCCTTGAAGAAGAAAATGGCATCAAAAAGAAGATATACACTGAATCCGGAAAAGACAGCTGAAATACTTAGAGTACATAATGAGGAAGCAGGACTTGGAAAACTTTACCCCAAGGGAGCATATTGAGGTTAAAAGTAACGATCCAGTTAGGTGACAAGCTTGTGCGAATGCATGGCAGAAATGGGTACTTGAGCTTCAACAAAGGGAGAAAAAATGTTAAGAGCCACAAAGGATAGGAATTGGTCGACAGAACTGTTTCAAGATCCTGGCAAAACGGTATTCTCCCGGGGCGCCACTATAACACATTGTAATGTGTTTTGTATCTTCCAAAACTAAAGCTTTTAAAAATATACTTGCGGACGTCCATGACTGAAGACAGATAAAAATTATTTGGTTATGTTTCCTTGTGAAAATATATAGGTTTAGAAAGTTCCATGAAAATATTTGCAGATCTAAAGGCTAAAGTAATATTTTAGGTAGGATAATAAAATGTTTTCTTTATCTTGTGTTAAGATGTGCATTGTAATAAATTCGTTATTCTACAAATTCAGTTATTTATCCTTTGTAAAATTTAAAAAAAACAAATATACTTGTAAGGCCGCCGAAGTTCAATTTACCCGGAGTTCCGGCAACTCACTATGAAAGATAATAATGAAAAGCAAGAACAAAAAATAAAACAACAAATTACAAAAATAAGGTTAAATAAGTGCAATTATTAAATGTAATAAGACAGAATAAATATTCGCCAGCAAAACAGTCGGCCTAATGTGACCGACGTAATATATATATATATATATATATATATATATATATATATATATATATATATATATATATATATATATATATATATATGCCTTTAAAAATTCCATGTGGAAACATAGGGCCGCGAGATCACAAACAAGTTTTTAAGTGAGTAGGTTGTTAGCCTTCCGCACAACTCGAACCATGAATGTTTTGAATTCAGAGGCGACCTTCTCTCCTGCTATTTACCAATAGCTGGGGGAGTGAAGAAGAATATTCATACCTTTCCCAAGTGTATTAACACGTAAGTGAATGCAATGGATTCGACTGGAACTCGAACCCTGCTCTCCTATGTCTCAATCCGAACCGCTAACCTATTTACTACACCACACCACAACGCATTGGGAACATCAAATGCATGGACCTAACTATGTGTAGTTCTGAAACAAACGACGGAAAATGTGACACATAAATAAGATATCGTGTAGTGTTAAAGAAAACTATACAAAAGAAGGTAAATTGAAGCATTATTCTCGATGAAAATTCTCTTAGGAAATCGTGCAAGTAGTTCGGTCAACGAATGTCGCGAATGCTATAGAGAGAACATGGGAAAAACGTGTACATATTTAGGAAAAATAGAACAACAAGAAAGTCTATATTTATAATCAGAAGGAGGCAATTGATATAGCTGTTGAAAAAAGGATTTAATACTCACACAAGATAATGAGGTAAAGAGAAGCAAGATGGAGTACCGATTAAAAGACTTACTGGAATTGTATAAATATCTCTAAAGACAAGAACAAAGACGAATGGTAAAGGGTAAAACATATTCAGATCCAAGAGCGGACGTTAAGAAGACCCATGAACATCAAAGGCCTTTGAAATTACTTATTCAGGAAACGGGTGGGCATGGCACAGCACAACCTCAGATAGGAGAAAATTCTGTTAATAAATTGCCGACGTTGTGCTGCACTTCACATTTTTCATTTAATACACACACACACACACACACACACACATATATATATATATATATATATATATATATGTATGTATTATACTTGAATTTTTTATATATGGTCGTGTGTGTATATATATATATATATATATATATATATATATATATATATATTATAATTGATACATACATATATATATATATATATACTTATTTTTTATATATGGCCGTGTATATTCATATATATATATATATATATATATATATATATATATATATATATATATATATATGTATGCATGCATGTATGTATATGTATCATCAGACTAAATTTCATCGGACGAAATGCATTATGCTTAGGAATAAATATGCGTGCGAGAGAGGAATGCTGGAAATTTTAAAATTTTTTCATTATCCAGTCGAACTCATTTAGATTTTATTTCTTTAATTGTTTGAACACCTTTATAAGTAGGTATTTCACACTAAAATATTAGACGATCTGGCAGGAATGGTAAAAATTCGTATTAGTCAGGGTGCAAATTTATTGTTGATGACCTTGCTGTTAAGGCACGGTCTAGAGTAATCGTAGTGAATCATTTTAACCTTTGAAAAGAGTAGTATTCTTATATGAAAAATGTGGTCAGTCTCGTTACGGTGAGTAACTAACTCATTTGACCTATTCTTTTGTAAGATATCCCGTTTGGGGTCATATAATCTTTTATATAGATTCCTCGATTTTTCTCCTATGTATTTTTGTGACAATTGGAGTGAAATCCTCCTTCAGGTTTTAGTCACATAATCTCTCCAATACTATTCATGATATAAAGAACAATAAATATATATATATATATATATATATATATATATATATATATATATATATATATATATATATATATATATATATATATATATATATATATATATATATATATATATAGAAAAACTGCAAACCTTTTTGTTTATAATGTGTATTTGTTTTAGTGTATATATTAAATTTTATTCTTTAAAAATTGATTCCTTTTATTTGCCTGTAAAAGTCACGAGACCGGAAAAACATCTAGCAAAAATATGAAGAATAAAATTATAATAAATACGCTAAAACTAATCCAGATTATAACCAAAAACGTTTGCGGTTTCTCTCTTTTTTCAAAATATACATTTTTCTCTCGCTGGAACAACTATAACACTTTTCCTATATATATGTATATATAAAGAGAAATATCATCATTTACAGTTGTAGCCTTAGGATCTACGATAACAGTTACTTTTCTCGCACTCACTTATTGCTCGCGGAACTCTCTCCCAGTTTTATGGTTTCCATTTAAGTTTGATCTTTAAACATTAAATTTCACTGTCATCGTTATCTTCTGTCTTCTTAATTCCTGTTGTTTTATCGTTCTCTCTATTTAATTATGCTTTTCTTTTCCCATATTATTCCGCATTTAATAGTAGCAGCGTGTTAGTGGCTCTGTTGCCTTGCTTGGGTTGAGAATGTCAGAGAAACTAGTAATCGGAAAGTTGTTCTACGGGCAAGAAGTGCGAAAAACAAGAGAGTTATATTTATGGAAAATAATGATTCGAATTTAGCAACTCTGGAATTAAAATGCTCTATATTAAGAGATAGAATATTAATTGTAAATAATACAAAATAATAGACAATATTATATTTTCCTATCCTTCGTATTTCGACTGAGATTATGTCCAGTTGTTACTGTACATGAGTGTAAATTTACAAATACACTGATATATATATTTTACATGAAAGTCCCCTATCGAGCAAGTAGAATTTCCGCTTTCCGTTTTGGTAAGGACAAGATAAATGAATATTTAATCTTACGAACAAATATATACATATTAAATAATGAATAAAAATGAGTATAAAATAATGTGTAATAAATGTGAAATGTCTCTTTCAAGTATATTTAAATAGACTGTCTGGTTTTAATTAAAATTTTACAAAAACCCATTATTAATTATAGACATCTACCTATAAACCGTGAATGACTACGGCTCCAAAATGGGACAGTAGACATTCATTGTGGAAAAGACAAAAGGAAACCACTCCACTGTTAATTACAAAAATGATTCTCTTGACTCTTGCTGATATCATTATGGAAGATAATGGTGTGAAAGCAGTTATGTCGAAAAAGGGACACCGTAATCCGAATGCCCAATGGGATAGTAAAAGATACCTTCAAAAGCTAAGCAAACTATTAAAAAAGAAAAAAAAAAGGAAATTTTTGTTAGGAAAATTGAAAAGAGTACCGAACTGTCATATAATATATTATACTATATGTCAGTGAATACTGGATCATTTCACAAATGAATAGACTTGAGGCATCTAAAATGGCATTCTACAGGCTGAGAATACTGTGGACTGATTATGTGAACAACGTCAAAATTTTAGTGAAATGGAAGAAATATATTTCTGCTTAACATAAGAAAGAAATGGGTAGAATTACCAGGACACGTTTTACGGAAACAGGGCAAAGAAAACGTGATGCTCACAGCGCAGCGGAAGCTGCGTATAACCTAACGACGGAGATTGTGTAAATTTTTGGCATGACAGGGTTTATGAGACAAGGCGAAAAGTACTAAGAACTATAAAGGACAAGAGATTTTAGAGAGCAATGATCGCCAACGCCCTGACACATAGTAAAAGAAGAAGAAAAGAAGATGATGATGAAGAACGAGAAGCAGATGATGATGATGAAGAAGAAGAAGAAGATGGTGATGATAAATGAAGAAGAAGAGAGGAAAAAGAAGGAGAAGAAGAAGACATTAATGAGTTAATAACTTCCAGTTAGCCATACACATCTTCTAATACAGACTTCAGTATAGTTACTCAAGAAAATCAATCTATTTTCACAGAATACCGTGATTTCTCGAAAATAATAGGCATTTTTACTGCAAATTACAGGTGATAGTATGTGTGCGTATTATAAATATTTTTAAATAAAAATAGATTTTTCGTTATTGATTGATAATAACAAATACATAATTCTTGATCTAAAATAAGATATTATTCCAATTTTCATTTTAAATCTAACAATAATATTTGTAACATTTTTGTCAAGAAATTTATGTTCATCAGTAACCGCATTTTTTATTTGGTGAAAAAAAATAAGAAAAATCTCTATAAAAAGGTCAGTTTCGAAGAAAAGATGATATCAAGTTAAAAATTTATTGAAATTTTAATTTTCATCATCATCATCACCACTTTCTATTATAGAATCAAAATCTGAATTGTCATTAAACAAATTATCATTCTCAATATCATCTTCGTTCTGTTTAAAATTATCTTCGGCCTCTTCATTCTCTTGCCAAAGGATGCCATCTTCAGAGCCATGCATGACTGTCATGAGACAATACTTCTTGAAACCCCTCTTTATAACATCCTCATGACGGAATCCCAAGATTCGAGAATCCATAAGTTCCAACTCCTGGTAAATTTCAACATTATTTTAGCCGCTTAAATTCGATTTATTCTTAATGTCAAGGTCGACAAAATGTCTCCGTAATTATTTTTTGACCAAATTTATAGATGCGTATTATACATAGGGTATATTTCTTAATTTTTGGATTATTTGTTTGGGTGCGTATTATTTATGGGTGTGTATTATTTTCGAGAAATTACGGTAATAAATTGTTTCCAACTATGTGTACACGACTTGGGTCTGAAGAGCTTCCAACTTTTAATTCAAAATCAAGGAAAAACGTACAATAATCACTCATATATACAACGTATGCACAATGAAACCTCAGAGCTATACATTCGTTTAACATTCAGGTTACGATTAGTAAGGAAAATAGTGCGTTTAAACACAGAACATCTGTGCGTATTTTCAACAATAATATTTAAATTCTCAGCAGGCAGTCTAGAGCAAATGGATGAAAACCATAGGAAACTGGAATAATGGCAAGTAAGACTGTGTTGTGTCTAATTGCCTTCAAATTAATCTTCGAAATCATATCATATTCCTGCCTTCATATGCAGGTTTCGTCGCTTGATGTAGCTTAACAACTGTGATCCACTAGACAACGTTGATTTTACAATATCAAAATATATTCATTTAGTGAAGCTGTCAGTTTTATTCAAGAAAAAGAGATGCGTATCATTACACGTGCGTACGAACACATAACGAAAGAAAGAAAGAAAGAAAGATAGATAGATAGATAGATAGATAGATAGATAGATAGATAGATATATAGATAGATAGATAGATGAACAGAAGAAGAATCATTATGTACACTTATTTTGGTTAAATTCCTAACAGCAGATATTATAATTTTACAGTGATATGTATTCATGTGAATGTAATTGCACATCTGTGCTCAAAGGTCTGATTGATTTCACTAGGGTTAACGTAACATCATAGCACTTCAATATAACATAATGGTTTCATTATTCTTGCCGGTTTAAATAAGGTTGTTATTTGAATGTTATATACTATATAATCCTCTTATAATTGTGCTTGTCCATCCCTTTGTTAGTTCGTACGAACGTTACGCTCTGCAAATACTTCATTTATAACGCACTATACAGTTTTGATAGCCTGGAAAGAGGAGAAAAGTCACTACTTCGATTCAGCGCGAAAATGAAAGAAAAAAAAAAGACAGCAAGAATTAAGGGAACATATAAGCGTTTAACGTCTCCTCCCAATACTTCATAAATAAATATTTTTTATTACGTGAAAAAAAATATTTCAGATAGTCTATTTGGTTTCACTGAAATGAATGAAAGAAAGGAAGAAGGGAATATAGAAATGATTAACGTCTCCTTATAAATAATACATTATTCCGTTTTGATTAACTGGTAAATTAAAAAAAAAATCATATCCGAAACGCTACTTGGTTTCATTGAGAAAGTGAATGAAATAAAGATTCGAATATAGAAGTGCTTAACGGCTGATCCAGTGAAATGGAAAAAGTTGTCAATTTCAAATGTTTTCCATTGCGTAGACTTCTTAAAATAACAACCAGCAAAACATATAAAACACATATCATATTCTCCATTTCGTTTCAGTGAGAAAATGAATGAAAGAAAATAAGAAAGTAAAGTTTAAAGGCTTTTTCCGTGAAATGTTAATATCAACTTAAAATCATTTTATTTATAACCATTTCTTAAAATAACGAATTCATCTTTATGATATTTAATGTAATATGTGGTTAAAGTTGTTAGTCTTTAGTAATTAACGATACGATAAGAGAGTTTGTACGGATATTTTAGTGATATAGGACCGGCCATGAGCTCATTCAATCATTAAGTGAAGAATTAATCAAAGAGTTTAAATAGGAAACAGTGAAAATTTCACAGTTCTTTCTAATTATTATTATTGTTGTTAATATTGTTGTTTATGTTGGTATTAATATTAACATTACCATCGTCGCAGTGGCTACGGTTTGATAAAAAAAGAGCTAGAACGCGCAGACATGTGGTGAGACTATATTACAACTACGTACATTCTCCATATTTTACTGTATTTCTTTGAACTTGCAGGTGTGTACAAGATGTGTCGATATATATATATATATATATATATATATATATATATATATATATATATATATATATACAGAGAGAGATTGATATAGGTATATATATATATAGTATATATCTATAAACTAAATAACAAGCTATTAGCAACTGTTTATGAGTACGATTGCGTGCATGCGCAGAGAAGAAAAAAGTGTTTACAGTGCGGACAAAACTGCTCAACGTAGTTTAAAAGAGCTATGAAGTATATATTAATAGAATTACATATACCTACGTTTGTCGTGCAACTAAAAGTTTCATAGTCTCAATTGGTCAGACACAAATGACAAATAAACCACTTATTAAGCTTGTGAGTTTTTTGTTTTTTTTAAATACTCTGTATTACGGGTGGAACACTAAATTATACACCGATTCAAAGCTCATAATTAATATAACCACAATATATTTTGAGGGTATAAATTCAAACTATAGAGTGGAGGTAGTGAAATATCGGAAAAAACAATGAAAACAAAAAAAAATATGCAAGTTTAAAGTTTCCATGGGGTAACGATATATATATATATATATATATATATATATATATATATATATATATCAAGAACAGTTTTGGAGGAAAGGTGGTTCACAAAGTAGAAAAAGTTTTCGTGTGACGCATTTCGTCCCTCAGGCATTTATAAAATCCTTGTTTTCCTTTTCTTCTTCTTCTTCTTCTTCTTCTTCTCCTCCTCCTCCTCCTCCTCCTTACCCTCCCTCTCTGTTGCACCCGACGTCGTGCGTTTGTTTATTTATTTAAAAAAATAATATAGTGTTTATCATTTAAAAGAAAAATTATGCGTTAAGAAGACATTTGATGAAACTCGTTTAAGGATAACGTAATGTTGAAACCATTGTAGATGATTCAACTAACCTTCTGATTTTTAAAGATATATATATATATATATATATATATATATATATATATATATATATATATACAAGAAACAAAAATAATTTTACTAATCCGAATCTGTAATTAGTCAAGTTCACACAACTTTTTTCTCTCCTTGTCTCGATTACAAACGAGATAGAAGTTGTATTAGTTGTCAGAGTAAGTGCTTCGCTCTTTTTAGCCGTAGTAGATTGCAGATGCAGTATTCAGTTGCAGCGTTGAAAATAATGACGGTAATGCATTTGTAGCAGTAGAAATAGTTCGCATTGTAAATATACACGTGGAGAGAATGTAGAAAAAAAACACATTCAAAATGGAATTGTCTATGATTAAAATCTGGACAGGATCAGAAGGTATATAAAAATTGAAGAAATTTGCATAAAAAATTAACAATATTTTATATAATTATTATATTAATTTCTTGCACATTCAGTAGTATCGTGATGATTAAGTAACTCGTCTCCTAGACTATGTTGAGTGGAATGAGTTGCAGTCTCACTGATATGTTTCTGTTTCAAAGTTAAGTTTAATGAATACCTATCTTACTCTCTTTCTCTTTCACACACACAAATCTATCTATCTATCTATCTATCTATCTATCTATCTATCTATCTATCTATCTATCTATCTATATATGTGTGTGTTTATATATATATATATATATATTTATATGTATATGCGTATATGAACGTGTATAAATTTTCATAAAATTAACTCAAATTTATAGTACATCAGTATATATGCACGTTAGTGTTACGAAAATAAAATGACTATTAACAAACAAAACTGTATAGCATTTTGTATAATTTTACCTATTCTATTGATAAATACACCATGTTAGTATTTTGTTACAACGCCTGTTTTCTTACGAATATTTACAATGGCCTATTGTATATCATGATGCAATTATTCATATTATGTATACATATATATACACACACTCTCTCTCACACACACACACACATATATATATGTACACATACACACATATATATATATATATATATATATATATATATATATATATGTGTGTGTGTGTGTGTGTGTGTGTGTTTTATTTTTTGTGTGTGTGTAGGTAGAGAGAGAGAGAGAGATTTGGTTAAATACCAGCGAAACATCATTTTTAAGGATTGATTTCATTATACTCTTCTATATTTTGAATGAATTCCTATTTTCTCAGCTTTCAAAGACTATTATCTATGAGTTTCTATTTTAGGCCATAGGTTTTCAATCCTTTTTCAAATAAGCCATCTTCCAAAGTAATTTTGCTTTTTTATTCCATCATCGCGACTTCACGCATCAATTCGTATTGACATACCGTTTTTTGATCTTTACTTATAAAATATATTTTATATGTTAGTTCCTAACTTTGGTGAAATTTTATTGGTGTTGGTTTGTTAATTTTTACACTTAATGCCACAAGTATTTGTTGACATTTTACAACTTACGTGATGCGGCGATGTTTTTATTGTTAAGGTTTTCTTTGTTCTTTTATTTATTACAAAAATTATGCTGGTTTGGCTTTGACGTTCCAAACTTGCATAACAGAAAATGTTTTTTTCGAAAGTACAACATATATATATATATATATATATATATATATATATATATATATATATATATATATATATATATATATATGTCTGTGTGTATGCATGTGCACACACACAACAACAACAAAGAACAACAAAACACACGGGAGAGTAATGGATATACGGTTTGATTGAGGAATCGGAGAGCCGAGTTCGAATTCCAGTCGATTCCATTACAATCACTTACGTGCTAATAACCTTGGGAAAGGGATGAATCCACTTCTTCTCCCTCCAGCTATGGGTAAAATAGCAGGACAGACTGGGTTCTATAGCCTTGGCCTAGGAGAAGGACAATTCTGTATTCAAAACCTGCGTAGGATCGTTTGGGGACCTTGTAGCACGTAGTGCACCAGGTCTCTGAATTCGGCCCTTCAAAAAGTGTGGCTGGTCTTGCACGAAACCTTCACCACTATAATCAAATCTCATGTGCTGTTGTCGGGCTGTCGGTTTCCTGGAAACTGATCTGTTTGACCATCATACGTCGAATCGACAGGAGAGTCGACTATATATATATATAGGTTCGTGCGCGTGTGTGTGTATGTATGTATGCATCTAATCGTGTATTTGGGCAGCAATCCCTTTTTTATTTTAACTGTTATTATCAAAGATGTTTGTTTTGTCTTTTTGTTTGTTTTTTTTTCACTGAAAGTTTAGATTTTTATATAATGACTGGCAATGATTAAAATATTTTTCAAATACAATCAGCACTTTGTGGTCCTGTTCACAGTTGATATTGATAAGTTCTCGATCTTTTCTTTTTTGTATGTGCACGTGTGTGTGTGTTTGCATGTGTGTTTCTGGACGCGTGTGAACGTGTTTGTGTATTTGTAGATAAATTTCTTAATTTTGTGGATTACTATAACTTGGAAAATATAACGTCAAATGTGGAATACTATATAGCAGATTTTTAAAAAGAGACTAATTTTAAAGTACGCCGCACAACCTTAAAACAAATACAAATACATTAGCAAGATAACCAGATTAAATATAAATACTTTTGATAATGATACAAATACAGATTCTAAGGAAACAAAAACCGTCATCGATAAGAAAAGAGGATTGGCGATCAAATAACAAATAAATGATTTGGATACGCGAATGTACACAGATTTAAAAAAATAAAGAATATTCAGACCATTGGCCTAGATACATGAGTTAATAAAGTAGCACACAGTTATATAAATATTTAATAAAAAACTGTAAATTTTCGAAAATTTGTCTTATTACCCAATTTGAAGGCATATAAGACGCACTTTCTTTTTACTAAAAATATATTTAAAAATTCCCCTAAAGCTTATATGCCATATATAGGTTTAAAGTTCGCGAGAGTCGGCCGAAATTAGCTACCTGACACCTGATATTAGCTCAGACATTAGAGTAACTTTTATATACCTATTTTCATTATTTAAAAGGCTCGTATGCAGATTAAATGTGTTATCATTGATAATATTCATTATATTAATTTCATCACGTTCAATATTAGTACTTAGTTTCGTTAAAATTATATGCAATATATTCAAATATTTGTAAAATATATTTGTTTAATTAATATTTTTCTTGAGATAATTCCCGGTCGGTTGCATTCGTATATATACAAGCAGAATTTTTAAATCCTAATTATTCCATTAAGACTTGTAAGAGACGCAGGTTGAACATATCATGTAAAAGAAAAAAAAATTGACTGAATTTTAATAACTGTACAATTTGATCAATTGTAATAATTGCTTGATTTTTCATTTCGTTTTCTTAACTTTATGTTCTGTTTTTCCTATAATTTTTCGTTTAATTGTAATCATGGCTTGTTTAGCCAAAATAATACCTCATAAATATAGTCTAGGCTGTACCATTTAGCAACAATTTAATAATTTCACAATTTTTTCTTGATTTACCCTGCTGAAATTGGTTTGCGTCTTATACACCCACGCGTCGTATATGCCATCGAATTGGGTAATTATTTTAGTGCGACATTTGACATAAACCGATTGATTAGCAATTGGCTAGCTTTAGATTTATCCGTGGAAACATTCAAACAACTGGACTTAATAGCCTAATTGTTTTATGTGTTTTAACATATTATTGAAGGAAATGAAATTACATGTCATTTCTACATGTATTCATAAAACAGACAATTATTGAATTTTCTTTTACGAGTAGTTCAATTCACAACCAAATTCATTTAAACTAAACATTTATGCTTGGCAATGATCCTTCACATACTGACGATTGATCATTTTCCCAGAAACGACTTCAAAATAGCCTCTACTTACTTTGAATCAATAGAAAAATTGTAATCCACCATATGCGTATGTCTTATGCTATTGCTAATCCATTAAAAGGTTCAGAAGACACTCATAGACAACCGAATGTGCCTCTTTTAAGAAAGTAAAGACTGCAGATTATGATGATATGTACGAAAGGTAACGATTGAGACTAGTCTTAAGTAATTTACGATTACTACAATTGTAAGATTTTGAATCAGGAGGTTGTTGTCATAACCAGGTCGTTTTAATTTGGTCTGACTCTTGGAAGGATATAGTATAGTAGGTGGTTTCAGCAAGAAACCAACAAATTTCCCAGTGTCTTCAGCAATTGCTCGCACAGATGAGTTCCACTTGATGTCTGGGATGAAATTGGATGCTAATAGACGCTCAATGGAAGGAGTCTCTTTGAGAGTGCAATAGTTCACCGTGACTGGTTAGAATTCAGTGTCAGACGGTGTATGAGAATGGAAATAATATTAAGGTAAATGGGTTTTATAGGAAGCAATTAAAAACAATCTGTTGCAAGGAAAACTAAAGAGTAAATAATACAAATGTTAAAATAGATGCGTGCAAGTTTGCCGAATATAGATGGAACCTGTATTAATATGTAAAAGAATGATATATTCATGAAATAGTCTTCATCAAAGATGATTAAGAGATGATAAATCGTTTGGAACAATTTGTAAATAAATATTCAAATTAAATTGTTTTACATAATAAAACATTATAGTAATCAATAAGGTATAAAACGTATTTCTTTATAAGGATAGATATTATCAGCTAAAATTCATTTAATCTAATTGTCACAATAAAATTTAAATATATCCTAAAAATTCAGCAAATTTCGACTGTTTAATTGAAAAACATATAATAGGAAACAATAACGTTCAATTATATATTAATATACAATAGTATAGGAAATAGAAGACTATATTTTTGTCATCGAAAGTGCATCCTCTTGAACAGCGGGGGTTTCCATGCTTTATTGGGCGGGAAGTGTAATGGGTAATGGTTTGGAATTGTTTATCAGAAAGCCGAGTTTTAATTCCAGTCAAGTTCGTTATATTCAATTACGCGCAAATACCCTTGGGATAGATAAGAATCCGGCTATGATTTAATTAGTAATTGTCTTATCGCTAATTCATTATTATCCAAAAATAATTAAAAAAAATCATAATATATAAATATTTTCTGGCTTTAAATAACATTCAGTGGGTTGATAACCTTTAGAAATCGAATAAATCAATCAATCAAACAAACAATCCTATGGACAAGAAGCTTAATATCAACAAAAGGACACTTTTAAGACTATTTTCTCCTTCCATAATCTCTATTATTTTCTTTCACCATCTACAATTTATGTTATTTGGTATACTTTTTAGTACCGGAATAGACACAGTTTTAAATATACAACCGTCTCATTTAATCTTAGCATCGTCTCGACGAAATTCTAGAAGCATTCCTTTGAAAGTGGAGACCATCGTGAACGCCGTAATTCTATCTTGTATGACTGCACATCAAGGCATCGAATCTCCTTTTCTATCAAACCGCAAAGTTGCTCTACGGGAAGGGGATCCGGTGACAGTGTGGGCGAGTTTTAAACGGAAGACACATTCCTGTTACCCCATGAATCAATCTAACAGTATTTTTAAATTGTAAAAATATTGTAAATTGTAAAACGACTTACGACCGTATCACGCTGAAACACCTGTGTCCGTCTAACACAGAAGTTAATCAAGGTTAAGCCTGGTCAGTACCTAGATAGCTGACCGCTTGGGAATATCATATGTTGCAACGTTGAATGTGCGAATGGTGTAATGGATAATGGCTCGCAATTTTTAATCTGAGCCGAGTTTCAGTAACCGTTAGGTCCCTTATATACACTTACGGGAAAGAAAGAAATGGATCCATCTTTTGGGTGAGATATGGATTCATCACTTCTCGTCATCCCCAGCTACGTGTTATTTAGTAAAACTTGTATCATTAAATCATTATAATCTTGCAAATAATTCTTAGAATCTAAAAATATTTTGTGATTTTAAATAACCTTTAATGGTTTTATCAGACAGAGGAAATTAATGAATCAATCAATAATTTGTAAAACAATGTGTTCTCTTGAGACATAAGCACACCGTAGTTATCAATTAAGGCACACATTGAAACACAATTGGTTGTGGCATTTAAACGATATTTATTGGTACCAGAGTCCACGATGTATCCCCACCCAAATATTCTTCATACCATCGCACTACATATAACAGCCTAAAGAATTGAGGCAGGGAAAGATGGATCTATAATTTCATGGGTTTACCCAAAATTCTCGCGTTAACATCAGAATGTCGTAACAAATATTGAGACATATCAGACCAAGCAACGTTTCTCCAATTATCTATTGACCAATAATTTTATCTTTAATGATGTGTAGACTCAGTTACATGATGTGATATGAATAGTACACGGCATTGGTTTCTATTGCAATGGCAGCTGGCTTTGAGTATCGGCGTGTCGAGTTTCAGGTCATCAAGTCGTGTTCAAGCAAGAAACAAACTGAGGTCCTTTGCTGTTGAACTCAGAGTTTACTTTTGTACTTTTTACTTATATGTACAAACGATCTATCTCTGATAATGCATACTTTACGCGTAAATGTAGCATATATATATATATATATATATATATATATATATATATATATATATATATATATATATATATATATATATATATATATATATATATATATATATATATATATATATTATAGACAGGTAGTTTAAACATGCTGATTCACACGGTAGTTTCTCTGATAAAAAGGCACACAGGTTCAAAACCAGCCCGAAGGCACAGCTTTAATTTTTCTCGAGTATACAGTCCTTAGATGAAATAAGTACTTTTAACATGAAACACACACCTACTGAAGTACGGGTATTCATGCAAATGATTTTAATAGAATAAGTTGGATTAAAAGATAAAATCATTTAATTCTTTAGAAATTGCTTTGTATACAAAACTGAACAGATATGCAATTTCGAGAAGATTTGTAAGTGTGAGTGGTCTTTGAAGAGATATAGAACCTTCATTTTGTAATCAATATATTTATTACTTTACATATTATTATTGTATTTGAAAGAGACGCCCGATTTTTATCTTTGCCCGAGTGTTATGTCTATTGACCAAACTTATGTCTTCCTTTTAGGAGAAATCAAATTTTGCTATGGCGTGTTTTATCACTCGTATACGCAGGTTCGATCACTGCGAGAGATCACCCATTATTTTATGAACTGTGTTCAAACTCTATGGATGTTTCCATGTATTATTGATGTAAAAAACAGTTCTATAATATCAAAATGATGTTTCCAAATCTACAAACTTTGCTCTTTGACCCTGATATTGATATCAAATTCTTCTTTGATGTTGATTTCTTGGAGACGACATACATCAGAGTAATAACTTATCAATGTACCAAGCTAATAATTCTCGCGTTAAAATGTAATTAAATGTCCGGAGAGAAAGGTTTTACATTCAATTGGGGCCATTTATGAAAATTAAATAAGAATCATCCAACATTTAAAAGTTGATAAAAAAAATACTCAATTTCATCTACGCCAAAATCTTATTCTAAAATCTAAAATTATTTTCCTGGAAACTCAAATAGATCTTGTTACCGTATAGTCTGTTTATTTCTTTCTGTCTATCGATCTATCTAATTAGTCTATGACTACTACAGAGTCTGTATATTTTTTTTTATCACAATTAATTTTACGTGTACCAATAAAGATTGCCACTTTGTTTTAGTGCAATACTGAAGAAAAGTGCGGATAGATTTTATGGTTATCGGCGCTGAAAGAGAAATCGGCGGGCACGCATTCATGTCAGTGACAACGATAGAAAGGACACATGTATCAGGGAAACATGTTTCAGAGACACATGTATCAGGGACACGTGTATCAGGGACACATGTATACATGGCATATAATTGCTTTCTTTATACGTTTACAAGTAACAAAATTGAAACCCTACTGTCTATTTGGGAAACAAATTGTAAAGATTAACCTTTCAGTTGAGCCACAGGTCTCTCTCTCTCTTTCTCTCTCTCTCTCTCTCCATATATATGTGTGTGTGTGTGTGTGTGTGTTTGTGTGTTTATGTGTGTGTATTTAATCATTTCACTCCAAGCAAGGCGGGAAAGTCACTATTACGGAGGGGTTTACAGAGAATGAAATTGAGATAAAGACTATGTATAGGGGGAATGTGGAAAGGATGAAAAATGGACGCGAAGACGAAAGATGGCGATTTACGTTGCGTTTTAATCGTTGAAGATTATAGTTTCCAGGAAAATAAGTAAGAAGAAGGAATTCCATTAGGGGGAACTGCAAGAAAAAACTGTCAGAAGAGAAGTGGCGATTGCATTAAACTATATCAACAGTAAAAGTTTTGAGACATAAATGCTAATCTGGTAGCATGCTTAAATTCATAGAATCGTTGTGCCAAGGAAAAAGCTCATCAAAACAGTGGTCATGAAAATATTTGTAGAAATAGCAGAGGGAAGCCACATCAAGAGATGACGAGTCAGGATCAGTCATATTTCAGATCCTTCTTTGGATTTGTTAAGAACCTCGAGATGAACAGAAGGAGTACCAGACAAGATGTAGCAACAGTATTTAATGCACGGGCGAATGGTAGGTTTGTAAATGTGCAAGTTGAATTCTGCCGGAGGAAAAAACATCCGGGACGACACAGTGTCCCAATTCTCTTTTTCCTTGTTCAACTTCAAATCTATTGAAAATATGAGACCAAGAAGGCGCTGTGTGACGCTCACATGATTCCGACCATCTGCTATGCTGATGGCGGACAGGGAAGTTTCTCTATGGTGGTTAAATGAGAGCAGTTTCGTTTTGAACGCATTAATAGAGTGCATGTAAATATAAAAGTAAACATTGACGTTAACTCTGAGCAGCGACAGTCAGTTTCATGTGTGAACGCAATCATCACACCTGAAATTGACGTTCAATCATAAAACAGTCTTTCGCCGTTCGGTGTCGACATCAATGTCCGCTTTTAGATTTACATACGCCGTATCCGAGATATTGATCACAGTCTACAACATGGTATTCTTTGGGAAAATAGAAGTTTGAAATTGTCAAGCCTGGCATCATGTGTAAAGGTTATCGGCATGAAGTTCGCACAAAAGTGAATACGCTTTATTTATTTAATTGCTTATTTTATTTCATCGAATTTATTTATTTATTCATTATTCTACCAATTTATGTGTTTCTATATCTTATAATAAACAATCTTTTAATCAATCAAATTTGTTTGTACATATATATATATATATATATATATATATATATATATATATATATATGTATATATGTATATATACACACACACACACACATACATATATATATGTTTGTGTCTGTGTTATATTAGGATAATAAATTAAATACATGTTAATAATCTCTACATAATAAGGATATATATATATATATATATATATATATATATATATATATATATATATATATATATATATATATATATATATACATACATTAATATGTTTTATTTATTGATTAAACAGTGCATTTATTTTATTTCCATCTACCGGCCTGAATATACAAAAAATCTTTTTTAGAAAAATATGTGCTATTTTCTTACTAAAATACAAACGGATCCTCTCCGTGGACGCAGGTTTGAACAAAAATTATATATATATATATATATATATATATATATATATATATATATATATATATATATAGATAGA
Organism: Acanthosepion pharaonis; assembly: GCA_903632075.3. Lineage (NCBI taxonomy): Eukaryota > Metazoa > Mollusca > Cephalopoda > Sepiida > Sepiidae > Acanthosepion > Acanthosepion pharaonis. The sequence goes on along the minus strand of CAHIKZ030004872.1, from coordinate 2,455,409 downwards.
GAGAGAGAGAAGAACCAAAAGTAGGTGGATAGTAGTTGGAATAAATCAGTGTATCGGTTATATCATTAGAATGGTGTTCATTAAAATTATGGTATTTGTGGTATATTATTTTAAATTTTATAACTAAATTTATCTAAAATTATTCAGATAATTCTATTAGTAAATATAATTCTATATGTAACCTCAAATAAATTTTATCATTTATGTCCACCTACTTTTTTTGGGCCACTCTCTGTATATATATATATATATATATATATATATATATATATATATATATATATATATATATATATATATATACATACATACATACATATATATATATATATATTATAACTCTATTGAACGTTTGTAATTTGTATAGCCTTGTCAAATAAAATACGTATTTTGTCAGTAGTTGGTCTTGAAGAATCGAGTGTTTTGCGAAAACTAATGAGTGTTATAAACAGAATGGATGTCTGAGTAAAGGTTAATATTGGTATTTATTTAACTAATAATTGTATTTTAAAAAAAGAAATCCATGACTAATCAAAGAATCTTGACTTTTGAATTAGCCTTTAACATTTACATGTTAAATTTATTTATACATTCTTGTGTTACCGTATAAACTTCGATTGCAGCTGCAGTCGTAATAGGACCAGTAGCAGTAGAAGTATGTCTAACAGTAGGAGTAGTTATTGCTACGGTCTTTCCATCCTTTGGCGATGCCAACAGCCATCGTCACAGCAGTGATTGATTCCAGTCCAAATGAGGCGAATATTTTAAATGATTTCACAGAATTGTCTTTGTGTTATTGTCGACGTTATCTTTGTTTTCACGAATTATTACTGATTGATCGAATTCAAATGTCCAGAGAAAATCAAAGTGTTTCATAATTTATATTGTCAACGTATCATGTTTCGTCCTTCAGGGGATTTCTTGGGGCAATGTAAAGATATTTTTCCTCGTCTTCTCCATTCTATCTAAATAAGATAGAAACACTGACGAAATAATTCTTTGGCGTGGTTTTTAAGATAAAGCAAAAGTTTTTTTCTTTTTACAAAAATCACGTTACAGCAATGTTAGCAGAGATTAAAATTTTAAGTTGGTTCAGGCCTACTCACCGATCTGTGATATTAAGTGTTAGCCTTCAAAATCTATATTGAAGCAACAAAAATAACGCTAATATAAGTGTGAAAGAAGAAAGTTATCTTTGAAGAAGGACAGTGGTGAATTATATCTTACTTGTTGGGATATAAATGTCCAGAAGAAAATGTCTGACTGTATTTTACGTTTTCCGCTTAAACGAGTAAAGTGTTCACCAATTTAAAATGAAACTGTTATCCCTACCATCAGTGTTTTTATCATTCAATGAATTATGTCTACCATTGCATATAGAAGTAACCGTGGTAAGCAATCTTAGTCTACCTTTGATATTTCCTCTTCATAGTTAGAACCCTTACATTTATCATATTTTTAATTACACTTAGCAAGTGAAATTTTTAAAATATCTGTCATGGTTTGAAACAGTTCACATTCAGAATATGCAAACTATCATCTATATTAAATACTTTCTACTATCAATGACTGAACTGCCTTCAAATATATAAATCCTATAAATATTATTGACTGACTGATTATTGTTTTTGTTGAGTTATATACGCCTTTGTCGAAACTTATTGTTTTTTAATCGAGTTAAACCCTGTCGACCATGTTCACCATAGTCTATGAATATAGAATACAGCGCAGTACGTAATCTGTTCAATGAAACAACGTTAAAGATTAACACTCACGAGTCAGACACTCTACTGGATCTGGCTATATCACCAATACCACCAGCAGCTGTTCCGTAATTCTTCAGTCTTCGATGTCAAAGGCTGGAAGTGCATATTCGGGAAAAAAAATGGCCGCCTTTATACACGTCGCATTTAATATTTTGAGCCTTCTGATTGGTTAACCCTTCCATTGCTGAACTATAAAATATGTCAGCTCATTTTGGCTGGCTCACTAGTACCCAAAAATTCCAATAAACCCCAGCAAAGCAATAATTCTGCAGAAACAAAAGGTGTCACTGGGTGTGTGTGAGTTAGAAAGAGAAAGATTAGTAAGGAACGGGAATAGAGTAAGAACAATCAGAAGCAGAGCATATTGCAATTGACATTGCATTTATATTTATGCAGATTAAAGTTGGCTGAAAACCTTGGACCCGGAAGGAAGTTCAACGAGAAGTGACAAAAGAAAATGTTAGCATAGATTTTACGAATACATCACGCCAGATCAACTGCAATTTGGTAAGAACTCGTCACCTGTCTAGTATTGCACTTATATTCGAAGAATCTAGACAACATAAGGATGAGATCACCAGAAAAATGACCAGGAAAGTATTTACAGAAAAGACAAAGGGAGACAACCTTACGATGGTGGGAACGTGACTGGAACCGCAACTTTAAATTGGTACCAAAAATATTGCTAATTCTTCTCGGGACTTTATGAAGGATTTCTAGATAAATATCAGATATGTATGATAGACACTGGAAAGGAAAAAATGTCTAGCTCTACAGAGTGAACCAAACCTTCTGGCAGTTAACCTAGCAATGGATTCAATAGAGTCTTTCCAGTTTATGTCAGCCAAGAACGTTAGCCTAAGATAGCACAGCGTTTGCTAGTAAATGTTTATTCTTTACTCAAATCAACTCTTGCAGGGCGATAATACCAAAAGGATTCTGTAAAAGAGAATGAGACTTTAGAAGGAACTGAAAAACCAATCTTAAACAGGAACCAAGTGATAAAAGTCTACTTCTGTTCAAAAGGCAAGGGTGGTGTGTGAGCCGGATGATAGGTGGAAATTGAAATTGAGAATAAAAATGATATTTCCAAGCCCATAACAGGAGTTGCAGGAGAGTGATTGGTGCGTAAATATAACAAACACAACTTGGATTCGAACTCGGTTCTCCGATTACTTACTCCCAACAGATTTTCATTAAACTGCTCGCATATTCCCTATAAATCGCAAAGAAAATGACCATTCATCAAGCCCTGTATATTGGTCCTGCTCAATCACAAGAGAAATGCTTTATTAAATGCAAAAATCTTCCTACAATAGAAGCGGAAAAAAGAAAAGAAACAAACAAGCAAAATATGTCAAAAATATGTTTTTACTCCAAAATCATAAACAAAATCCAATCTATATCTGTCTATATTTCTGGGATGAGATATTCCTTAACTCTTCGGGCTATTGTCCTCAGCCTCGTTGCCTTATTCAAGGATACGCAGCCCAATGGATTAAATCGGTGTTTGAATCCAGTGACTGGTCCCAAAGAGATACGAGATCAATACATGGCTACAGCTGAGGGGGAGTAAAAACTTGGAGATTTGAGTTAACTGATACCTAGACGTCCGGAAGAAGCACGGCACGTGGAACTAGAACAATCTACCCCGGTGGATCAAACAAACGGTTCAGTTCCAAATTTTAATTACCCGAAGAAGGCCAGAGCATATAACGGTCGAAACGCCGTGAATATGGCAACAAAGCTGAGGAAACAATCCGAAGAATGTAAATAGCATAAATACAATCGAACCTGTGTTAAAAAAAGATATATAACTGGAGAATTTAGAAGATTAATTTCATGAAAATGTGAAGAATAAGGTTTTATAAATTACGACCATAAAACCAACTGTTCAATTAATAAATGACAAATATTTCGTTTGTGGAAAAGGCAACATTTACCATTACTATTATCAACACAACCAATCTAGATTAAGGAAGAAAAAACAAAACATTACATATAATCGGGGACAAACATTTTTAATGTACTTTGATAGCTTTGTTTTCTACGGATTGTCTACCCTTTTCAGATTATTTAATGCCAATAAATAATTTTATATTGATAGAATTTTGTTTTTGAGATAATAATGTGTGACGGGGTTGATGTATAGTAGTTTTTTAATGTATGTTACCCTGTTGCTATAGTAGTTGATAGAGGATTCTATTTCTCTTTTATACTGATAATAAAATGCATAAAACGGGCAACGTTAACAACAATAATAAACCTTTGAGACACGTGTTGACATTAACGACAAGAATGTGAATTTTTCTTTTAGTGATGTCAGTTAAAATATGGGTATTGTGTGTCTTAAAAATATTCTCAATGTTATTTTCTCTTTTGTTTCTTTAAAAATATGTGCTTATTTATTTTTGCTTGTTCCGAGAGTTTTGTTGTTAAGGGTAGAGTTTGAGACAGTAAACTGTGGGATTTTACGGAGCGAAGAAGATACTTCTACGTTCATTTTACTACTGTTACTCTACTGACATTACTTGTGGTGGAAGGGTCGTTTTTATAATTATGAAGTTTCAGATTTTAGAACGAAGAAATATAATCATCATATCTATTCACTTGTGGCCAGGTTGTTTTAGATGTAATCTTTATCTATATTTCCAGGGTAAAAAATATCCTTATCATTCGTCACTGGTGGAAAATTTGTACTTAGAATGATAAAATATATGATCACCATTCTAGATCATGATTTAATTATTACTAAAATGTTTTAGCTGGAGATGTTTAACTAATTAATCCATAGTTGGGGAGAAGATGTGCATTCATGTGCTTCCCAAAGGTATTAGTGCGAAAGTGAATATAACAAACCCAACTCGAATTCGAACTTAGCTATCGGATTAAAAATTGTAAGTCATTATCCATCACACCATACTCACATCCAAGTTGTTATTCCTAAACTGTCACCCATCTAGGTACTGACAAGGATCGAAGTTGCTTAACTTCGTTGCTCATACAGGAACCGGTGTCTCAACGTATATATGGCCGTAAGCCTTAATGTACGTAGATACGAAATTATACTAAGCCATCTTGCAACATATGTGATAGTGGTAGTCACAGTGAATATTCCAGTAGTAAGGATAGAAGCAGTTTGAAAGCTGTTCGATAACATCGGAAAATAAGCAGTGTGTTAGAGTTTGTATACCCGGAGAAGAGAAAAAAAATAAAAGGCAGTATTAAAATAAAAAAAAAAAACACCCCAAGACATGGCAAGGAACTTCTAAGTATGACTGGCTAAAAAATTGATTTTATAACAACACGGAAATTTAAAAAAAAAAGGTTTAACATACATTCATTTGGTATCTAAATATTTTGGATATTAGTAACTGGTGAAATTTGTTCAATTTTGCTTCCAGTGTGTGCATACACATCTCTATGCAACACTGTCTGATCACTTGTCCATTGAAATCATAACAGCGTGTCTATTAATGATGAGTTATCACAATTTTTCATTCTTATTTCATGCTACCGTTCGAGACAGTGTGAGAAGTGATGTATTACGGCATTTATATGTTTTATATTGCTATTTGTGAGCGAGTAGAACCTATTTCTGAAGTAAACGTATTTTTTTGTTGTGACGAACGAACATTGTGCG
>CAHIKZ030004872.1:2355000-2445000 GCA_903632075.3 Acanthosepion pharaonis | reverse complement strand
TTTAAGATTTATTTCTACGTATCTAATCGCTTAAGGGGAACAGTGGAGTAAATATTTACGAATCGGAGAACCGAGTTGGAATTCCAATCGAATCCATTACATTCACTTACGTGCTAATATGAATCCTTTTCTTCTCCCACCAAACACACCAAGTATGGGCATATAGCAGGGTAGACCAGGTTCTATAGCATTGATGGAAACTGATCTACCGCAGTAAGCAATGGCAACCTGAGAGAAAACATCTGCCTCGTCGGTCAAGTATCAAAAAATACGTAATCGCCCAAGATGTATCACGCATGGCACATAACTGACTGATCTATTCACTTTACATTATGCTTCTTCAGTTCTAATACTCAAATTATTTAAACATTTATTAATTAGTCAGACCCTTCAACGGATGTACTACATTTTTCTGATATATATATATATATATATATATATATATATATATATATATTGAACGAAAAATTATAAACAAGATTTCTAAGTCTGTCTCAAGGGCACATAGCACAGTGGATAAAGGCGGTGGTTAGATCCAGTGACAGGACCCAAATAGTGTGAGTTCAATACCCGGTTAAGGCAGTGGAGAACTTTCATTGGGAAATTAACAGGAGATAACTGATAACTGACATCCATCAAACATGGCACGTGGAACTAGAACAGTCTACTCCGGTGAGCGAAATACAGGGTTCAGTTCGACATTCCAACCACCTGAAGAATGCCGGAGCGTACAACGGCCGAAACGTTGTGATAAATATGGCGACAACGATGTGGACAATAGTCCGAATAATGTAAATAATGAAGATTTCTAAGATACCAGCAAATATTTATAACAACCATGTGTATTCTTCATTTCGAAATCATCTTTTGTGCGTTGAATTTTTTTCTGAAACGCGCGCTTTTGAATAGAATAATGCTTTTCAGTGGGCGGGAAGAGATATAGACAGGTTTCCGTAATAGATTCATTATCTTGATTATTCGAGTAGGAACCGTCAGATTTTTGAATAGGCAATATTATATCGCCTCTAGGTCTCTGTGCCTTAACAGGAGCACGGGCACTAAACGCGGTATGTGGATAGCGACGTCTCCTATATGTAGCTAATAAAAGATCAAGTCGTATTCGACTCACAGTGTGGACAGACTCCATACTGAAAAAATGATGTGCATATTAGGATTTCCATCAGTAATTAGCTTACTTTTGGCCAAAGTAACCCCCAAAATATAGTAATGCACAAATTGCGTTTACACCAAAATAGCCAATACGGATCAAGGGCAAGAAAATGAGCTGTTTGGAACAAAACATTGCTTCCAGTATCTGTCTATCTATCTATCTGTCTATCTATCTATCTGTCTATCTATCTGGCCAGCAGTCCCTCTTTCGTAGACATTTCATTAAAGACCATTGCACAAATAGGATTCATTTAAACACATATCGAAACTCGATTCGTAAAATGCTTGCAGGAAATACAGTGCTGTTCGATAAAAGTGAGTCACCTGATTTTTTTACTAAACGTTGACACGGTTTTAAAAAAATACCTACAATTCTAAAAACAGAAATTAAAATTCATTATATTCAGTTAAAATTAAAAATAAAAAAATGTCCCTGAGAATACCTAAAGAATAGTCGAAAGCACACAGAAAATTTTGACAATGTTTACACACGTTTTGTACTGACAAAGAAAAACTTATACGACATTATATCATTGTCATCATTTGGGTGTTTTGTTTTATTTCAAGATATATAATGTAGTGCTCATCATTTTCAAAGACAAAATTGCTGGGTTCATCTGAAAGTTATTCTTTTTTTTTACTTGGTAATGTCTTAATTACTCGAAATAAATATTATGTATCAACACGGCAATTTCATTTCTTCCTTTAATAATAACACCAACATTCTTGTTCTTGAATATGAAAGGGTGCAATTGAAAATAAGTAGACAACACTTGTATAAATTATTCTAAAATACATACATACATATATATATATATATATATATATATATATATATATATATATATATATATATATATATATATATATATATATATATATATATATATATATATATATATATATATATATTGTATGTATTTAGGCAGCAATTTCTCATTGATGCATGTTTCATTAAATAATATAGACAAGTTTTGTCTACTTATTTTAAGTAAGTTCCTTTCATATTGTATGATAAGCTTTTATCATTGAAAGACGAAATGAAATCACCATAATGATAAATGTTTTAATCCTATTTAAGCTTCCGGCTTACATAAACCATTACCAAAGATGACAACTACATTTCAGTATATATCGAACAATACACGGACAAAACAATATTGATAGTCGGTTTTTGTTGCCTGAAAAATTTCAAAGCAACGACAAATTTGTGTATACGAGACGCGGAAGCGAAAATCGGATCAAACTCGTGACGTCACATATGACCACGCGAGAGTGAAAACTAGAAGTACTGAGTATGGGAAGCCGTTGGTATAAACCAATCGCTTCTGTTATCAATTATATAAAATTAAAAATGTATCAATATGGTGATTTCCTTTCTTTATTCAATGATAATATTATTAAGCTTATCTGACAATATGAAAGGAACTTACTTAAAATAAATAGACAACACTTGTCTATATTATTTAATGAAACACGCACACACACACGCGCGCACACACACACACACATATATATATGTATATTATAATTATTATTACAAATATCATATATATATGTATATATATATGTGTGTGTGTGTTTGTGTGTGTGTGCGTGTGTGTATGTGTTATTTTTATAATGGATACTTCAAGTCTAGTGCTAACCGTTAACTTTCCATCTATCTACATTAAATATCTTCTTTACTCTCACCTATCAGGCAATTTTTTTTCAAAATCAAACCCTATCTTGGGTATCCATTGAGCCTTCTTTTGATTGAATATTTGTAAAGTAATAAGAAATTAAATTTGGACATATGTAGATAGATATACTGCTTAAGTTAACGAAAAATTGCCAAGAGACATGAAGTGATTAAATAAAGATATAATCATATTATTTAAACGTCACTGCTTTACAGGTCGTGGGTGTCATAGATTTAAATGGACTCCACTTCTGTACTAACTGATTAGGAATTATACCAGAATTGATTCTCATTGATCTCTTCAAAATTGTGACACAGAAATCCGAAGAAGGATGTTTACATAAAAATATACATTCCATAAAGCAAACGATGTATTACGTTACATTTCCCTGGATGAAAAAACGAGCGTGCTCAAAAGTTTGGTAAAATCAATCCTCCTATAGGGTAATGGATGCTGGGAAAATTCTTAACAGATGAAAAAAAATGATATGATGCCATGGATATGTAGTTCTGCAGAAGAATACTGATCAGAAAGTTGACAGGACAACTGTCCAACGAAGCATTTCTAAGGAAAATGACAACGAAAAATTTGCTTCAGATTTGAAAGAGACAATTACAATTCCTTTGACTGGTTAGGAAAAAAGCCAGCTTGGAGTATTTGACACTCACCAGCTATACTGAAGACTAGAAAGAAACACCAAGTAACATACTTAGCCTGCATTTATTACTGGATGGCTGAACATGAACAGGGTGGGATATTAAGGAGTAAAACAATGATAACGGCAACAAGGGATAAGAAATAATAGACAGCAGGAACATGTTATATGAAATACATCTTTTGCCTAGCCTGACTGTGAGCAACATATACAGAGCCTAATATTTAGTACATAGTGGAATTGGAAAGAAATGATCGACTCATACGTTTCCCTAACCACCAGGAGCAAATTGAACACAACAGGGTGGTCATAATTTAACATTAGATCACCGATTTCTTATCCCGTGCCGATAGGATATATGTTTAACCATATATCGTATAATTATATATATATCAAAGAGAACCTGTGGTAATATCGTGTGTATTTTTAACATGATTTATCAAGTAGTTCATTATTTAAAGAAGCACAAATTTCCTAAATTTTCTAATTCACTGAAGCGGAATTTAAAAGCATGAGAGCCAGATCACCTCAGCTAACTGCTCTTTTATTTTCTTTGTTTGTTTGTTTGTTTGTTTGTTTCTTTGTTTGTTTGTTTGTTTGTTTCTTTCTTTCTTTCTTACCAAACACTGGTTCATTTTTCACCTGTGGTAGTGGCAGGTCGTGAAATAAGTATAATACTACCCTAATACTTGTTTTGATTTATTCGATGTAAAACATATATAGAGCCGGGTGTAAACAAATCGTTAGGAATTTATTTTGTTTGATGATTATAGACCAATAAAGGCCTTCGCTAAAGTACTTCATAAGGAACTGCTGGAACTGCTCAGCAACCTTGATATATTCGGAAAACATCAGAATAATCAACAAATTATACTGGCAGCAAACAGCATGCATGCGCATACAGAACGAGTTCAGTGAATATACAAAAATAGAAAGGGGCATAAGGCAAAGATGCGTCTTCTCACCCGACCTGTTCAACTTATACAGCGAGGCAATCCTGAGAGAATTGGAAACCCTGCCGGGATTTAGTAATGGCGGCCATAATCTTAACAACATAAGATACGCATATGATGCGATACTGATAGTAGACACGGAAAAGAAATTGCAAAATCTTGTACAGACATGAGAAGAAGAAATGTGAAGAAAGGTCTAAGCATAAACTAAAAGAAAACAGAACGCATAGTTATCATTAACAGGATGAGCCCGAAATGCGATTTGCTGGTTGGCAACACTAGAATCAACCAAACCCGGAAATTTAAATATCTGGGAAGCTTTCTGACAGAGGGCGGTAAATGCGACACTGAGATCCCTAGACGTATTAGGATGGTCAAGGATACATTCCAAAAGCTGGGGAGAGTATTGCGTGACAGGAGGATTTCTTTGGTAACGAAGAAAAGTATACTGTCCTGTAATGTGACATCTGTCCTTCTTCACGGCAGCGAATGTCGGACGATTTTCTCGGAGATTAAAAAGAAACTTGAGGCGACGGAGATGTGATTCTGCTGAAAATTGATAAGTATATCATGGACCGAGCGTGTAAGCAACAATGAGGTCTTAGAGAGATTGCAAACAAGGAGGAAGCTTATACTTTACATCAGATAGAAGCAGCTGAAATTTCTGGTACCCATAGTGAGGAATTAGGGCCAGTTGAATCTGATACTCACGGGTGGAATAGAGGGAAAGAGAGACAAAGGAAAATAACGCATGACATACCTAGCGGTCTTAAGCAAATGGATGACAGAACCTGGTCTGGGGGAGGTGGCAGAGAGAAAGAACATGTTGAGAGCTGCAAAGAATAGAGAGAGGTGGAGATACATTATGTTCTGAAATGACACGCCATATAGAAAGAAAAGAATATGCGTCAGACAATTTATTACAGGCCATAACACACCTGTAAACCTTGTTACTAACGAACATAGAAACAAACATATTTACAAGAGGTGATTTCTCATGGGGGGGTATTTATGCCTTGATGATTCATTTCCGTGTCCGAAGTGATTAATACGACGTTCATAAAATTTGAGTTATCGTATTGTTTAGACCACTTTGAATATGTTTTTTTTATTCATTTATTTCGCTCTGTGTTGTTACTGTTACTGTTAATGAATGTATCAAACTGGTGAAGAGATAAAACTAAAAAACATAAGATGGAGAAAAATAGTAATGGATTTATTATAATATCCTGAAAGTTAACGAGAGATAAGAGATGGAGACAGAGAAAGTGAAGAAATAAGCATGACCTCAGACTATGCGACAAAGTATTTTTTAGATAAGTTATCAATTAGCAACTAAAAGAATCTTTATCATATTCCTTTTTTTCAGACACTATTCCTTAGACACTATTAAACTTATTACTGTCCAGTTATACTGATCCTCTCAGTAAAAAAATATCGATATCATCTTCCTGTTAACTGATTGTAATTTCTTGTATTAATGTCCGGCTTTTTTTTTTCTTCTAAAGAGAAAAACCATACGTCTACTTTACGCGGTGACTTCTACTTTACGCGTCTTCTTTTAACGAACCACTTGCCTTCGCGGGTTCGGTCTAACGTTCACCTTATTTCCACTTCGTTGCTGTCGCCGCCACTTCGATAGTTTTCTTTTCCCCTTCGGAAACTCTGGGCTTCGTTCACTTTCTTTGTCTTCATTTCTTATATCAGACGTTTCCTTTTCTTTTAAGAAAAAATATCTTACTCTTACTGAGTATGATTTAGATGGATAAGCAGGCGGAGACATGCGCAGTAAAAAAAAACAAAAAAAACTAATACCTCCATGCACGTTTTCTCACAGACACACACACACACACACACAAACACAGAGACGTTTTCATATAGCCTGCTGAATCGATATAGCTATCGCAGAATTTAGAAGAACAAGAGATCTTTTAGTGTATGTTTATATAGATTTATTTTCACATTTTGCTTCGCATTTACATGAATCGATGTACCAAACGAGTGGCACATCACGAACTATAAATAAAATATAAAATTAAATGGTTTCTAAAATCTACAATATATGAAAAATATATCTTCTATGTGTCGTGTCGAATCAGGACGTGGGCGGTCATGTTTCTCAACAACATTCTGCCCTTTATAGCTTTAAGGAATGATTGTCTTTCTGCTATCACTCCTAATGCTTGCTATGGCATCAATTTACACATGCTCGTTAGGTAGTTTATCCGTTGCCATCCTATGCTCTTCTTGCCCTCAACATGTCTGGTAATGATAAATTTTCCCATTCTTCTTTCTTAATTATATTCCTTAGAAATTTCGACTGTCTTCTTTCTGACTCTAAGTAAAAATTTCTTTTTTTTTTCATTTTCCTTATAACTTTGTCGTTGCTCAGATATTTAGTCCATGGTAATCTCAGAATCCTTCCGGAGATACACGTTTCTGTTGCCTGATGTCTATTCTTTACCTGTGAGTAGATTGAAATAGAGGAGAACTGATATTACATAAGAATCCAGTACTCTTTTCTTTTTTACTAACGAAATGTTCTTTCTGTATCAATTGAAATGTACAAACGCTTCTATATCTCGTTTAATGTTTCTTTCTCATAATTATTTCACATATGAATAAGTATCTATCTATCTGTGTATATATATATACATATATATATATATATATATATATATATATATATATATATATATAGATAGATAGATAGATAGATAGATAATGTTGTCTATACATAAAATTCAGTCGAACAGACTGGAACATTTCATTCTGTTCTGCGTATTTAACTCGTGGCCAGCTTTTTTACGCTTTTCCAAGCTAACTCTGGTAACAATCCCACAGGCTCCATTTAAACTTTACTTTTTAATATTCGTAGAAATTTAGGCGTTCTGTCGCAGACACACACACACACTCACGCCTATTCTCTCTCATTCTATCTAATACTATCTCTCTCTTTCATTCTATGTTCAACACTCGATTTTATCAGATTTATTCTTCAGACAATTATGTTGGTATCTTAGCATCGATGCTAGTCAGCGATTAGAAATTTGTGTGGGGAATTGTCATAGCACACTGGTTGTTATCTACTAGTTATATCTCTTTGAGTTTGTCTGTAGGTTTAGCTGTACATTCAGAAGTATTCATGTGCACGTATATCTTATATCAATATGCCTTAAAACCAGTTCTAATTTCTATAAAGTTTTTTATTTCGCGGGTACACGCATTTCAATATGCATCCCTTTACAGACACACAAACACGCACTCACACACACACACACACACACACACAGACACACATACTGTGTGTGCGTCTGTGCATATGTGAAAACGAGATATAAATGATTATATATCAAGTATGAATTTAGGTCAATCTATGACAAAGTGGCTAAAAAGTTTCCGTGTGATGCAGTTTCGTTATTTAGGATTTTCATCAACTACACATGCGCATGAAGAAGAGCCGGCGCTAAATGAAATCGGACAGACTATATAAAAAAAGAAAAAAAAAAGATTTAAAATTAAATTTTGAATGTAAAATTTCTGTGTCCCCATTCCATTACTCGCATGTGTAGTAACATTAACTTGAATATCACTTAAGTTTCATGAAGTCCTAATGGACGAAACTCACCACATCAAGAGGTTTCATTTTTTGTCAAATTATATATATATATATATATATATATATATATATATATATATATATATATATATATATATATATATATATATATTATATATTAGTGTATTTTTGTTTAATTAAAAAAGATTCTCTTTAATTAAAATTTACAGCTCTTAAGAATTTTATTTACTTTTCTGTGTTCTTATAATTTTCTTGTTTCTGGACGTAAATTTGTAGAAATATTCCAAAGGATTTTCTTTGTCTATAGCTCAATTATGTCTCATTTAAATGTACATGGGGACCTACCATTCGCAAGATACTCGTAGATAATACAAATCTTATATCCTCATCTACATGTAAAACAAAGGCAAAAAATAATTGAAGCTTTATAAATAAAAACGAATAAAAGCCAAAACTCAATAATAACAACTTTGAACACGGGAATCTTTAGAATTATTCTACGTACCTCAATGTAGTTTCATGGTTAAGAAAGTATATATCAAACGAGTTTAATTTAAAATTTTAGTTAGAGGGTTTAGATTCTTTGTTAATTTAGGAAAAAATCCTTGAGTATACTTATACCAGGATTTCATGATGAATCTTATTTCTTAAATTAATGATTGAATAAACACATTTTGAGTTCCCCGACGATAAAATATCCATGGAAATTTCCCTAATGCATCGTTAAATATTTGAGCTTAACAGTTTTAAGAAATTGTTGAAATAACAATCGCAAATATGAAAGTAGATCACTAGTTAATTAAGTAAAACGGTACAAATGAAAATGTTCAACTTTGGCATGGTTTTCAATTTCACTGATGACAGTGAATGCTGGACAATCTCCTCAAAAGTGAAGAAAAGACAGAAATGAAGTTCTACGGAAAGATGCTGAGGATACCATGGACTGTACAAGCTAGAAACGACGAAATTTTGGAGAAAATAGAAGCAAAATGAAGATGTAAAAATATTACAAATGATTTGTGTGTCCATGGCTCAGTTATGTCTCATTTAAATGTACATGGGGGCCTACAATTTGCAACATACTCGTAGATAATACAAATCTTATAGCCTCATCTACATGTAAAACAAAGTTAAAAATAATTGAAGCTTTATAAATAAAAACGAATAAAAGCCAAAACTAAATAATAACAATTATGAACACGTGAATCTCTAGGATTATTAAAAAATGTTCAAAATTGGCATGGTTTTCAAATTCAGTGATTACAGTTAATGCTGGATAATCTCCTCAAATGTGAAGAAAAGACAGAAATATAGTTCTACAGAAAGATGATGAGGAAACCATGTACTATACGAGCTGGAAACGACGAAGTTTTGGAGAAAATTAAAACAAAAAGGAAACTTATACTTAACATCCGGAAGAGGCAGTTGAAATTTACTGGGGGCGTAATGAGGAATGAGAGCTTTGAAAAAACTGATCCTCACAAGATTGGTTGAGGGGAAAGACTGACAGTAGAAAGCATCGCGTAACATATATGATTAGCTTGAGTGAATGGATGGTTGAACAGTGTTTGTAGAAATAACAAAAAGAGAAAACTTATTAC
Source organism: Acanthosepion pharaonis (assembly GCA_903632075.3). Lineage (NCBI taxonomy): Eukaryota > Metazoa > Mollusca > Cephalopoda > Sepiida > Sepiidae > Acanthosepion > Acanthosepion pharaonis. The sequence goes on along the minus strand of CAHIKZ030004872.1, from coordinate 2,435,359 downwards.
AAGGGAGAGGAAGATGTCGAGGGTCATGATCACCTACGTTCTGAAGAGACAGAGCACATAAAAGAAAGAAGAAGCAGGTTTTAAACTTATGGCGGACATCCCCACATTAATTTAACTTTAGATTGTGAAACAAGGCTCACGCAAAAAAACGGATAACCAAAAGACATTGTTACACATAAAATATGTATTAACAAGATGAACAATGTCAAACAACGATGTGAAGGGGAGCACGCATTTAAGTAAGAATAGGTTGAAATAAACAAGAGTTGTCTCTCTTTATCTGTTATTTTAGTGTTCCAAAGTTCACTGGAAGAATGTTCATGAGAGTGTCTTGTAATGATTGTTCTTGCAAGATATTGCTGTTTAAAAAGACTTTATGCGAGTGTGTACAAAATATATTCAGCAGGTGAGTCGTGTGTGTGAGTGAGAATGTTGGCGCATAGTTTCATATGTCGTGCATTCGTTTGGCAGCTGAAATCCCACTAATTGGTACTAGAAAAATCTTGGCTTAAATAAGCGAGTATAGGCTCCACATCGTTGCACGGGAAGAATTATTCTTCACGTGCAAACGATCTGATTGTTTGGCATCGACCAATGAGAGGCCGTTCTTGGGGGAGACTTATGAAAGCTTCTGTGATTAGTTTCCCCCAAAAGTGTACAAACTTGACAACTTAAAAATAGAGCGATTACAGAATTGTCGCATTACTGCGATTTGTAAATTACCTATAGTAATGTAGCGGTGATTTATTAACCTATGAATGCTTAGCGTTGTATATGATTTGTATTTTTGTATGTATGTATGTATGTTCATGCGTCATAGATCCGCACAAATTCATAAATATAACATTGCATCTTCTATATTTTCTTTCCTTTTTTTCTTTAATGATCTGTGTTATTCTATTCCGAATTTTTACGAGATCAATAGCACATTATGTACGAAGTATTAGTGAGGCTTACCGTGCATGCTAGCTAAGTATCAAGTAGGAATACGATGATGTACATGTGATAATTACATGGAATTGCTATATTTATATTTAATGAATCATAAATCTCTCATATAGGAAGAAAATGAGTAACTACAGACACCAATGTTCGAGCATGACACTCTGGACTTATGAATATATGTTTTCCCCCAGTTGTATAAAGAGCAATGTCAAGCTACAAACTGCAGTGATTACTGAGTGACTATTGTGTGGAACTATCCAGTCGAATTAGTGTAAAATGTTGTGCGTCGATTATTTCGGTTTTGATTTAGGATTTAACGAGCCGCGTTACTAACAAGGTATTCCCAGAAATGTTCTTTGTTCTTGATAAGTATTTATTTGCAGTTGTAATTAAATACTGTTTTATTTTAACATTGGAGTCTTGAGTTATAGTTGCATATTAACGACCACTATACGTCACAAAAGAATCTGAAGTTAATGACTGAATAATGCCTTTGGTAGCCTTATAGCTATAAAATACCTGTAGTAATTAATCATTTTTCGTCAAATTAATTGATCGTATCAGCTTTACAAATGACAATATGTAAGTATACAGGTCATTATTTAACGTAAAACTAGATTTCAGATTAAAAGATTTTAAATTGAAAAGTTTTTTTATTTCAGTTCAGCAGACGTGAAAACAGGAATGTTATATGTCTGTCTGTTTTCTCTCGAAAACCAACAACAGCTCTGATATGGCGTTGCCGTCTTTTCTCGCTATCACATCATAATTTATGGGATAACATATGGGCTAAATAATAAGAAACTAAGAAAAAATCTGGATTATAATATGGTGTTTCTAACTTGAACGTCATTTTTATCCATAGATGAGTAATCTGGGGAATATACTGGTTTGAGGATGGTAATTTGCGGGAAACATTTATCTTAATCCCTTATAATATATCATTTCTATACAAGGAAATGCATATCTATCTATCTATCTATCTATCTATCTATCTATCTATCTATCTATCTATCTATCTATCTATTTATGTCAGCCTGTTCATTATTTATTTCAATCTGTTTATATATCTCTCTTTATATATATATATATATATATATATATATATATATATATATATATATAGCTAACTAGCTATCCAGTTATCTATTATTGGGTTTCCAATAGAATGGGATGTAAGATTTTTTAAATAATTTTTACAATAATATTCTATAAGTAAATGTTTTTCGTAAAAATTCACTGAACATTTAAGAAGGAGTATACTATCTGATCTGAATCATATACTAACGTAAACGAAGCAGACCAGATCAGTATATTTCGAGAATCAGGAAACATATGTGTTAAAAAGCAGTATTCAGGCTTTGTTTGATCAGGAGGTCCTAAGTGGCCGAAAGTTCAAGTCATTGCATATATATATATATATATATATATATATATATATATATATATATATATATATATATATATATATATATATATATCATCAACGTCATTTAGACAGCTTGGAAGGAATAGTATAAAAATAATTACACACACCATGTTATTATTGTTCGAATGAAGATATTCAGCCTATATGCATACATGTATACACAAACTCACACACATATTATATTGAAAAAGAGAGAGAGCTAGAAGGAGAGAGAGAGAGAGAGAGAGAGAGAGAATGATCGGTTGAGATTCTATGTCAAAATGTCCATAAATCTCGCGACTGAGCAAACAATCGATGTGATGGCTTGATGACTGATTGTGATAGAACACGCCATTTGTATCATTTTTTTTCTTTCTACGCATCTTTGCATTTATGCAATACAAAGCAAGTTTAGAAAATAAAATATGAACGTACGTCGTAAATTTTTTTACACAGGATCCTTATGATTATCTTTCGACTTACGTTTCTTTAAATGTGATTTTACAGGAGTTTCTACTTGTACTGTTCTTCTGATTAAATAGTTCTGCATTTACCTCCCCCCCTCTCTCTCTCTCTCTCTCTCTCTGGTTTTATTTGATACGCGCTTCTTTCTATTTTAGTTACTTTACCTTTGTGTAAATCTTTGTCTTTTAAATATCTTTTTTTGTTCAGTTTGCATTTCTCTATTTTTATTATCCTCAAGTCCGTTGTTTGTTTGTTTCTTTTCCTTTTAAGATTTTCCGCTTTCTTTTTCTTGTTTGATTTTTTTCTCTCTCATAATCCTCTTTCTCCTTACGTTTCTTTAGAAGTGATTTCACACGCGTTTACATTTTTATACATTTTCTGATTAAATATTTCTTTATTTATCTGGTTTTATTTGATTTTCTATTCTCTCTTAACTGTTGCTTCCACGATTTAGAACCTCACTCTCTTTTTAATATATTTTCTTGTTAACTTTTCATTTATCTTTGTTAATTTTTTCAGGTTCATTTTTCTTTCTTTATCTTCACTGCTTTACGTTCTTCTCTCTTTTCCACATTTGTTTCTTTTTTCTCACATTTTCTTTTCTTTTACTATTCACTTCCGCCTACATTTTGTTTCTGTCCTTCTTCTTTTCGTTTTATTTAATTTTCCTTTTATATGTTTCCTTTTCACTCTGTCGTTTTCCTATATTCCTTCTCTTTATTCTCTCGTTTTGCTCCCTTTTTTCTCCCTTTTTCTCAATTTCTATCGCTTTCACTCCATATCTTTCTTACTTTGTTCTGTCTTTCATTCTTTCTTTCTTTATTTATTTATTTCTTCTTTTTTTTTTCTTTCTTTCTTTCTTTCTTTCTTTCTTTCTTTCTTTCTTTCTTTCTTTCATTCATTCTTCTTTCTTTCTTTCTTTCTCCTCGGGAAATCATTTTTTTCTTTCGTTCTTTATATTCCTAAATCTTTTTTTGTTTATATGCATATTTCATATTTTAATTATTTATTAAATCAGAAATTTTCATTGATTCCTTATTTTCAATGATGATTTTTATTCATTTTTATTTTCTCTCATCCATTTTTCCCTAATCGTACACATTTGTGTTACACATTTTTTGATATCTTTGTATTTAAAATATAATTTTAAGTTTATTACATGATAATATTTCCGTTTGCTTTCATGTGAATGAATGTCGCAACTGTTTGTAGCAGGGTTTGTGAGAAGTCAAATATTTCTAAGATCTGCACGGCATAGGATGTTGTGGAGAACAATGATTTCCCACATCTTGAAGGAACACGGAATATAGAAGATGACTCGTTCGTTTACTACATGTCGTCTTTTCTTGTCGATTTTGGCGTTTCATTTCCCAACTATTCTTGTTTTCTATGTGATCAGTGAGAGTTAAATCTGTTAAGTCTTCTTTCGTCATAATGTGCTATCAACATCTCATTAGTCGCTTTCTGATTTATAGCAGCGGTAACTTTGCATGACCTATTCTCTTGAAAACATTCTCGTTTCTTTATAGGCTTGTCCATGTTATTCCCAAATGTTCGCTGATAGAACATTAATTTATACTTCATTGTTAAAGGAATTGACAATAATTCACTGACATATACGAAATCAAATATTTAGTAGCAGTCCAATACTGTTTCCTTTGTCTAAAGACTTTAATCATTTAGTCAGTTTTCGAAAATCATATTCCACTATTTTTCGACGCCTTTTTTGCAGCATATCTTCCGTTGTCTTCTACTATATTACTTGTTGTAACGGCCTGATTGTGACGTCAATGATATGTAACTAATACATTATTATCTCTCGTTACAACCGAACTTCATTAGTAATTATTTTCTTTTTGGATTCATTGTCGACTTTGGCGAATGTGATTTTAAATTGTTTTTCTTCAGAATATTCCATAAGCAGATTGATTTAGGTTTTTTACCGTATGATGTTTAAGCCCCATACACCAGTAATACATCTTGGAAAGTCTCAAGTTTTCATAGAAATATATTGCTGCATAGTTTGTAATAGACCAGATGCGGAAAAAAACACATATGCTTTTATTAATTCTATTTCTCTGTATTCTCACCCAGTTCAATTTCTTGAGTATTTGTAGATCCTTTCAAAGTAGATCAATTTTTCCTAATATTTCAAGTATTTCTTCGTTTTGAAATTTTTGGAAATAGGTATAGATATTTCTGCATTAACATTGTTCACCTAATGGCAAAACTTTGGTCATGTATGGATAGCATTTCTTGTGCTAGTGTCTACACCATATCTACAGATGTTTTGATTGTGCACTTGAATGACACTTCAGGGAAAAGCTGTTCAAAAATGTCAATGAGATAATAGTGGCAAATACACAGGCATCGGTTCTTCTAGTTGGTAAAACCAAGCAGACAATATGAACAAACGATGTCATACTATTTGAAAAGTATATCTTAAGGGTGGAAAAAGGTGAAACCAACCGTGGAAAATCAGAAGAAAACACAAGAACCAGCGATCACAATCTCAGACCTTCATTCCACATATCAACTTTGTCTGTTATACGTGCAGGAGAGTGTGTCATACAAGGATTGGACTGTTATGCTACTCCAGATGCTGCTCGCAAAAGAACATATTTTTCTGCTAAACAGGGCGCTATCATTACCACGCGAGTTAATGGATCCTTACTACACCAAAAGAATGCTAGGAGGGCACATTTTTTTAATTATTAACCTCAAGCATAGTTACATTGCAACTAGTACGCAGGGGATTATAGAGCATGAAAGTGAGAGAAAAGACTAGGAATAGATGGGGATTGAGGAAAGTATAAAAGATGAACGGGATTCAAGAAGGTGGAAGATGTCGTCTTACGTTGCATTTAAATTTTAGAACATTGAAGGGAGTTCCACTAGCGGGAAGTGTGAGAAAAGAAAAAGTTGGAGCAGAAATATTTCAACAGTAAAAGTGTGGGACCTTGATGCCAATTTGGTATCACGCTTAAATTCCTGTAGGGAAAAACTCTAGTCAGAGAAAATGCCATGAAAATATTTCTATAAAAGACAGAGATAAATCACGTCACATCTGAGTGGCTGAAGTAGAGATGCCAAACCAGGATCGATTACCATGCAGATCCTTCATTGGATTTTGTCAAGAACGTCAAGATTAATACTAGGAGCACTAGAACAGATATAGCAAGGATATTCAATGCACGGACTTTGTAAATGTGCAAGATGGAGAAAAAAGGGGTCCGACATTCAGTGACCATATATTGCTTTTCTCTGGTCGCATGTAATTCTACAGTCTGAAGCAGCTAATCTATTAGAGGTTTCACTTCTGGAGTTATTATGTCTTCCCAGGTACTCATTTGGTTCATTTTCTCATGTTTCGTTCTTCTGCTTAATTTGGCTTGAAACAACGTCGAAGTAGGTGTCATAACCCATCACCCGTTTTGAAAAGATTCATGCATAAACAAGTATACGGAAGTCTCTCCACCATGAATAGAGATTATTCGTGTCAGACAACCTTGGTATACGGATTTCCTATCAAATATTGTCTTTCTTTTCAACGTAGATGCTTTTATCCATAATATTCTCCACGAGACAACCGGAATTTGAAATTAGAGCCTTACATGTTTATACTATTTGCATTAAGACAATTTTCCTCAATGTTGTTGTTATTACCACTGTTGTAATTTTGGCTAGTCCTCGTCGCCAAATTGTCTTAAATTTTATCTCATCCTCGTCGCCAAAATGTTGTAACATAGGCAAGGTTACTGAACAGAATAATCAAACAAAGGTTGTTAATGAAAGGTAAATCTTAGGACAAGAACAACGCATATAAGATTCGCCAGCGGTACGTAGAAGAAATAGCCAACTGCTAGAAGTGAGTCAAGTGAATTCTACAATAAATCTCCAACTGCTGGATATATGCCAACTGCCCCACGCGGCCAGATTGGCACAAGGCAAAATTTAATGTGGGGAATCCGTAGGCTCGGCCAAAAGTTCCTCATGGACCCCGTATAAATCTGGGCCGGATAGCGTTTTTCCGGAAACGAGATTCTGCCCTTCGACATAGCCCCGGAGGCAAAGAGTTTGACCAGCACAGCTGGAGACGAATCTCCAACCGCAAATCACCATACAGTATTTACTAGTGTATTTATGTTAATGGGGACATGAGCGTTATCGTCCGTACGTATGCTTCAACAATCATATTTCGACAGTTATGTCTTTTTCAAGATGCCAGTCGATGCGGGTAACATTCACAAATTTGAAACTCAACCCTTTCTTACATAAACGAGATGAGATGGTTTTCGTTCCACTGTCTCTCTCTAAGGATATATCATTTTGTTATATCGTTTTTTTTGTTGTTTTTTTTTTTGGCTCTACTGCTCATGCATTTCTCTCGCAGTTTCCGCTGAGTTCGAGTATGTACAACAATTACTATTTGACTCAAAACAAGAAAAAAGATTTATTTATAATAGTCTAGTAGCGAAATATCAGAAACATTTTGAGAATAACAAATAAATGAGGATATTAAGCCAAATGTGAATAAAATATGTAATAACTATTCTTCATCTCAGGAATAAAGACAGAAATTTCTTCTCAAAACCTACTTTTAATTAACATATGGAATACTACGATTTGAGAAGGAAGTTATTTTGCTGTACAGTTATTATTCATTTTTATATCCATTAACATCTGGAATCATACATTACGATTTTACCTATGCGTATATACAAATTTACACACAGAGACTCACACACAAATACATATATATATATATATATATATATATATATATATATATATATATATATATATATATATATATATATATATATATATATATTTATCTATATCTCTCTCTCTCTCTATATATATATATATATATATATATATATATATATATATATATATGTGTGTGTGTGTGTGTGTGTGATATGGTAGAGATATTTCAATTATAAAGGGGAATACATTAGTGACAATGCTGCCTTCAAGCTTATGTTAATATTATGTGAGAGGTCATTCTAGCAGATATATATGAGTTATTTCTGCCGCACGATATATATATATATATATATATATATATATATATATATATATATATGTGTGTGTGTGTATGTATGTGTGTATGTGTTTGTGCGTGTGTGTGTCTTCCTTTGTTTGTGCGTGTATGTGTATATATATGTCTTTGTGTGTTTTCAGTCTAATAGTGATTCATGTATGTTTGCGAATAATTAGTGTCTGATTCATGTGTTCCAACACGTTTTGTTGATCGTTTAAATAGTGAGTATATAGTGTCTATATATATGTGTGTTTATGTGTGTATGTGTGTATGCGTATGTGTGTGTGTTGGTCAGTCTAATAGAGATTCGTATATATTGCTAATAATTATTTTTCGATTCATGTGTTTTGTTCAATTTTTCTTCGTTTATATATATATATATATATATATATATATATATATATATATATATATATATATATATATATATATATATATATATACATTTGTGTGAGTGTGTATGTGTGTTTGTTTAAGTGTAAGAAAAATACGTTTCTTCGTTTCGAGACATGTCATTGAAAATATCACAATAATTAAATTGTGAAAAGCGATTTCGTATCTCTTTCAGTAGTAATTGTTTAATTGATTTATTTTATTTTTACGCTTTATCAACCCTCTGTGGATTATTTGATGTCCCAACATATTTTGGTGTTTGTATCAATAGTTTTTCAGTTTTCAATGAATACTGCATCAACAATTTTTTTGCGAAGGAGTATACAACGTAAACGTGTTCTTTCCTCTGTAGAATTGACAACAAATATCATAAAAGTTATTTATTTACATTGTTTATTATATTGTTTATTGGGATTGTGATTAAAATCTCCTCATATTGCCAATAAATTCAAACTTTATCAAAAAGGTAAATAATAATGATTTCCTTAGAGTTGGCTCACATATTATAATAACTGAGAAAATGTCTATACTTTTATGAAAATATTTTCATTTTCATTTCTTTATAAATTGTTAAGTGATAAATATTCAATTGCATTACTATTAATTTTTGTAAATAGATCCTCGAATAAATAATTTTTGTTTAATACTTTTGTTGTAAATTCTCAAGTGCAAAGAATATAGAAATTCACTTTCATCATATGTTTAGTTTTTATTACAATTCTATTCACCGCATTTTAAAACAATAAACATGGCCGAAAAGAGAAGGTACTTAAAAATAAAAGCGGTGTCATATGGAAAACCGTTCTTTGAAACTACGTTTTATTCCATATACGGAGGTCCATATTTGCCAGATATTTGTTTTTATTTATTTTTTTTTTATTTCGGATATTTCTGTACGTCTCTATTTTTATGGCATTTCCTCTTATGAGTTCCGTTATATGGATCATTATGCTAATTATCCCATGGAGCGTGCATTTATTTACACCTTCCTGTATAAGCAGCGCGCTGAAAATCGATTATTTGCATAGTTTAAATATTTCTTGCATGTCGTAGCACTTCTTTTGGGTGTGAATTTTGAATAAAACAAATATTTGAATGAGTTAAGTATATAAGAGAGACAGCAAAGTTCTTGACTGGCAATGCCCCATGTTATCAAAGGAATTTAGAGCCAGCTATGTCATTTGTTATTAATTCTTATGTTTTCAGGCTACAATATCAGTAATTGCGAAAACCTTTGACATGGAGTGAATTCTGAGATATCGCCAGATTCATTCGAAAATATAAAAAGAAGATTAAAAAACAGATATATCTTATGAGAAACAAAAATAAAATGTACTGAGATTTTATGCAATATCGGTCGTTCATTCTATCAATGAATACTGGACAATTAAGAAGAAACTTGATGCAACAGAACTCTAAGTATACAGAACGTTCGTTGATTATGTTTAGCGGCATATCAACTACGATTGGTTATTTGATGGCAGAATTTAAATTTTTAAAACACAATTTTATGTCTTCAACTAAATATATTTTGAAAGCAATTGTATGCCTTCAATAACAGATAAAATATATTGTTAGTCATTTTGCTATGAATAATTCTTAGTAATTATACTATAAAATGTATATAACGTCACGTTGCTATTAATATGTATCGTTTTTAATTTTACTATAAATAGTAATTGTTGGTAAATTTATTATACAAAAATGTACTACTGGTAATTTTTACCATAACAATGTATTTTTATATTTAGGTGCGATTGGGGAGACATGGTCGACAACATGGAAAAGGAACAGCACACATAAAAAAGGAGAATATCACTTAATGGTGGGATAAATAAAGTTATGTGCAATGCCATGATTCATAGTGTAATTTAACTATTGTGCAAGAATCTTTTATTTTTAGCCAAACCCTGAAGCAACATTACTGCCGTTCATTGCTCAAATGCATTAACTGTTTATTTTAGATTGTGGATTCCTGGATATTAAATGGCGGAAATATCATGAGTGACTCGATTTCCTATTCTATTCTAATAACTTCAGATTACAAGATAAGATGAATGGAAACAAATACATGTAGCAAAATATAACAACTGTCACAATTAATGCGAATTGGTTTATGTCTTAATTATTGCAAAATAAGATTCATGTTGACATATTATTTCATTAAGGTGTACCGTTAGGGACAGTGATCTGTAAGTCGCATCTGAATTAGTGCAAGATAAGCTAAATAGAAACAGTGTTCTAGCGCTAAAGATAGTAACATCGAATCCCGTGAAAATAATTTATCTATCTATTTATTATCTATCTATATATGTTATATATTCTACCTATCTATCTATTATCTATCTTTATATGTTATATATATATATTATATATATATATATATATATATATATATATATATATATATATATATATATATATATATGTGTGTGTGTGTGTGTGTGTGCGTGCGCGCACATCAACCTAGTGAGCAGGTGATTATCCTGAACTATTTCCCAGAAACTGACAAAATGATTAATTATCAGATTTATTTTGTAAAGATTTTTAATTTTGTCGATAGATATTCAAAAGCACCATGTCACACGCAGATGCATATATAAATGGGCCTAGACACACAGATACTAAATAAACACACAGACGAATGAATATAGATTAAATATATGATATAGACACAGAGACATAGACACAAACACACAGACACAAATAATATATATATATATATATATATATATATATATATATATATAATAAAATTTGTTCATGTTTTTTCAGAGTACAATATCTAATACATAAAAATGCATATAAACACAGATGCACATGCATGTACGCTTATATATACACACACACACACACACACACACACACACACATATATATATATATATATATATATATATAAACGAGCATTTATACACACTAACACATACACACAAATACATACGCACACACACACACACACACACACACACACACACACACACACATATATATATATATATATATATATATATATCTGAGAGGGAGAGATGGACAGACAAACACACTTATTTATTTACTTATCATATTTTCAGCAAATTAATTTTTAGAAAATTTTTAAAAGTAAGTCGTAATCAAAATTTCGATTAATAAGTTGGGCGACCCATAAAATAGACTCTGAAAATCATTATAATATATAAATAATAATTATATATAAATCAAATTTGAAATCCTAATTTATTTGTACTTACAAATTCTATAAGTCCACTTATATATTTTGAACTTCACAGGAAGTCGTGCTGTTTTTTATGCTTGGGGCATATAAGGTAAGCGTAACCGCATGCAATGAAGTACTATGTATATAGCATAGAATTATTTTAGAATTTATGTATATATATATATATATATATATATATATATATATATATATATATATATTTTTTACATACATAGATTATATATATATATATATATAAATATATATATATATATAACCGCATGCAATGAAATACTATGTATATAGCATAGAATTATTTTAAATTTATGTATATATACATATATATATATATATATTTATTATACACACATAGATTATATATATATATATATATATATATATATATATATATATATATATATATATATATATATATATATATATATATATATATATATATATATATATATATATATAGGCAAGTACAAAAGAAAATACAAGGCACTAGGAGAAAAAAGAACATTTTATTGTTCTATCCCTGGTTTAATTTCTGAATAATTTTGTAATAATATAAAACTTGATTTAGGATTTGACGTTTGTAATTTAAATTTTCAATTTAACTGTGAAACTAAAATTTAATTGTTATATTGATTTCTAATTGAATCTAATCTTAACACCTGTAGTGTTTGTATCATGTACACTATTTACATTATTCGAACTATTGTGCTCATTTTTGTCGTCATATTTATAGACAAATTCATACACAGAAATCCTCAAGGACATACGGCACAGTGGATAAAGGCGTTGGTAAGACCCTGTAACAGGTTCCAAATGGTGCGAGTTCAATCCCCTGTTAAGCCAGTGGACAGGGGAATTAACAAGAAATGAGGGATAAATGACATCCATTAAAAAACATGGCAGTCTACAACAGTGATCGAAATAAAGTGTTCGATATTCCAATCACTTGAAGAAGGCCGGGGCGTACAATGCCGAAACGCCGTAATAAATATTGCAACAAAGATAAAGCCAATAGTCCGAATAATGTGAAGACACCACTAGTGTTAAAACAAAATTACAATATTCGTAGTGATTTTATAACATGCATATTTTATAATTTTGAATAAATATTGGCCATTGGATTTTTATTCCATCTGTACCAACCAGGTACTTGTGTGTATATATATATATATATATATATATATATATATATATATATATATATATATAATCAAGGCAGAATAACGTTTACCTTGACATAATCACTTTTCCTTTTGTCTTTATTAATATTGTCCTTTTCCAGATATTGTCTATCCGAAATTTTTAAACACACACTCACAAAAGCACAAATACACAAACACAGTCAGGCACATATGTGTGTCTGTGTTTGTGTGAGTGTGTGTGTGTATGAAATCTAAAATATTACAAATGCTAACCTTTTCCGTTAACGGGCTTTGTACGAAATAAGGCATTCTCAAGCAGTGAAAAGGTCCATTGATTTTCTATAAATTTCGATATTTTAAATTTTGCATTTAGCACTTTTAATATATAACCGTAAACATTGTAAAACATATATATATATATATATATATATATATGTGTGTGTGTGTGTGTGTGTGTGTGTGTGTGTGTGTGTGTGTGTGATGAAGGGTCACTGGTGCAGAGAAATCTGCGATGTCTACTTAAAATTCCCAACCTGTGATTTTTACCGTAAAAATTAACTGTTTTCGCATTTTCAACATCCTGTCAACGATCAGTTATACGTGCGTCGATGTATGTTGAGCGAATTTGCATATATATATATATATATATATATATATATATATATATATATATATATATATATATATATATATATCCTCTTACATAACACATATTCTTAGATTTGATTTATCATTATATTGGCGAAATGCATGACACCGGTATATTACATAATTTGATTCCTATATAACTATATAATAAACCTTGTATTTCTTGTCATAGTAGTACTTGCAAATTTCATATGCACTGATATATTTTCAGGTATCACATTTATACGCACTCACACACAGATATTTACATTATATATATATATATATATATATATATATATATATATATATATATATATGTGTGTGTGTGTGTGTGTGTGTGTGTGTGTGTGTCTGTGTGTGTGCGTGCGCGCGAGTGTGTACAGTTAGAATCTGGTGCAATTCTTTGCTTTTCTGTATACACAGTATTTCATTGAATGCGTTTCCGCTTCCCTAATATGCCCCAAGCATGAAAAGCAGCACCACTTCCTGTAAAGTTTAAAACATATAAATGGATTAATAGAAAGTATTTTACGATTTGAGAGATGTTTTATAGATCAGTACATAATTATATTCAGAGTCTATTTTACATGTCCCACAACTTTGATTTTGAGTTGCTTTTACAAAATTTCTAAAATTAATTTGCTTCAAATATGATAAGTAAATAAATAAGTGTTTCTGCTGTCTTTCCATCTTTCTCTCTCTCTCATATATATATATATATATATATATATATATATATATATATATATATATATATACCCAAATGAGTGAAAAACTGATGTTGTAAAATTTCACTGTTCGTAGCATTTACTTTTAAAAATATGCTCATTACAAATTAGAGCAATATATTCTTATTTTTATTATAAAAGTTTAAAACAAAAACATGTTAAAATCGCTGCAGAAGTTTTCATATTTCAATACTTGATTATACTTCATATTTCTTTTTTACTAGTTACTTATCATCGCCTGAAGAAGTACAATAAATGTATTTAAACATGAAACTGTTGTATAGCGATTTCAAAATTGTTTTTTTATACTCTTTTATAATAAATTTAATAATTTAATAATAATAAAAATACATAATACATACACACACACACACAGAAGTCGTGTCATTTAAGCAATCTTGTCTTTTGGTTCCTTTATATTCATTTACGGTTGAATTCTCAGTTACTAGTCAAAACTAGTGCCTTCCAGATCCGATGATAGATATCTAGAACGTCTATCGCTTGAGCCAGTGGTGATTAATGAAAAGCATTTATCAGAGTAATGTGATACTGGGTATTACCCAAATATTCTCTGTATAAATTGTGCTACAGTTTTTACTCGTGTATATCATATATATTCTATCAACTACAATGATACTTCCTTCTAATTACGAAATATGGATCCATTACTTTTACAAGGAGATAGTGCTATGCGAGTACAAACAATCGCAAACTGAATTTCGTTTCACTGATTTTATTTTATATACGAATGCCCATTAAACATATTCTCAAGATCCGCTGCTAGACAAAATTAACTTACTTCAAAATGTTGTTCTTGAACGCTTTTCAGGAAATTACATTTTTCAACTCTAGTATATATTACAGCTCTTTCTCATACGTATGGAAAATCGCTCAAACCTCTTCTTTTTTGAGACAAGTAGAAAGTTAAATCATTGGTTATATTAATATCTCCATTTCTTTAGAAACGTGCTAACCATTTAAATTGCTGCTGTTTTTTGAATTGTTCAAGTAATTGTTTTTTTATTTGCCAAGTCCCTTTACTTTTGATTATTTCTACATTAAGCTTCACGCTGTACAAGGCTCAAGATTTATTCGAGACAGAGGATTATGTTAAGGAGTCGATTATATAGACAGGAATGGGAGATAACTGTTAACTCTGCGGGAATATTCTGCCTACTCTGTCAATAATCGTAAAAGACATAGTCGCTCAAATGTGCATTACGTATGGCACTTAACTGACTCACTGAAATTGTTGCTACATTGACCTATAGAGAATATATTAAATCTATGTTGTCTGTTAGTAGATCTCTTTCGCATAATTTAAATGTTGTCATTTGTACGGGTATGAATAGCGTGTAAGACGTTCTGGATATCTATCTATCTATCTATCTATCTATCTCTCTCTCTCTCTCTCTATATATATATATATATATATATATATGTATTAAGAATTGAGATCGTTAAATAAACAATAAAAGTCATCAATTTTTCCTCGTCTGTTATTGAAAGAAACATATATGAAATAAATGTAACTATATATATATAAATATATTTATATATATATATATATATATATATATATATATATATGTGTGTGTGTGTGTGTGTGTGTGTGTGTGTGTGTGTGAGTGTGTTTGAGCGCGAGGGTACATATTTTAGCATTTTGATATAGAAATCTTATTCTTCATATTTTTGTGTGAGTATGTGTGCGAGTTATATGTGTATGTGCTGTGTATTGAAAATATGGGTTTCGATATGTGTGCGTACATTTTAATCATATTTTGTATGATATTTCGCTTTGTTAGATTTTGCGTATTTTAAACATTCCCAGCGAGTGCATCGGCAGAAATTACTTTTTTGTAATGTTTTGAGCTGTTTTGCTGTTTCGTGTGTCGAATTCTTAGAACCTTAGTTTTGGGACAAGGACACTTTGGTCTCAATCTTAATATATTCACTTTGTCAAGAAAGTTTAACAATATCAGACTAAGTAGATGACCCCATCGTGCGGAATTGTTGGACAATGCGCGAAAAATTATAACATGGTTATTTGGGTGGAAGAAACGGTTAGAAAACTCGTCGTCACCTTCAGTAACTCGATGTCGGAAGTCATCGTGATTGAGTGTTCTGGTCTTGATCAGCTGCTGATCAAGTAAGGTTGTGAACTTTCTCATAGAAATTATAACTCCACTCAGCATAGCAAGCGTAGAATCCAAGGGAGCTGAAGAAGCACAAATGTGCCTGAGCAAGTATCTGAAAAGAGGAATTAGCTAGGCTAAATACCAAACGTGCACACACTGAAACGGGGATGCAGATATTGTCTTAAAAGAATATACCTTGATTATTTCAGCTTGTGGCTGAGTGCCTTTAGCAAATACATATTCAGTTAAACTAAAACTATATATGATAGCAATACCGAATATAAGATTATCGAATTCATTATTTACCTTTATTGGTGCAAGTGAATTAGTCTTAGCAATATATATATATATATATATATATATATATATATATATATATATATGCAGCATATCAATGGGGAATTCAAAAAGCAAGTATGGAAATAAGGGTTGTATTAAAAAATATCCAGGGATAATGAACCTATGATAAATAATGGTGTACGCGCATGCGTCTTGTGGCCGTCTGTATATATAATTTAGTAATACATACATACTCACGCACACACGCACGCACACACACAAACACACACACACACACACACATATATATATATATATATATAAACATAATTATAAGAAAAACATGTTATAAAATATACTTGTGTATATATATATATATATATATGTGTGTGTGTGTGTGTGTGTGTGTGTGTGTGAAAACAAAACAAAAAAAAAACAAAAACCTTTCTGGAAATTACTGAGGACTTACCAAAAGACCTTACACCCTAACCAAGCGAAAAGAGCAAAGGCAGGAAAATGAAAAAAATGCAACCATCAATTTTCTCAGTACAATAAAGTGCTCACCACTCAGATTATTTAGACAGAAGAAAAAAAAAAAAACGCTTCACAACGTCAGCTTCTCTCAAAAGATTGCACTTGTCGCAAACTGAGGTTCACTCTCTCGAGGTCTTCAGATAACCGGAACGCCTTCAATGTATATGTGTATGTGTGTGTGTGTGTTTGTGTATGTTTGTGTGTGTGTGTTTGTGTGTGTCTGTATGTGTCTCAACATTTTAGTATGTGATTACTTTAATGTTTCCTCTTCGCAAGTGCACCAACGGTTCCTCCTTTTATATTCCTCTGACTCATCCTGTGCGTATTCCTGTTCTCCAAGATAATTTTATTATTTTCTTTTTTTTTTTGTAATTATTTTGATGTGAGTCTATATTCATGTCTATTTCCTGAATGCATTCGTGTCTAGATTGTTGCGTAATTGACGCAACATCCAGTCTCGTGAAACAGCTTGTGACAATGAAACTTCCAAAGAATGGCATAAAAAAATATACACGTTTGTTATCGATCTATAACCGGAGGTGCTCGACGTGTGTACATGATTCTTTGTTACGTCCTGATGCGATTATTTTACTTTTGCGCTATATTGCCATTCTAACTGCAGCAGCGAGAAATATCATGGGAGAAATTTCTGTTCGATGTCGCTATATCGGCATGGCTGATATACCTTATTTGAGAATATATAATAACCATTAGTTCTAGTGAGTACATCTTCCGTATTCCATGCATAAATATTGTAAAGATATCGTGTGATTAAAGGTAATAATTGAATATACTCATAACTAATGCTTAAACTTAAGCTGTATTAAAACTTTTCCAAATTTACTTTGGATCTAAGCATATAGATTCAAAGATTCCTTGTGCATCGAATTTCTATTGACTGGAAATTAAAAATATTTTTATCGTCTGGCTTACATTTTTCGGATAATATAGTTTTAATTAATAATAATAATAATAATAATAATAATAATAATAATAATAAAATCAAAGAGACTTCGAATGAAATCAATTAGAAAGAAATTATCAAGCACACATACTGTTATGGGGTCCACCCTTTTCGTATATAATGGACTCGTCCTGCTGCCATAAAATAGCCACAGTCAGGCAGAGAAAATGCGTCGTACCTGAGTCTACCAGGAGTCGTAGGGTGTCGGATGGAGTGAAGTAACCTCTTGTGTAGAAGTCAGTTACAAGCACGTAGACTCTAAGGAAGTCCTACTTCGAGACTGTATATATATATATATATATATATATATATATATATATATATATATATATATATATATATATATATATATATATATATATGTATTTGCTACTAACCGTGTTCCTGGATTTTACTAACAGCATTATCTTTTGTATTTTGTGTAAATACATTTAATTTCCTAGCTTAAATACTTGCGTTTGTCATTTATTTGGACACCTGTTTTGCACGCGGGATCCACAACACATACTAAAATATAGTGTTAGCCCAAAATGCAGTTTCTGTGATAATTGTCTAGAAACAATTCATCATCTTCTATCAGGTTGCACGGTATTGGCACCCATTGAATATAAAACACGGTATGACAGTGTGGGCCAGTATCTCACTAGAAAATCTGCAACTTCCATGGAAAGGAAACTGAAAGAAAAGGGGCATGAACACCACCCAGACGCTACGGTTATGGAGATGGGACCTGTTACAATTTTATGAGACTACACAATAAACACAGGCAGAACAATCAAAGCTAACCGCCCAGGCATTGTTATTAGAGATCGCACAAAAAAAATATTCCTCTTTATTGACATGGAAGTACCTGCAGTCTGTAATGTATCTTTGAAGATCTTCAAAAAGCTATCAAAATACAAGGAACTTGAAATCGAAATCTCAAAAATGTGGCACATAGGAACATCAACAATCCCCGTTGTAGTTGGAGCCCTAGGATTGGTTAGAAAAAATTCCAGTAGACTAATTGAAGGGATTCCTGGAAGTCCATGCCTCAAAGCGATACAAAAAAATGTTCTAACAAGTATAGCCCACACTTTACGAAGGGATTTATCTATGTATTTTTTTTTTTTTTTTTTTGGTCAAAGGAAAGTGCCATTTCTAAACTGAGGTCCCTGGACGGGCCCCGGAAAGAAATGCGTACACACCAGAAATCAAAGATAATAATAATAACAATAATAATAATAATAATAAAAATTATTCAATCACCTACTCTACATGGATGATCTCAAACTCTTTGCCAAAGACGACAATGAGTTGAAAGGCTTCCTCAATATTGTAAAATACTTCAGTGACGTCATAGGTATGGACTTCGGATTAGATAAATGTGCAAAAGTAACATTCAAGAAAGGTAGAATTACAGAAACACCCTTAATAGATTTAGATTTTGTCACAAAGATTAGGGAACTGGAGCGGGATGATTGGAAAAGATTGCAGTAGACTAATTGTAGGGATTCCTGGAAGTCCATGCCTCAAGGAGATACAAATAGTTGTTCTGACAAGTACAGCCCACACTTTACGAAGGGCTTTATCTATGTAATATTTTTTTTGTCAGTGCAAAGTGTCATGATGCCATTTCTAACCTTAAGTCCCTAGGCGAGACCCGGAAAGAAACGAGTAAACGCCAGAAATCAAAGAAAATAATAATAATAATAATAATAATAATAATAATAATAATAATAATAGTTCGACTAGAACTGTTTTACAAAACCAAAACAATCGGTCTTCAAAGATATCTGGAAATTACAGATGACCGGATGTTCATCTGCGCCAAAGAACATGACTGAAATATGATAGTTTATTCAGTAATAATGGAAGCCAACAAATTCTAAAGGAAATGTCAACTGGTTGAAGAAGTACAAATAAACCATAATATACCTAAAATCCTAAGAAAGCGAAATCAAATGCATTGCACCGAATGCAGAAACAATGGCAAGATAAGCCTCTCCTTGGTCAATACTCCGTCCGTACCAAACAAGCTGATGTAGACAAATCCCATACCCATCAGTGGTTACGTCGTGCAGGATTTAAAGCGGAAAACGAAGGTTTTATTCTTGCTGCAATTGACCAATGCTTGCTAACTTGAAATGACTAAGAACACACACACACACACACACACAAAAAAACAAAACATTGTGTTAACCCCGAACGTAGATTCTGTGATAAATATCTATAAACAATTGTTCATCTTGTATGAGGTTGCACTGAATTAGCAGCAATTTAATTTAAATGTCAGCCTGGTAGAATGGGCCAATATCTCCACTGGAAATAATGCAACTTTTACAGGAAGGAAATTCCAAGTAACTGGTAAGAACTTCATCCTAACCCGGTTACAGAGATGTGACTTGTAGCAATTTTATGGAATATTGCAACAAACACAGATAGAACAACCAAAGCTAATCACCTCGACATTGTGATGAAAGACAACAGAAACAAAATGTGTATTTTCATTGACATGGCATTGTAATATGTCTTTGAAGATCTTGAATTAACTACCAAAATACAAGATTCTAGAAACGGAAATCTGAAAAAATATGGCTCATGTGGACATCAGTAATTCCAGTTGTAGCTGGAAAAGGCTCCCAAAGTCTCATTGAATCGATATTCCTGGTAGGCATACCTTAGAGAAATACAAAACATTTACTCCCAAATACAGCTCACACATTACGCAATGCTTTGTCTATGTAAAATGTGTGGGATGTTATTTTTTTTTCTTACTTTTTTACATAAACGACAAGTAGAAAATGGCATGAAGCCATTTCTGACTTTATGTCCCTAATTGGGACCGAAAGGTTATGTACACATAACAGAAATTGAAGGAAACATTAATAATAATAATAATAATAATAATAATAATAATAATGACAAATTCAAAATGGAGTTTCAAATGGGCGCAGAGATGCAACTACAGCACAATACACCGGCTGAAACTGCAAAATACCTAAAAAAAGACAGCAAAGACGAATGCAACCGACCAGTTACAGAAGCGATGGCAAGATAAACCGCTTCATGGCCAATACTCTGCCCGTACCAAACAAGCTGACGTAGACAAAACCCGTACCCATCAGTGGCTACGTAGTGCAGGGTTGAAAGCGGAAACTGAAGGTTTTATCCTTGCTGCGCAGGACCAATTCTTGCTAACTAGGAATTATCAAGCACATATACTAAAATATTGTGTCAGCCCAAAATGCAGATTCTGTGATAAATATCAAGAAACGATTGATCATCTTGTATCAGGTTGTACGGTGTTGGCACCCACTGAATATAAATCCCGACATGACAGATTGGGTCAATATCTGCACTGGAAAATCTGCAACTTCTACGGGAAGAAAACTGAAAGAAACTGGTATGAACACCACCCATACCCGGTTACGGAGATAGGACCTGTTACAATTCCAATTACACAATACACACTTACAGAACAATCAAGGCCAACCGCCCAGATATTGTTATGAAAGACCACAAACAAAAATGTGCCTCCTTATTGATATGGAAGACCCTGCTGACTGCAATGTATCTTTGAAAATATTCAAAAAGTTGTCAAAGTACGAGGACCTTGAAATAGAAATCACGAAAATGTGGCATATGGGAACATCAACAATCCCTGTTTTAGTTGGAGCCCTAGGACTGGTTGGAAAAGATTGCAGTAGACTAATTGAAGGGATTCCTGGAAGTCCATGCCTCAAGGGGAAACAAAAAATTGTTCTGACAAGTACAGCCCACACCTTACGAAGGGCTTTATCGATGTAATTTATTTATTTATTTATTTATTTTTTTGTCAGTGGAAAGTGTCATGTCACCATTTCTAACCTTAGGCCCCTGGGCGGGAACCGGAAAGAAATATGTAAACGCCAGAAATCAAAGAAAATAAAAATAATAATAATATTAATAAATAATTGTGATCATTTTACGGCTTTCCTATTTGAATTTTCTGATGAATCTTAATTCTGAATTTAATGATTAAATAAGCTCGTTGCGAGTTCCACGATTACATAATAAACGCTTAAATTCATCTGTTGTCTCATTAATCATTTGAGCTTACCAACTTTAAGAAAATATTGCAACATCAATTATAAATATGAATTCTGACCATTATTGAAGGCGAGCGGGAAATAGGAAAGCAACGCAGAACTTTCTTAGTAAGGTCGACTAAATGGATGGCGGAACACGGTTTTGGAGAAATAAGAAAGAGATATAAAATTAAAAAAAAACTATAAAGAGCTGCAAAGGGGAGGAAGTTGTAAAGAACCATGACTGCCTATGCCCTGGCGGGAACCAGAACATAAAGAGGAACATTAAAAGAAGTAAACGGATACGAATGAAAAAATTGAAATTGACAAGTTTTCCCATTTCTCTGAAGAAGACGCTAAACACATAAGAATGTTTCTTTCGTTCTTTTTCTTTCTTTCTTTCTTTCTTTCTTTCTCTGAAACTAAACAGCGTCTTTCCTCGCTATCAAAACGCAATAGTCGATTATTTATGTTATAATATTAGGGTGTGAATACGGGCTAACGATCTGAGCCGTTAAGGAACTAGCAGGATTATATCATCACAATTATTATCATAAATTTCCTGCTGTTTCATCAGTTATCGCTCTTATGACATGTAAACTTAACTGCAGAGGAAGTGCTAAAAAGTGCATGTTATATTTTTTTTAAATGCTGAGGAACTACAGTAAATATGTCGTTCCTTGCCTCAAATTTGTTTGTTGCCTGGCCATAAAGAGCTGACATACTGTACGTCACTGTTCACCGGTGTGTACAGTGGGGGAATAATCATGGCAGGGATGGTGAGAATGTTGAAAGAATAGACGGCCAAATCGATCTGGGAGTCGCATCTCGTTACTTGGCAACGCCGAAACGGAAACGATCCTATCGGACTGGGTTAACGTACTTGAAGTTATTTCTGCCTGGGCGCGCCCTGCAAGGTAATACGCTGTTTTTTCTTTTTTGTTTTGTTTTTTTTTTTGCTTGTTCATGAAGACCTGTAAGGATATCGCGTACATCTACAGCATATATCAACTTTGCATGTAAGACTGCTGGTTGCTTTTGAGATGTTTTGCGAGGAAGAACATAGTCTATGATATCTGGTGTTGTGACGTTTATATTTTTATGAGTTTTTATTTTAATCTTCCAGGAGGATTTTTCACTGTTTTTCCCGAAATATCATATTCTTCATCTTCTTCTTCTTCTTCTTCTTCTTCTTCTTCTTCTTCTTCTTCTTCTTCTTCTTCTTCTTCTTCTTCTTCTTAACGCGTTTCTGCTCATATATGTTTTCATTTAAACAACCACATTATTTTCTATGTAGTTTTCATATTGTTCTATACCATGACGTTCATCCATAGACGAGTGGCAGATATCGATAGAGTTTTGAATATATTTAAATAAAATTTAATATTTTAAATTATTTCAATCCAATCAAATTGATGATCCCACTGGATACTGGAAGTGAAAATGAATGAAAAGACTTTAATTCAGAAGACAGAAGGCGTTTGGTGTTGCATATAAGTTTTTTGAAGATTGATGTTTGCAAGGATCCCGGAAATTGGAAGAGAGTTCCACAGGCAAGAAGTGTAAAAAAATGAAATCTTTAGAATAAAACTTATGGTAATATCTTGCTAATTCATCAGTATAAAGGTTAGTGTTAGTTGTCAATCTATTAGCATTATTATATTCATGCGGTCGAAGTATCGAGTAGGAAAATTTATTAGAAAAGTTTCCTTAAAACTATTCATAGCAAAGGCAGGGAAATAACGTCACGGGGTTTGAAAAATTGCGGAACCGAAATGTCAGATTAGTACCGATTATATTAGTAACTCTTCTTGAGATTTTGTCAAGACTCTCGACATATCTATATATGTGTGTCAGATCAGAATATGGTAGCAATATTCAATGTATGAAGAAATTATAGAATTATAAATGAGCAAGATTGATTCTGGCGAGAAAATTTGTTTAGCCCGACAGAATGAACACACTTTCCTAGCAATAGTTCAAGTAAATGATTAAGTTTCCACCAGTAAATATCATCTTTTCATGAAGGATCGCAAAATTTCATTGTTTCGTTAGTTTCGAGCCGCAATAAAAAGAGGGATGAACAAGATTAGGCTATGTATCCTTGTGTGTCTACCACTCTAAAATTAGGAAAACTCTGAGTACAAAACGTGTGATTAGTAGAACCATTTTGTGCTAATGTCTTGCTTGGAAGCTGTTGTAGCATACCTACGGGCGATAATTAGTATGTCCCCATAACATAAATACAGTAGTAAATACTCTATGTTGGTCTGTAATTAGAGATTTGTCTCCAGCTGTGCTGGACAAACTCTCTATCCCCGGATGATGCTATGTCGAAGCGCAGATTCTCGTTTAGGGAAACGGCTACCCGACCCCGCTTTACACGGGGTCTACGGGGAATTTTTGGCCGAACATACGGGCTTGGATGCTCCATATTAAATTCGACCTTGAGCCACATCTGACCGCGTAGATATCCTACAGTTGGACATTCGCCTGCAGTTGGAGATTCGCCTCCAGCTGTGATGGTCAAACTCTTTGCCTCCGGGTAGAGAGGATCCCCAGGCGAATGACAGAGTGTCGTCTCGGGAAACAGCTATTATCGTTTATGGCAACCTTCGCTTGATTTTTTCTATTCAGTAACCTTCCTAGGTTACAACAGAAGCAAGGTCTGTTCTTTCACTACAACTGAGATCCAAGAAACTCTTCTACAAAAATTCTTACCGCGAGATTCCAGAAAAAAAGAGGATATCAAGATTTTGTAACTGAAAGTGAGTCACCTTTCACTTAGCTAAAACATCCTACTCATGGACGTGCCGTATCTTGAAAGTAATCAGTATCCGTGAGGATTGATAATCTCTCTACAAAAGGTAGGATGTGTGTGTGTGTGTGTGTGTGTGTGTGTGTGTGTGTGTGTGTGTGTGTGTGTGCGCGCGCGCCGCGCGCGTGTGTGTGTAACGAATGTACGGCCGCAATTTTTGACGGATTTGCACCAGAATTTACATGCACGTGCTCCAAGTTAGCGGGAAGGCCAAGACCGACGTTGCATTTCCCAACTCCCATCGATAGTGGAAATAATCGATTTTCTCAAGATTCTACGGCAGTTTTCATGTAGTTTGCGGCCATTTTATACTGGCCGGATTGAGAGCCTATAGCTGGCTGCCACGAATAAGCAGGAAGATTGTATTGGCCAGCGTGTTAGCCAACATCTGACTGACACGAATGTTAACTAGCATTCTAGGATGCAAAAAAATCGATAGCTGCATTCGTCACAAGTGGGAAAATTTAAATCTGCATGTCTCTTTACTCCAATTGGCTCATTCGCTTGCTTAAACTCAACGTTGATTCTGATTCCGCAGAACTGGGTTAGGTGTGAAAATGTATTTGTTGCTAACATTCTTTTTTAGATTCGTTTTTCCCAGTTACGAGTCCTTTTTTAAAGCTGATCTTTTTGTGCTCATTTCGTTTAGTCCTTTTTTTCATAACAGATTTAATGTTTAGGATAGAGCTTAGGAAAAATTCGCAGTGTGAGATAGGCAAGAAGTAAGGCATGTAGCAACATCAGCACGGCAAAGAGCTCTCCTTTAAAGGCAAGGAAGGACAAAAATATTTTAAGTCATGTGATAGCGATTGCTGTATGAGTCGTACGATTTTTGAGTCAACGCCGGGCCATGCTGCTAGTAATAAATAATAAGTTCGTATCGTTTTTATACATTGAAGTTGTTTCTATTTAAAAATGTAATTTCGAGGTTTAATATTAAAATATATTTTAAAATAAAACGTAATGCTAGCTCAAATATATTTTACATCTTCGTAAATATTTTGTATTTTTTTAAATAAAATTTATTTTCAATGAGAATTAAATCGATATTTGTAAAATTATATAAAAAAGAGAAAATAATTCAGTAGCATTTTCAAAATTTCTTAACTTCTTATAAATGCATTACTATAGATTCAGAAAACTTAATGACCGCTACGTTAAGGGGATTCTTTATTGTCTGCTGATAGGTTTTTACTTGAATTTTATCAAGAACTTTTCTCCACTTGTGACGTGGTATATCTCCTTTGTATACTCATCAGTGCTTCTAACCCAGCAAGATTTTCCTTACATTTGCCAAAAAGTTTCTTCTTGTTTTTTTTATTTTTATTTTTTCTGAGTCAGTTGATTGGTAAAATTCCATAAAGAAGAAGAAATAGAATGTTTTTTAAAAAATTGGTTTCCGATCGTTGTTTGAATTCTTGCCAATGCCTTACTACGTCTTCTAACAAATATGAATCAGAAGATTTCTAATCACTTTTTATGCTTGCAATCATTTTGAAGTAGTCTTATCACTGGCGAAATGAATGAAAGACTCCAAGAGATTTCTAGAGATTTAATAACTACTGAATATGCCGAAATTTGTCAGAAATTGGTTGGAATATTTTGCTGTACCGATCTTTTACGTAGTGAAATCTGAACTTCAGTGATGACCAGCATTTGTAAATTTTAATGTACCAAATTTAAAAGCCAGTAATACTACTAGACGTGCACATAGCTGAATCAAGCTACCCTATAAATGTAGAATTTTCACTGCAACTTCATTTCAAGGCCAACTGTATCGGACGACATATAATGATCGAACTCACTACAATACCAAGGATATTCGGTAAAACTGATGAACAAGATAATACATCTTTACATCACAATAATAGTAAACTTAGCTTACATATCTTTGACATACTACCTGTCATATTTTAAACAATCCGGAACAGTAAGGAATTTTGGATGGCTTACTTTACTTTGTTCAAGTCGTCGATATGTAAACAGGCAATTCTGTTCTTTTTCTGTGAAGACTATTTTATTAGAGACTCATAAAATCTGATCCTGTAGATACGCCATTACTATATTGCACTCATTCAACAATTGCCTCAATCATATTGCTTCGACTTGAACGTTTAAAAACTCTGTTTTGTGTAACATTGGCCACCACAAATCAGGACCCATTAGTACCTGACCTGTGCTGGGTAAATAAAATGATTATTTATGGTTACATGAGAATACACTTAAGCGATATGCTTGCTACTTCATGCACTGTTTAACATACTCAGTATAAGTTAGTTAAGAAATTAAAACGTGTAATGAAATAAAAATCATGTTCTGCTTTATCTGTTAACCTTTTCACATCACACCAAGAAAATCACACCGTGTATTCATTGGAGCTTTTTCTAGGGCTAAACGATATCAGTGCATAAAAAATGTTTAACAGAAAAGTAAAATGCCTTACCAAACTAAGAAAATGTTAACAACAGCTGAATTAGCAGCTATCACCCCCAGACAGTAGTGGTAGGTTCGTACGGCAAATCGGGAAAACTGAACTTGCTCTGATAAAAAATTAGTGTCGGTTTTACTGATCTTGAAAATGTATAACTCGGGACAAGCTATTAAGAATATCCAACAAAGTAAAGTCCATTTTGACAAACTACTTGTAGATAGACGCATAAGTTGCATATGGAGTTAATTAGGTCAAACGTCAATAATAATTTCATGTATTTTTCTTGTTTGAAAAATCATTTAAATTATCAATAATTATCAAACACTGGCCGGATTTATTTCATCTTAAAATCCACGTGTTTTATTGCATTCAGCTTGTTAATCCCTGTTGTTATAGAACCATTACAATAAAAACATTTGCAATAAGGATGAAAGGCATAAATGCTTAAACTGAATACTAAGTTCAAATTGTTTCATCTTCAAAAATTCAAAACATTATCACTAATATTCGGTGTTAATTTATTATTATTTTATTATTAATATTCTCATTTGAAATAGACGGTTATGGACGTCTATTTAAATACCCTTATTCCTGATCTTCCTCCATTTTATTTTCCCTTTTGTTTCTAAGAAATGCACGTTTACTTCAACATCCTTATTCTACATTTTAGCTCCGAAAACATCAAATTTCAATCAAACATCAGTACTACTCGTTTATTCCGGACTTAAAACTATCTATCTATCTATCTATCTATCTATCTATCTATCTATCTATCTGCGTGCCATATTTAAGAATCTTGTTTTATATTGTTTGAAAATAAGCCTTTTCTTTATTTAGATGATTTCAGTGTCTAATCGAATTTGATTGCTTGTACAAAAAATGCTATCTCGTAATATCTTTCCCGATGTGGACATTTTTTCTGAACTATCGATTTTTCGTTACTCTTATTAGGCCCAAGGCTAAGGCTGGTCTGTCACAAGGTCTCACCAGGAGAGAGCTCAATAACAATAAGTCGCCATACGAGTCTGCTAAACATAGCCTGATAGTAGTCACTCTAGTTATCCTGAGTTTTTTTTTTCTTCTTCTTCTGCCTTTAAAAATAACCGAATATCTCATTTTAGGAGCGCGTAATTTGGAGCAAATTCAAGATTATTGGTTTGTCTGACTATGGTTTTATTTATGGATAGACAAGTTGCTAATATATTTTTATCAAATATATGTGTGTTTGGGCGACGGTTTGTTCTAGACTTGTGATTTATCTCGTAAATATCAGAGAAGCTAACGTTTGCTGACTATAGTGAGATGTTTGTTATCCGTTAGATGTGTACTTGCTAAAAGAAATCAAAACAGAAAAAAAAAACAGAAAACAGTAAAAGGAAAATCATAGTTGCCCTAAGTTGATTTGAAGGTTACAAAGTTTATTATGAATCCAAATCCAAGAAATCCAATCAAGAGACATTCTTCAACCACACAAGGAAGAGAATGACTAAAACATTCTTTCATGTCTACTAACATAACGAATGGACAATTTCTTCGATGTTTTATATATTTAGTAAGAGAGATATTATATAAAAGATAAACTCACAAATATATCTTAGGTTGAGTCAAGTGTAATTGGCGTTCAAGGGAAACCATTTACCATGAAAAATGTATCAACATAACTGTAATTATATGTGAGAGTTAGAAATATATTTGGTGTTCACTGACACAGAACAAAGGGCAACGCAAGACAGAGGATTGGCAAAGATAAATCTCTAAAGTCATGTGCCATGCGTGATACACGCTTAGCCGATCATGTATCTTTGATACATGAATGACGAGACAAATTTTTTCCAGAAGTATGTTGCCATTTCTTTCTGAGGTAGACCAGTTGCTATCCAATCTGAGCCCCTATCCATTACTACACAGTGCCTCCTGGAATTTTAAAACCAATGCCAGATGCTTTCGTTTTTGGAAGATAGGTAATGTGATGCGTGAAGTGTGATCGTTGAGATATTATTTATTTGGAATTCATAAAACACATTGAAACATTAAATACATATATATCCGCTCCGAGAGCTGCAACGTGTCTATACAATTTTGGGCGAGGATTGCTTTGTACTCAAGGAAAACTTATATAACAATCATAATATAGGAAAAAGCAGCCATATTCACCTAACTATATAGCAAACGATTATTAACTTTATCGGTCGATATCTTTATAGGTTTTGGGAGAAAAATAATCTCTAATGAAAACAAGATCCAATAATTCGCTGAAAATGTTTTCGCATCGAATTCTACAGAATTTTACTCAAAAGGTTTTACATGTGATTTCAAATAATATGGAATATATCTCTGAATAACACATAATTATAGATTATTTTTTAGGAATATATTTGTTAAACAAAGCAGAAATTATTTGATTGAACATAATATATATTTGTGTGTGTATAGTTAATCATCCGACATTTAAGGAATAATTTTGAATATAAAATAAATATTTAGAATATTTACATTCTTACGGCTGTTGAAATCATCTTTATTGGCCATATGCACGATGTTTCAACTGTTTTACGCTCTAGTCTTCTTCAGGTGATATCATTTGGAATTTCGAAACTTACACGTTATTTAGTCCCTAGCGGTAGATAGTTCTAATTCCACGTGTCATGTATTTTTGGGATATTTCAGTGTCAGTTAATTCCTTGGGCTATTTCGGTTTATCCGCTGAGCCATGTGAATAAAATCGTTTGTTGAGTGATCCAAAAAAGTGACTTGATCCAATGAGTCAATAACTAGCTAAAACTGAGGAAACAAAAAAAAAATCTTGGAGAGTTGATTTAGTAAATTGAATTACCTGAAACTGAGATATCGAAAAAAAGTATGATACTTGGAATGAAAACAATCTACCCTTGTGGAAATAAAGTGTCCGATCCAATATCCCAACGTTTATCACCTGAAGAAGGCCGGAGCGTACAACGATTAAAAAGTCGTGAATATGACATTAAAGACGCGGACAACAGTCTGAACGATGTAAATATTGTAAATGGTTAGAATAACACATCTCAGAAATATAGAGAGGTGTCGGATATAAATATATAAATGTACCTTACTTACTGGATGCACACAAAGTTTACAATCATTTACTTTTGTACATGAAGGTGATTCTTTCATCTTTTGAATTTTTTTTTCAGTCATCCATCCTTTGATTCTTAGCTCTACATAGATATTTTCCCATAAAAAGTGAATTTATTTTATTTTTCGTAAAAACTAGATAAATATAAAATTCACATCCATCATTGTTTACTGTTCGATTTCAAATTTTGAGAAGCGCAATTAAGTAATGGACCATTGCACGTATCGCTGCGACACAGTCGGTGCCAGAACATGACGAACATAGTTGTAAATATTTAGAAAAATAAGAATTCAAAGTCAAATACAGCTCTGAAAACAGGCCGTAAACTGTAAACATACGAAAAGTGTTGAACTTTCAAATGAGAATGCAACAGAAACCATTCGTTGACAAGCAAATCGATCAGTTTGAACGAGGAAACATAACATACTTTATTCAATGCTAAGACGATTACATATTAAATTGATGTAAGCAAATATATGGATATAGATCCGACAGTATGAAGAAAAATACAGAAAAAACAAACAAAAATCTTAATATGCAATTATGCTGTATTAATGTTAATATAAAGTCGTCGTCGGACGTTTCGGTCTATTTAAGATCTATATCAACGGAAGGGATTTCTTGAACTGTTTATATAAAATAGTTCAATCGACTTTTTTAATATTTGGAAATCTTCGAATACGTTTTCACAACATCGCCCACGTGACGACGACGTGATCATATTTAAACGGAACGCTGATCTTATATAAAATTTCAGTTATCTGTTTGGATTAGTTATGCTCTTATGTCCATCGTCTTTTATTGTTAAATTTTTTATATTTCTAATGTTAATTATGTTTAAATGAAAATGTCCATGAAGATGGTCTTAAATAGACAGAAACGTCCGACGTCGACTTTATATTAACATTAATACAGCATAATTGCATATTAATATTGTTGTTTGTTTTTTCTGTATTTTTCTTCATATTGAATTGATATATGACAATGTCTGTCTGTATGATTCAAATGAAACGTAGCAAAATAACACGGATCAGGAATGGGGAATTCTACAAATCTATGGATTACGGTTTTAGTTTTAATGTATATCAACCTCAACAGGTTACTTAATGCCGACAAGCTGTTTAGGATGAGCTCCGATGAACAGGATGTATTATTCTTTTTCTTTCAAAAATGTATTGTTGGTAATATTTGTTACAAAAACGTATTGCTGACACCTTAACTATAAACATGTCTTTCTACACCTTTGTAGTGTTTTAATAGTTTCGGAGTTCACTAATTACCCATAGATTGTACCCTAACAGGTATTACCATCTCGGATCGGGGTTGATCTGGGAACAACAGCATATAAGAGGTGGTTCCACGCCCCCCACCCCGAAACTTCTAAATCAAAGGTTTTGCTGCCGGATATCGTTTATCGTCATAACCAGGACATTGTATATCTATAAAGCTCTGTAATGAAAAGGTACGACGCAAGGATTTTCAATCTATTTGGAAACGATGTTAGAATAATCAAGAATAGAATAATCAAGAAAATGTACTAGGAGCAAACGAACGCATACGAATATAAAATAGAGCTGCTACACAGAGACGTGCGTCAGGCAAAAATGTGACTTGCACCCGGTTTTAATCAAACTCTTTAGCGAGTTGGAGAACCTACCCAGATTATCTGTGGGCGTAATTCTAACAGTATAAGATATACAGATGGCAAAGCGTTGATGGCTGACACGGAATGAAAACTATACAACATACGAAAAAGTGTTTTAAAATAAAGCCAAAAAAGAACGAGTCATAAACTGCAAGAAAACAAAACGTATTTTCATCAGCAAGAGAAAACATTGAAGAGGAGAGTTAAAATAGAAGATGTCACTATTAAGCAAGTACAGAAGTTTAAATAACTAGGAATTTTCAAATGTAGAATGGCACCGAAATCCAAACACACATTGGATTAAAGAAAGATTAATTTCAAAACATAAGCTAGTTGCTTAGAATCGGAAAAATGTCGTTAAAAACAAATGGCTTGATTGCTATATGACATTCATCCTCTTACATGGCAGGGAATGCTGAATAATTGCTCCATGGCTGAAGAAACGAATACTTGGCGCAGCAGAAATCTGGATACTGAACATTCCATGGATGAAGCGAGTAAGCAGCAAGGGAGTTTTAAAGAAAATGGTATAAAAACAACAGTTATACAGAAAATCTGAAAAAAAAGGTTGAATTTCCTTCGACACATAATGAAGATAAGGGGCTGGAAAAATTGAAAGCCAGGGGGAAGTAAGAAAGATAAAGAAAGACAGCGAAACTTGTACAAGCCTAGCTGTTGTGAATGGATAGTGGTACGGGTTGGGGATTATCAAAGGGAGAAAAACTGCTAAAGGTACAAAGTGATAGGAATTATGGAGAGCACTCATCGCCCATATCCTGAAGAGACGCGGTAGATAGACAAAAATATTTGATGATGAGCGTTTAAAACAATTTCCAGATAACGCCAATTTCCTTGAATAATTAATAGCATAAAACAGGAATAATGCTGTCATATAATATACAGTGAAGTAGTAATGTATGAATATTCATTGATAATTTATAACGGTAATGGTAATGTTAATATTAGTAATTTCCCTACAAGGAAACATTTGACATTTATTGACCGAACAGCCAGTATTACTTTCGTTTGAAATTTATAAAGCTTTACTCATGCATTGTCTTTAGAAAAACAGGTTTCGCAACTTAAGTAGCTGTTATTGCTCTTTTCTGTTTTCATCGTGATTTTCTTCCTAATCTTTTATTTGAAGTAGTGTGGAATGTTAACATCTTGATGAGGATTAAAATTACAACGAATATATATTTTTTTAAATTTTTGTAAGCATTTGCTTTATAACCACATTAGGTTTGTATAACTACACTATTTGGTGAAGAAATATTTATTAAAATAGTTTGGCATTGGTCTCCTGATATTGATCCCTAAATATATAGGAAAGTTAACAAACAGGAATGCGTCTGACATATGATTTATTATCATGGCAACATTTAACCATTTACACATCTTGTCTAATCTGTGAGAAATGACGTGGTGATATTATTATGGCTTTTTAGTTCAATGATTTATGTCTTCAATTTATGCCAAAATATGCTGGAAATTAACTCATTCTACCTTTGATCTATACAAAGAAACAAATATGAGTCAAACCCTGAGGATCGAACGCACTCTATCTAGTCGATGAGATTAGAGTACTATACATCATTTTTATGACAGGTGCATTTTACCCTCAGTTAGCGTACAATAATAATTCCATTTAAAGCGTGTTTAATGCCCATGTCGGTCGGTGAGTTAAATAGAATAAACACTCAACCTTGACTTGGTATTAAACGTTCAGAGTGAAAGATAGATTGCGTTTAGTTCAAGAGTCATAGAAAATTTGAAGACACAATAAGTTTGTTTATGGAAGAAGAGACAACGCAAATTGCGGTAAAAGTATAGACACAAAAGACCCGATCGAATAAAAGCGGCTCTGGTAATACAGGCTCATGAGTAAAACGAAAAGCTGCATAAACGAGAGAGAAAGGAATGGATTCCCTTCTTTTATCTAGCTAGAGTTCTGACTCTGTTCAATAGCCTAATAATCGGATACAGATTTCCGAACTGATCTTTTATGGAATCAAGAAAAAAAAGCTTACTCTTTTCTTTTCTGTCCCATGACCACTTATGTGAAAAAATATTAATTATGCCTATTATAATTAAGCTTAATTTTAATTTAATGCAAACTATATTTTTGTTTTCTCTGGAACATAAAGACGAGCATGTTACGTCATGTTTCCAGATTCGAATTAAAAAAAAAAAAAAAACGGGTTCTACAAAAACAGTTCCGATTACCGACTGATTGGGAATAAACATTTACTTTTGCTAGCGACGTATACATACAGGGTGCGAGTGCTATTTGAGGACATATTTAGTAAGTTAAATAAACAGCAATATCTTAGCAAACAATGTATATATTTAATTCAAATTGACACAAATATCCTTCATGATGCATCTTTATCTAATTATTCTCTGAAATCAAATTGGCTTCAGTGACTGCTTCTATAAGCACTCGAATACGTCCACAAGCTGAAATTAAGATGTCCTTATTCCTTTTGGGCATCACCTGGACAATGGCGGCATTCAGTGCTGCTATGGTACTTTGAGAATGTCGATTAGTCTCCCTTTCAACGACACTCCTTATGTAATAGGCCATAAGATTTAAATCTGTCCAGTTAGGGGGCCACATGTTGGGGCTCACATAATCAAAAAATTCACTAATGGCCAATCCTGGGTTACAGTGGCTTTGTGAGAAGGTGCAGAGGCTGGTTGAAAGATATTGCATACTTTATTTATCCAGGGGTTGACAACTGTTTGAAGAACATTAATGTATCCAGCAGCATTGACCCAAAGACCTTGTGGGAAAATCTAAGTTGGCATGAGATGACCTTCACAGCTTACAACTTTTAAAACCATCACGGTAGCCGATATTTGGAGAGCATCACCCTGGGTACTTCATAAGGAGATGCATATAGACACCTGTCATTCCGTCTGTTTGTTTTCTGATCTTGGTCAATGTTTTTTCGTCAGAGAAAAACCAAAGCATGCCATGTTCGTGGGAAGTTTTCACTTTGTTCAGCAACCGTTTTGAACATATGAGACGGTTTTCCTGTGTCTTCGCGATATGAATTGGCCTTTCCTCATCATCTTATATCGAATATTCTGATGTACCACGGTTCTGATAATTTTACACACACACACACACACATATATATATATTATGATATAATATATATATATATATATATATATATATATTATACATATAATATAGGAGATTATATATATATATATATATATATATATATATATATATATATATATATATACAAATTCCATTATTCATGTTTGTTCTGTTGTTGTTCAATTATTTTCCGCTGTCTCAGTCATTATCGCGATCTGAGTGTTGTCAGTGTCATTTACAAATTATTATTTCAGATCACTGCCATTCAAATTAATCCAAAAAGACGGCATGTGTAAAACACAGAAATTAACTCAAAAATTGTACAATATATGTAATATGAGTACAAAACATTTGTCCAAATAGTTTACCAGCATAATGTTTCATCCCACAAAATGTTTAGTATCTAAAAGACCACTAAAATATTTGAATTACATTTTCCCACGTTTCAGATAAGATATTTAGCCATCTTTAAACCATTTGAATCACTGAAAAGCCATTTGAATCATTCAGCTGGAATGGGAACAAGATAAAATCGTTTTCCTTTAATCCCACTGCCTTCCCAATAGTGAAAGAGAAAAAGATCATTCAGGCCTTCAGGAATGATACCAACATTCATACTCTGGCTTCCAGCTTCAAAGTTCATTCCGGAACCATCAAGAGAATGTAGGAACACTGGAAGAGAAATCATCATTTCAAATTATAGCTAAAGAGATTAATTAGAAAATATCTAACTCAATTCATAAGAGTTTGTCAGGGAGAGAGAAGTTTCAGCTATGACAGCCCAAGTTGCAGCGAAAAAAGATTTGAAAATGGAATCGTACATGAAACATGTGAGGCAACTTGTTACTCTAGGACGGAAATTTAGACAAGAGGGCGAAATTCACCTTGAATAAGTTGGAAATGATCCTGGAATAATATATATATATATATATATATATATATATATATATATATATATAAAATAAGTTTATTTCTTATTGTTCATGAGCTTCCAAGCTTTAGCGATGACTAATTATTGATAAACATGTTACTTTTGTTAATGATTGATTTCAACAAGATTCTGCTGTTAGGCTTGGAGTGTAATTATACATTCTCATTTCCCAATGGAGAGTTCAATGGTGTAATAAAAATCTCGGATATTTCCAGCAATATATATTTAATTATTTCTAAGATATAACCGTTCAGATCTTAATCTAACCAATGGAAAATTTTACTTTTAAAGATCTGGATAATTTTGCTGTTACCCCCGGTATAATGAAGTATGTCAAGATTGAATATACATTTACCATCTCTTTGCTTCCAGTGCCTTGTTAATCACACTAGTTATAGGCATTTGGCACCATTCATATCTCACTCAAACAACATTAGCTATCAACGACAATAATTATCTTTTTTTATGATATGAGACAGCAGGAAGAAATTACTTCTTCCATTACTAAATAAGTTCGTGCAAAAGTGGGCACAATAATTCTAATCTGGAAATGAAACCTGATAAGTGCTTTCATTTTCCGTTCAAGTAGCAGTTACAATATCCACCCTTGTTTAGCATAAAGTTATCGTTATATCCTTAAATGAATTTGCTTCTGCGAACACAAGATATAAGTGGCCGTAGATAGCGAAAAGCGTCATCATACTTGATAAGCCGTGTAGGACGTAAACGCAATCTAGATATACTTATTAAGCAGTTAAATAACACATCTTTCTCAATGTAAAACTTAACAAGCATTAATTGGGAGTAAATGCTGTTTTCCTTATAACCCCTGAAACTGCAATCTTTCCTCACTTAAAATCAGCATACATGATTACAGAACCTGCTCAATATATGTTTATCAAACTGAAATTTTCAGAATTAACCACTTATTTAGAATCGCGCTAAATTTAACAACTCCACGGTTATCGTTGCATTAGGTAATATTACCACGTGACGAAATATCCCTTACGAAAAATAAATATTTACTCAGGCCTCATAGATTACAATCGGCCTGTGAATCTGCCGTTGGAGTATCCTCGTACATTGATTCTTTTCCAAGGGAATATGTATCAAATTCAGTCCTGTCCCATTGATGAACGAAACTTGTATATCTTCATGACATCCAGTTGTCCCGCCTGTACACATCCTAAACTAAGGTAGGACGGCCAACTGTTTAAAAGTCAGGGCCAACCAATGATATAACTTGCAAAGCCTATGTTATTATCATCTGAGGTGAACCAAGTGCAGACTGCGATCATCACAAATCGATTTTCTTAGAACAGAGAACATGTAGCGACATAACATTGTATGCAAATCACCT
Source organism: Acanthosepion pharaonis (assembly GCA_903632075.3). Taxonomy (NCBI): domain Eukaryota; kingdom Metazoa; phylum Mollusca; class Cephalopoda; order Sepiida; family Sepiidae; genus Acanthosepion; species Acanthosepion pharaonis. The sequence continues at coordinate 2,398,008 of CAHIKZ030004872.1, read as the reverse complement.
GAAATACCGGTTTTAAATCTTATTGATTACACACACACACACACACACACACACACACACACACACACACACACATATATATATATATATATATATATATATCGATAAATAAATCCACTATATATTTTTTTAAAAGTGCTCCATTCAAATTAGAGCAAATAATATTTGTTCAAAAATTAAAACATAATCCTATTATAACGTCACTACAAAAAATAGCCATTATTATAACAAACATGTTATAATTTTTTGAATGTATATATATATATATATATATATATATATATATATATATATATATATATATATATATATATATATGGAAGTAAAAAAACTCGTTTTAATCGATCCTTTCATTACTAGGGAATGTTTGCCTTTTAGTTTGAACAGTTTAACTTTAAAGTCAGCCCGCCCGAAAATCAATAATATTAACAACATTTGGGTTCAGCTGACTGATGCACAACCCCAAATGTGGGGGCTAACAATTTCAATGGGGGCGGGGGCTTAAATGGGAAGCGAATAATAATAAATAGTATTATAGGAATTATTTAAATTATTTATTGTTATTAACGTTTGTTTTTTTAATGAATGATATATATCCAAGAACATATAGTAAATAGTAAAAAGTTTCTGAGAGTTATGATGGACTGGAAGTAGTGGAGATCCATTGTCGCCAACAATTCGGATTAAAAACTGATTAAAAACTGAAGAATTATCTATCAAACAAAAACAATCAGATGAAAACTGTGGCTTGCACACATACACATACATACACGCACATTTTGAGAATTATATATATATATATATATATATATATATATATATATATATATATATATATATAAATTTATTACTTATCTAACTGATGTTACCTTCAAAAATCCCGTTCGAGAGTTTCGTAGACGGACCCCCACCCAGTATTACTCCCTCCGCTCGTGAGCAGTTAACTGATTATTCTTCTCAATTTATATTTTTATATGCACTTTTCAAAGGTGAAAGATTTTCCTAGTGCCTGTTTGTGTGCGTTTACCCATTTGCCACTGTCTGCGAATGTAACTGTATGTAGAATATCATCACTATTTGTCATTTTGATCAATTTTTTCACTCTACACTCACACCTTAAACTTTTGCCTTCTTTGTTTTTTCCGCTTTTTTCAATTGTTGCCTCTTTGACTTGCGGTTGTCTAGACATATGCTGTCGTTGTTAATTACAGGTTTATTCGATATAACCTTCTTCAGTCGCAATGATGACTGCAATGCAACACTGTAATTCTTAACATGTACGCATCCCTTTGGCCTGTACAGGGGTAATGACGCTTTTAGTGAATCATTCTTATTTTAGGAACGTTGGTTATTTCCCGGTAAAACAAGGCTACACCTTTAATAGTTAAGGGGCTTTGTGATTGACAATTTACATGGCCAGATATTTGGTGAGATGTGGTCTTGCGGATTGTCTGGCGCCTAATCTTAAATCAACAGGATTCTAATGAAACCTATGGCATTCTATCGCATAAAAGTGTCCAGCATCTCGTTGTTGCCAGTAGTATTCAAATAAAGACCCTGTTAATTGAAGTGTCCTTTACTCTTCATGAATGCAAAACTATTAAAGAAACCAAGACTTAATGCGCACAATATTATTAACATCAGAATGGTCGCCCAATAACTACCTTAATTTCACCGTTTCTTGTTTTATTCTAGGTGAATTTATTTTTGTCTGCCTGTTTCATCATGTTCAGTAATCGTTCTGCTAGGAGAAATCGTTGTTTTTGCGTGTTTGCCAAAATGAACGGCCGTTTCCACATCACGTGTCAGTTTTACTGAGTGACCTCATGCACCACATTTCGGATTGTGCATACAGACATATAGAGATCTCTGACAATTACTCTATGGACGTTACAGGATTGGCATCGATATTGTTCTGCACCCGCTGGACAATTTCTGTGTCCTGATACAATGCCTAGGTTGTGAATGAGTTTTACGCATCGCTAGAGGCGACACATCCCAGTTGCAGGCTTCCAGCTGCTTCCGAACTTTGGGCACATACGAAGTGCCGACTTTTAAAGAAAGTGCAATCTCAACAACGCTGCACCTTGCGTATATCGCAACAACTGATGTTTCATAAAAAAACAAAAACAAAAACAAAAAAAAAATGATAGTTCGCCGTTGATGTTCTGAAAAGATAAAACTACATTAGTGGATTATCACTAAACTGCAGGCGCAAAATCACATGACTTCATATGCCTTACACATAAACATATTACGGTAAATCTAAAAGTATCAGTTTAATGCTATCCTTTCTACATTCATTACCATCAATATTATTTTCGCATGTTTATATATATATATATATATATATATATATATATATATATATATATATATATATATATATAACTGACTCTGTGTGTGTATGTGTGTTCGCGAACTACTCCAGAACAATAAGGCATATTTCCACCAAATTTGGAACAGAGATTGTACTGGATTCTTGGCGTGTCTGGGCAGAAAGATTAGTCACTTTTCAAAAATCAATAACCGATAATCGATAAATATAATGTTTAAATGCGAATTTCCATGAGTTTGGTTGTTTTTAAACTTTCAGAATTGAAGTCTAAAACCTAAGGCCGATTTTAATGAAACTTGATAAGTATATGAAACTTACTGTCACGCTTATTAAACGCTATATTGATTTTCGTTTCTCTCGACACTGGGAACCCCAGGGTGTCCCAAATGGACACCCCAAAATTCAAATTACTTCGATTTTGATCAAATTTTGCATGTTTGTTACGCGCTCTTACAATGCCATAGAAATCGGTTGTCAGATTTTTAAAAATGCATGAGGGGGCCCCCAGGATGACCATATAAACCCCTTGATGCCTCAATTGCTTTTCAAGTGTATTTTGTAGCAGTATTCCCCAATTCCAACGAAAATTTAATACATATTGAGATTATATCGAGTAACTGAAGTAGTCACTTGGAATTCAGTGAAAATCAACACTCGGACACCCCCGAGTTTGGGACCAGCAATGAACCCCACACTTTTCAATTAAGTCTACAGGCTTCGCCATAAAGTCGATTAAACAGAACATTAAAAAAGATGTGCTACTTGATTACTATTAGTCTTAAACTTGTCCTTTGGCTTGAAATTTGGGACCCCTAGTGTGAACCAAAGTGACCCCAAATCTTCAATTTGCTTCGATTTCGACGGAATTTTACATGTATTTTACAATCGTAAAATTAATCAAAAATGATAATCAGATTTTGAAAACTACTTAAGGGTCCCTCAATATGACCCATGAACACATTGATGCCCCATTAATCTTTCAATTGTAGTGGTTAGCAGTATTCCGATGAACATTTGCACATAATTTGTGTTTATATAAATCAACTCAAAATCAAAACTGACACCCCATGTGTCATAAATACGTTATTAAAAATATCAGTTTTTTCCCGTTTTGGTACTGAGATGGTTTAGTTTGCATTAACTTGACGGCAAAAAATATATCCTTCCTTAAGAAAAAATGAATAAGTGCAAACGAATGTGTGTACCGATGAGAGAAGTGCACGTACGTATAAGACGCGTGTGCGAGATCGATCGAGATGTGTAATGTTTACAATTGATTTTGCTCCACGTGTAATGATCGATCGAGTTATGTAGTGCGTACTATCGATTTTGCTTCACGTGTAGTGTTCGGTAGTGCTGTGTGATGAGATAAATCCAAAAAATCTCATTCGCATCAAAGTTGTCATCCAGTAAAAAGGTAGGCTGCCTTCATGCATGTATATTTTGAATTTTTGATACTTTAAATTTAAATTTCTGAAAATCATATTTTAAAAAAAGTTTAAGCGTAAATGACAATGTTTAGTTATGTATGTATCATCTTTTAATCAGCGTTAAAATAATGCTTACTAACTCATATATTTGGAAACTTGAGTCCTAAAACTTTGACAAATTTATTCTGAAAAATGCACTTATTATAATTTAAAGACATCCTTTCGATTAATTTATAATTATGCTAAACTTAGCGTATAAGTTTTAACGTTCATATTGAGTAGGTTTCTAGCGGCACGTTAATTATTATTTTTATCACTAGAATGTTTTTTTTTGGTAATCTATTTTTAGATAATTCCTAACTTTACGAGCTTGTTTATAATTGTTTACCACGTTCCCGTGGTCTCCCTTATAAACTTGCATTTAATTTATTATTGGCTATATTTCCATTAATGTATACTATTCTTGCTTTTTTTTTTAATTGATTTTTTTCATTGTTATTCAAAAAGCTTAGCCAAACCCCTCCAACTACATCCTGACCGTAATGCCAAGAAAGCGAAATCCTTAACTTGGACGTGCTACTAATACAGCCAAACGCATGAAAGCCCGGAGAAGAAACGCCTCGCAAGAAGAAATTCAAATTAGACTGACATAAAATGCTATTCGTACAGCTAATGCAAGGTCAGAAGTAACTAATGAGCAATGGTTAATTAGACGAGAAAAGAACGCGGCCAGAACTAATGCTACTCGAGCTGCGAAACTGAGGGGCAAAGATGAATTCTACACAGTCGTTGTGAACGTTGGCTTTCAGCATTGGCATGGCTGCTAAGATAAGTCTTTGTTGTATTTCTTCTCCTTCCAAAGCATGTTCATTCGATGTAGTTTGAGCAAAAGCTGCCAACAAAGCATTTCTCCTCAACAATTTTCGAACATCGATTTCGATTAATGCACCCTTCTTTACTGACAATTTTTGTATCACCTGTGCGTCTGTAAAAAACAATATTCTCCTGTTATAAATGTTTTCACACTTCATGTCATTATAATTTTTCACCCTATTGAGGCACTAAAGAAAAATCTTCTTTATTTTAAATTTACAGATGAGGTTCGTGATCTCTTTTTGAATAAACCCAGGGAACGTCGGGTAATGCTGCTAATATATATATATATATATATATATATATATATATATATATATATATATATATATATATAATCCAAATGCGAATATATATATATATATATATATATATATATATATTGTCATCCACAGACAGACTGTTTCGCTGTATCACAGCTCATCAGTGTGGCTAGACATCCAGTTGCCTCTAGCTAGGATCGAAACCCGATTGAATTGAATTGATTGAATTTGCGTCAGTTCAAAAGATTGAGGTCACCCATTGTAATAGTAAAATTGTCACGAATATAGTTGTTTTGTAGATTAAACAAGAGAAAACTATTACAAATGATTAAAAATATTGAAAAATAGTAAAAAATATGATTTTAGAAATTTCCTTATGACAAAAAGAAAAAAAAGTAATTTACGATTAATATTTGCTGTCGTAAATATCATCGTTTAGCCTTGATTACTGCAGCACATTTGAAATTCGATTCAAAAATTTCTTAAGTTTCTTAATTGATTCCATTCTATTTTCAATGTGTCAAAATTGTCTTTTCACTCTTCTGTCAAGTTCGTCGCTTGTTCTGAGGTTGGCTTCAAACTTTTTGAACTATATATATATATATATATATATATATATATATATATATATATATATATATATATATATATAGATAGATAGATATAGATATATAGATATATAGAAATGAGGATTCTCGAGGCACAATTATAATACCTTTTATATAAAAAATACTTTGTCATCTGATCTGATTCGCTATATTTGAATAGGTTAAGTCCTAGTTATTATTTATAAACTTTGTAAGTGCAATTTCTTGCCGGGATTTCACACTAAGTTAAATGGATTCCGCAGGGCGTGTTCGAATTCCGGCTAAGGTATTCCGTTTCTAGTTTACATTAAATTCTTTTTGAAAAGCATCAATCAACTTCTTCCAACTGGATAGGTACAGAATGATTTCCATTTGATCTTACAATGTATGTCAATATTTCTGAGTAGCTGAACACCGTCAAGTAAGCGCTTTGCCTTGAGAAATGCTATGAATGAGCGAGCATGTACTAGATCATTGGATCTTTCGGGGTTACCTATTAATAGACTTCTGCATATGACATCGATTCTAAACGCCGTCTGATATATGAGATTGATAATGGCAAGTAGATTCCAGTAACACCCATTTTGCCGTAAGCTGTAGGATGTACTCTTGAAACTACTGCGTCAATACAATAGGCAATCGATGCTATAAATGCTAAGTTTCAATCTATTCCCAATCAATATATAAAAACAACGAATACATAGCCCCTTTATGGAAGGGCACCACAAGTAAATGAAACTGAGCATACCATTGGTGTATGATGTGTTACTTACGTGTTGGATTTTCTTTCTATGTACTAAGATATTAAATAGCTAAGGGCCAATGGCATAGCTTAATGGTTAGTTAGTCGAGCTAGACAATAATTTAATGAAATGTTTTTGATATTCATAAGGTGTTCTTTTTGTAGTAATGCTGGAAAGACCTAGAATTAATAATGTCTTGCCATTGTGTATAGGTTAAAAAAGGAAACTAGCAAAATTTTGCATTCATATTATGCTTGATAGACTTTTCTCCGTACTAAGACGCGCATAATAAATACCGAAAATGGGTTAACATTTCTCACTTTGCTTCTATGTAGATTTTAAAATTTTAAATCGTTTAATGCCAAGCAAGGCGAGAATCTCATTAGTACGTATGGTGTTAATTGTATTGAAGGTGAGGGAAAGTCTGTGTATAGGATTGAAAAAAAAAAAACAAAAAAAAACGGTGAATGGTTTTCCAGAATACAGAAGATGGCGATTAACGTTGCATCAAAATTTAACGATTGTATTTATCAGGGAAGAAAGTAAATGAAAGGAAAATCCAGATGCAGGAATTGCGGGAAAAGAAGCTGTTGGTGTAGAACTGGCGGTGCATTTAGCCATTTTATTTTAATCTTTTCATCCGAAGCAAGACGGGAGTACACAGGGCGTTACAGAGAGTGAAAGGGAGAGAGGCACAGAGAGAGAGAGAGAAAGAAATGAACGGATATAGTGGGTTTGAGGATAGTATAAAAGATAAACCAGCTTTAAGCCAACAGAAGATGGCGGTGGATGTTGAATTTAAATTTCTAAAGATTGCAAGTAGCAAGGGAATTCCACTGGCGGAGATTTCGAGAAAAGAAAAAGTTGCAGTATAAGCCACTTACACTGCAACAGTTACTTTTAGTTTACGGTTACATTTAACTATTTCAATAGAAAAATGGTGGGATCGAGATGCCAATATATTAGTAAGCTTAATTTATGTAGTCGGGAACCAGGGGAAAAAAGCTGGTCAGATAAAATATTTGTAGAAAAGACGGAGAGAAGCCACATCAGGTCTGTGAAGAGGTAACTGAAATTGAGATGCCAAGTCAGGATCGATTACATTGCAAAATCTTTAGATTTTGTCAAGAAACTGGATATGAATAGCAGCATTACCAGACCAGATATCGCAACAGTATTCAATGCACGGGCGAATGGTATATTTTTGAATATGCAAGATGGAATCTACAAGAAAAACCGTCTGTCACGACGAATTGAACCATTTTCCTTGCAGTAGATGCAGCAATTGATTCAATGCAGTTGTTTTATTTCAAGTCAGTTGAATAAGTTAAGGCCAAGAATGCACAATGAGATGCACTCCTGCAATCAAGAACCAGTCATGCAGATCGCGGGCAGGGAAGTTTCTCTATGGGAGGTAAATGAGATCAGTTTAATTTTGGAGGCATTAACATGTATCCCGTCACCACTACTTGACTTATTGGAGTCTAATTTAGAAAGGATGTCCGCAAACAGTGACGGGGTTAAAGGCATGCAACTCGGTATAAACTCAGTTCTAGGAGGGGGATCAGCTGTAGGTACTTCAGATGAGTTGTTTTGATTTGGAAGAGAATTAACGAGCAAAGCATTCCACCTTATCTGCTGTAGACACCGGGAGTTCGAACTGATTGAATATTGGAGGGATTGAGGATTTGCTGTTGTTCAGCACAATATTGCAAAGCAGCCAGTAATCTCTGGAACCAAAATTATTTTCGTTTGGTTTGTTTTCCGGCATATCAACCTCATTGGGTTATTTAATGCCGGCAACATTTTTATTGCTGGTAATATATTTTTAACAAAATCTATTGCTGGCAATATTTATTTCCTTCAAAAAATATATTTCTGGCAATATTTTTCTTCAGAAATGTATAGCTGGTAATGTTTCTTCCAAAAATATATTTCTGGAAATAATATATTACTGTTAGTAATTTTTTTACAAATTATTTCTGTTATTAAAACCAATTTTTAACTTTCATAATGTTTTGACCCCAGTTTAGCAGTTACCTATTTGCCGATATCTGGGACCCTAACAGGTGCTACAACCCCAGATCGGGTTGGACCTGGAAACACCAGCAATTACAAGGTGATTCCATGTTCCTCAAAACATCCTGATCAAAGGTGTGGCTGTTGGACGTAGTTTATCGTCTTACACAGGACGGAAAATTGCGTGATGCTATAAGCTGTTTCATTTTTTCAGCGAAATGTGACTTAACATCAATAAGAACACGCTTGCACTCGTTACGAGCAGAGACAAAGAGACGTCTGTTACAATCAGACGTGTCGCTCTGGTACAGCCGGAAGAAGGGACCTGTAATTTCCTAAATAATATTGGGTCTCTATAATTTGGATCTTGCAGGTGAATTATTGTTTTTAACAATGAGGTATGCAGTTTTCATGTCTTTACAATTAATAATTAATTTAATTTTCTTGTTTTTGTCAAATGGAGCTGGGCATTTCTTTATAATGTTTCTAAGTGAAGATTCTTCTTGCTAATAGTTATTATGTATTTTGTAGAAAATGTAAATGTTATTTTTTCTGCGTATTCAGTGTTTCTATTTGGTACCTCAGAAAGAAATGTCTAACATGTTAATCTATAAGACTGTTTGGAAAACCGTTATTAACAAGAGTTTGTTTCACGTTATTGAATTCTTTAAAAGAAAAAGAAGACGAGAGGATGAATTCTCGTGCGCTCTCAAGGAGAAAGTTTTATCTATTAAAACTATTTTAAATTTGAGAGGACATTGTCTAATAAAATTAAGATGGCAAGTGTTTTTACACAAAGACACACACACGCACATGTCAACACACACACACACACACACACACACATATATATATATATATATATATATATATATTAAGACCTTGAATAACTTCTTGCTGTTTTCCAAAAGATAGCGTCTCCAGAACTACGTGCGTGTAATTTCAGATGGCAACTAATCTATCTATAACGAAGTACAATAAAAAATCTTGAAATTCAGTGTATATCATTTTGCAGAAGTGTAAAAAAAAACTTTGTTTTTCATAGCGTTAAACATGTCGGATTTCGTGTCAAAAAAGTGCATTTGGGGAGAACTTTACTGCACTACTCAATTCAAAAGAAATCTACTGCTGACGCACACAGAATTCCTGTTGAGACTTACGGCGACCATACCCTATCGGAAACAACATGCAGCTATTGCTTTAGACGTATGGAAATAATTATTTTGATGTAGAAGATAAAGAACGCTTTGGCCCAACGAAAAAGTTTTAAGACTAAAAAATGTAGACATTACTTCATGAAGACTCCTTGGAGGCGCTAGCTAAACTTTCAGAATCATTGGGAGTTGATCACACAACAGTTACGAAACGTTTGTAAACCTATTTGAAGCGCATAAATGGGAATTCCAAACCAAACCACCGTATTCACCAGCGATTATTTCTTCAATAGTTCCTATCATGTGCACATGGCCTGGCTGAATAGCAGTTTTATTCGTTCATTTTCATTGAAGATGTCCCAAAATATGTCGTGATTGGACTAAGAAGACGTGTTCTTTTTCCGACGTGGAATTTAAATGCTGCCAGGAAGTTGAGAAAAATGTAGTGGCTAGCGAGGAACAATACATCAAGAGACCTGTTTCTTACTAATTTTGTAAATAAGATATTAATTTTCATGAAAGATCAGCGAGAAATTATTCAACATTCTGATATATATATATATATATATATATATATATACATATATATATATATATATATATATATATATATATATATATATGTGTGTGTGTGTGTGTGTGTGTGTGTGTGTGTGTGTGTGTGTGTGTGTGTTTTCTGTGTGTTTGAGTGTGTGTTTTCGTTTGCAAACTGTATTGAATGAAGATTATTAATGGCATATCTTTTATAACGTAGGTGATTGTGATTCTCCACTGATTTCTTTTATTTGTTCTATGTGAATTGCTAAAATGAGAAAATGATAAGGTGGTCGCAATTTTCTTTTTCCACTTCTTTATTTTCAGCATTCTCATCTCAAAGATGGGCCGACCACAACAGATTCAATGTTCAGTCATCCCTTTTTTTTAAAATTTGTACCGGAAACTTTCACAAACCAAAAGAAAGTGAATGCATTTTTGTAATCAAAGAAAAATGCACAACGACTCAAACACTTAAATTGGAAGAAACCAAAAGAGAAATGACTGAACAACACACATTTTTGAGAATAGTATTTGATAAAAACTCACATTCATTCCCCATCTGAAATACTTAAAACAAAGATGTTTCAAAACACTACAATTTTTGCGGGTTATAGCTAACACAGAATGGGGACCAGATCGCATATCACACCTAAAAATATACAGAACACTAATAAGATCCAAATTGGATTATGGAAATTTCATATATGGTATGGCCAGGAAATCCTACCTAAAAATTCTTGACCCCATCCACCACACAGGTCTAAGACATGCTCTTGGTGCTTTAAAACATCTCTCAGAGAAAGCCTATACGCTGAAGATCATGAGGCTCCTCTAAAACAGAGGCGTGAGAAATTAGCTATACAATATTACCTAAAACTCAAATCCAATCCATCAAATTCGGCCGATCAATGCACATTCAACCCAAACTATAAACATCTGTTTGACAAAAAAGAAAATGTTATCAAATCTTTTGGCATTTACATGGAAAAATGATAAAACCACTTACAGACAATTTGATAGACAAAAATAGTATACATGAATTCAAGCTACCCAAACATCCACTTTAGCTATTGGAACGACCATAAGTCATTTTAAGACTAGCTGCCCACACTAAATCTGACACACACCCCTTATACTATATAGAAAAACTAAATGATATCCTGGAACAATACCCAAATTAGGCACACATATATACCGATGGCTCCAAAGTCAAAACAAAGTAGGATGTGCGGCTATCTTTAAAAGTACTGTTCTACAGAAAAAGATTAACTAACAACTCCTCAATTTTTAGTGCTGAAATTACAGCCATTGATTTAGTTCTAGACATCATCACTAAACTTAACTCAAATAAATTCATTATTATTGCAGACTCATTATCAGTACTCGAATCCTTAAAAAAAAAAAATTAAACAATCCTTTGCTCATCAAACTCCTACCTAGAATACATGGGTTCTCAAAAAAATAAAACCATCATTTTCTGTTGGATTCCCAGCCACTCTGGTTTTCATGTGAATGAAAAAGCTGATGTGGCTGCAAAAAATTCTCTGAAACTTAATACAAGTAACATAAAGGTTCCATAAAACTGACTATAACGCCCTAATAAATTATTTTATTATAAAGAAGTGGCAAGACGCTTGGAACAACTGTAAAAGCAATAAATTATTTAAACTCAAACCCTCTCTAAAGAAACAACTAACTGAACACAGAAAGTCACGCAAAGAAGTGGTTTTACCTCGTATTCGGATAGGACACACACACATAACTCACTCCTTCATCCTAAAAGACGAAGATCCTTCCGAATGCATAGTATGCCAGGAGGCTTATAATGCGAAGCACTTCCTGCTTGATTGCGGTGACATGGCACATATTCGAAAATTATTTTACAACGTGAACAACTTGAAAGAACTTTTCGAAAAATCAAACCCCAATTTGATCTTGACCTTTCTTAGGAAATTTGGACTATATAATAAAATATAATTCCAATTTGGTGTCTGATGATGAAAGGGGGAACTTTGATACTTGCCAGGTGAGAAATTTTCAAAGAATGGCGCACCTCTGAAAACAGTGAATTTAAAAAAAAAAGCAAAAAAAAAGCAAGACAACACCGAAATGAAGGAAGAGAAAGTTTGTTTGAAAGCATTTCAACCTTAGTTAAAAACAAAAAAACAAAAAACAACTGTTTGACCTTAAATGATCTCTTCCTGATCGATGGGTCGTTAAGTTTTAAACAAACAAACAATTGTACCGGAATGTTATACTGAAATAAAAAGAAAAGAAAAAGAAAAAAATTCTTCAGTATGTTTAATTAAATGTTTTATTAATGACTCTCAATTAAGTAGTCCGTTGGGCGTGAATTCCACAAGAGATTATGAATTCAAGATATATGGATGTATTCTCATTATATATACAGTGTTACGGATTCTTGTACAATATATATATATATATATATATATATATATATATATATATATATATATATATATATATATATATATATTCAAGCGAGAAAAAATTCCAGCAGACTAGCAAGTCAGTTGTGTGAATTAAAAGAAAAAATAGCGAAGATCCGATTGTAAACTGGGAAATATTTTTAAAACGTTAAACCTAAAACAATCATAGTAATAGCAGCAATCTTTGCTAAGAAGAAAAGTTATTAATGATAATAACATTTACAGACCAGAAAAAAAAAAACCTTCTGAATGAATGATCTGAAATTATGTCACTATGCATACACGCTAGAAATATCCATTTGTGTTTGTACGAACCAGAATGAAAGTATGTATATTTCCTATATTCCCCTCCGATACAAATTCAATAACCTTTCTTTAATCAACAGCATTTATTTCACCAGATGTTGTGCGTTTATGTATTTGCAAATAATGAAGCGTTAGGAAATATTCGCCTGAAGGTACCGAAAGTCTGAAACCAAGGTAGCGTGGTCGGCTGCGTTCCTAATTTATTTTTAAATTTTAAAGTACTGCAAGTTAAATTTTTATTTTATTTATACGAATATCGATAACTTTTTAATTCTACTGTTTCCTGGTCTAACTCAACTCTGAACAAAAACTTCTTTACAATTACACACACACACACACGCACACACACACACACACACACGCACACACGCACACACACACACACCACACACACACACACACACACACACACACACATATATATATATATATATATATATATATGAAGTAAAATATACAGAAAAACAAACAAAAATATTAATATGCAATTATGCTGTATTAATGTTAATATAATGTCAACGTCGGACGTTTCGGTCTATTGTAGACCATCATCAGGACATATTGATAAAACATAATTAACATTAGAACATATACAAATTCAACAGCACGACTAATCCAAACAGATAACTGAAATTTTTATATAAGATCAGCGTTCATACTGTCGGATCTATATCCATATAATTGCTTACATATATATATATATATATATATATATATATATATATATATATATATATATATATATAATAAGAGAGAGAGAGAGAGAGAAGAGAGAGAAAAAAAAGAGAAAAATAGAGAATCATAGAGATTGTTTTTTTCCCTTCATTTAAAATTATTGATAATACTTGTCATAGTTGCATCGGAAATAGATCAATACATGTAAAAAGTCTATGACATCATTCACAGGCTTTATCTGCACCAATTCAAGGACTATAACACAAAAGCTAAAAGACTTTATCTATCATGAGGTATGCCTAGCACAACTTGGTTAGGTTTAAAGATTTAAATAGATCTAAATCTATGATCATCACGTGTTCTCCATAACAATAGTTTTAGGTGTGTGTGTGTGTGTGTGTGTGTGTGTGTGTGTGTGTGTGTGTGTGTGTGTGTGTGTGTGTGTGTGCATGTCCGTGCAGGCGTATGTACAACGATAACGGAAAAGAAGGAATAGAGAACAGAAAACAATGTAGCCCATTGCATGAAAGCGGAATTTTTTTCGCTCTACTGAAAGCCAACATTTCATGCAATGAGAAATAATTTTCGGCAGATTTCTAAAGAGTTCCCACATTGGCTTTCGAAGTATAAATAAAAATTCTCGTCCGTCGACAATCAATGATCAGTGGATGCATTTTTTAAACGTTAAAAAGGCCGAAGTCAATATGGTCAGAGATTCTGCGATGAACACTCAAGAAAAAAAAAATGTAGAATTTTTTATTCCATTCGATTTTATCAAACCAATGTCATATATACCCGCCACACACAGTATGTTAGTCGTTAACTGTATTAACGTTTCGATTCCCATAGAAAATTCTGGAATTAAAAAAGTTAAGAATGCGAAGAATATATTTCTTCGTGCTTTCCTTCAAATATTAATGGTATTCTTAATCCTAAATGTCATATATACAACCCTCTTTATGAATTCGTACGAATATGACAGAATATTTTTCGTAAATGAAACTCACACAAATTACATTATTTAATTTGCTTAAATTTTAAATTTACAAGAATAAAATTTAATGAAATTAAATTTCTACACCACATCACTATCTCACACCTTCAAAAAATTATTCTGAATATGCCTAACCTCCTCCGATATATCTGGTTCGGAACATAAGTCTGTGGCGGTTTTAAAGTACATTTCAAAAATAATACCTACTTATTTTTAAACAGATTCATTCAACAGCGTGACTGATTCTTGTTGCACTAACTTTCGTCATCTTTGAAGCAGTTTTCTTATTTCACCGTCTTCCCCCAATATTTTGGCGTCCATATGAGTGATGAACTTGTCTAAGTGGTTTATACAGGCCTCAATGGAAATTAAAAATCATCATTTTAAGATAATCTTTTAGTGATCGAAATAACTAGCAAGATAAGAGTGGAATGGCGTAGAGACTGGAGCACTCCATGTGTATGAATTTAAAAGTTCCCATGCATAAAACAAACGAACCACTGACAAACAACAGTCAAAACTATAGAACAATAAAATAGAAACAATGCATCATTTCTCAGGTTTTTTTCAACATTTAAAATTGCTATCTGCAACCGAATCTTACAGAATGACGAGGTGAAATGTCAAATTTAGAATATGTGGAAATGTTTTAAATTGTATCTATTTCGATATATAGTGACATTTTCATGGTATATTTTTTATTCTGTATTAAGCCGAGTGGTTAGAACGTTGGCATTCTGACCATTAGACCCGGGTTCGAATCGCACCATAGTCGATTTGTCAGTAAGGACATCTCCTGATATTATCGGACTGGAGGGGTCGATCCCATTGTGCGGAACCTTTGGAAATTGCCTGAAAAAACATACGACGTGTTAACCCAAAACTTTTAACTGTAACTGTGACTAAATTTTGATCCACATAGTTGCAGTATAAACCACAGGTGGGTTCTGTAGGTGTTGAATACACACAAATGTGCCTTTGCAAGCGTCTAAAATAAGGGTTAGCTACCCGCACTAGTAGACGGGTATCCACGAATACGAGTGACCAGCTATATAACATTAAGCTAAACAGCCTCATTTATTAATCAAACTTTATTGTCCAGTACAGTATGACTTAATGTATATATGAATTTGTAACATGTCTTGTCTGATTTTTCCAAATAAAGCAAACTACTAGTTAATAGACATGCACTTAAATGTTCAGTATAGTTGCCATTATTTTCAAAATTCTTATCTTCAGGACAATGCAGCAAAGTACATTCCCTCTGTTATTTTTTAAACTGAGATCTACTGATTTGTCACCATCATAGATGTTTTTTTTTCTTTTAGTAATAAATAGCACCGTGCATATTAGACATATCATGTATTTTTAATGTCCATAGTAATGTTGGTTACCATTTATCATTTGAAGTCAGTGTGAGATCTTCCCAATTATAAAATTTTACAGATCCTCGTTTCCCTACCAAACGATAGAATTGAATAGAATATTTGGCGGAAGAAACACCTCGTTAACCAGAAATATAGTCTTAGCTCATTGTTTTTCCGTCGTTTTAAGGGTTAATAACAAAGCACTGCGACATCCCCTCCTTTTCCTTTCATTTTGCGTCACCTGACACTTATATATCATATTTTATAAATACAATAGATTTCCAAAAACGCGAGTTTTTTTCATCAGTTAGACTATATTCTTTCCTTCTTAATAATTAACGTTATCCAATGACAAAATTACGCAAGTGTAAACTTTAAGAAAGTTATATTCAATTGAGAATACAAGGTTCCCGAATAGTGTCATTTTTTAGTGCCAGTAAACAGAAATTAGTGCCTTTTCAGGGATCCTTTGTTCATATATTTCACCTTAAATATTCTGTCGCATTTTGCCTCAATTTTATGGTAGCCTTGTAATTTGATTCACATACATTTCCCGCGACGATTTTTTCACATCAGTTGATCGGCAGAAAGTTGCATTATCATACTGAAAATGAGAATATTATTGCAACACCTATTTCGATTTAGGGAGATGTTTAATTTATACCTGTGAATTGACTACTTTGTTATTACCTGATATGCAACGATATCATAAAACAGAAGGTGTATCTGCTTTTTTTATTCAATTAGACATGTTTTTGTCATGTCAATAGAACGTCATAAGATTTTCGTACAAGAATCGATTCATGTTGGGTTATTCTGTCATTATTCTTTTTTTCTGTGTATTTTGATTTCGAAAATATTCACTTATCATCTGTATGCTAATTGTTAAGGTCTACCTTGTTGTGTTGTCATCTTTCTTTTCTTTTATAACCTTACAATTAGATTTTTAATTACACAAAGTAATCAACACATCTGACATTTAAATACACTCTGTATTGGACTTCCTTCTCAAACAAGCTTTATATTATTTACATTTTTTCAATTACCATCTCCTATGTTCGAACCCTGTTTCCTATTCCTTAAGCAAACAAAACAGATCGTCAAGGTCAGGAAGTCTTCCATTTTGAGGGCAAATTAATTTGCATATTTAGACTTGTGCTTGTATTTGATTAAAAAAATGGGAATTTTATATTGATCCATAATTCATCCTCGACTCGAGATGAATAATGTGGTGTTTATGTAAATAATTTGATGAAATATGTTTGAGGAATAATGACCGAGGTCAACATTTAGACATAAATTGTTTTGTTATCCCAGGTATTTGATTATGTAAAAAAATGTAAGACATCTACTTGAACACAACGTGAGTATGAAAGTTCCATGATTCAAAATATTGCTAAATGTTTTAGAAATAGATAGATAGATAGATAGATAGATAGATAGATAGATCCTTGTGTAAATTAATTGAAATAACACTTTTAGTTTCCTTCCCGTCGACATACGGTCAGTTTTAAACCCACTAAAATGACAGGCTGTAATCGATTTCTATCTTTCCACAGATTAGGTCATTTGCAGTGGCGTGCAGTAATATGAATCTATTTTCGGTGTGGATGATGAAATTTGTTTAGCCTGGAAATTACATCAGATTTTTATCACGCCTAGACACTATTGTCTCGACTGTCGATTAGTTGTCCTACGGCCATTGTCAGCGATGGAAGTTACTTTAAACCCTCCAAAACCAAACTGCAGATCATCACAGAGAACGATTTTTGTCCGTCATCAGCATGTCTGATAACACACGTGAGAGGAACTCATTTCGCTTTCTTTGTCTAAATGTTTCTACTGGCATAACGAGCTGCGATTTTATTGAATGAATTGATAGGCATGCTAGACAAAAGGTTGGTTCAATGAATATTTTTCTCATTGGGAATCGATCTTGCACATTTATAAACCTATAATTTTATGCGTGCGTTGAATATTGATGCTATATCTTGTCTGGTTTCCCTGCGATATACTTCGAGATTCCCCACAGAATCCAAAGAAGTGTTTGTAAAGTTATCTATCCTGGCATTTCTATTTCAGTCACTTTATCACCCTCGTATCTTGGCTCACCTCTGTCATTTTTATAAATATTTTGATGCAAACTATTTTAATGAGCTCTCCAGCGTAAATTTAAGTGTACTACAAAACTGTTTCTACGGTTGAAATCATTTGCTAGATCTAACCGTAATTTTTCTTTTATTATTTTTTCGCTTCTCGCACTTCTCACTCGTGGAAGAGTCTTCCGCCGCATTGCTTCCCTGCTACCTACACTCTTCAAAAATTGAAATCATTCGCCGTCATCAGTCTTAGTGAATCCTGTTCTTTTATTTTTTTATTTGTCCTCACTATAGCCTTCGCATTCTCTTCGACTTCTAGTAATAGATTTTCTATTAGTCACATTTTCGCCTTAATTCGGATGGAATGATGCAAAAAGAAATTATATAGTTAGAGAGATATGCATCTTTATTGATTAAAATGAAACCTAATCTATCATACTTATGGCGTGTGTATTTGGGTAATTTCTTCGAACGAGGATTCTACATTTAACTGGAATTTGAAACCATCTCTTCTGTCAATCTTATTGTTCTTTATATATCTACTTTTCATGCCTGAGCAAAGATTCACACGGTGGGAATATGTAAATATGCACTTGGTGTATAGGAGTGAGCATATGCACTAATATACCGAGCTTATCTGAAAAAGCACAGTAAGGTTGAGCGAAAATTATACACACACACACACACACACACACACACACACATATATATATATATATATATATATATATATATATATATATATACAACGAAAGATGGTTCTTATAATATGTAGATTTAATAGGCCGGTCAATGAAATTTTAGAAATAAGACGTCAACAAAATGTTAACAATAATGGCAATACGTATGATGTTGTTTATTATATATTAGACTAATGACTGAATTGATGCACAAGTAGAGAGATTTAAAGTCGGAATTTTCGGACACGCCTGTGTCCTTTTTCAACGAAACAAGTATAAACAAACAAGGGATGATGGCTGTTGGTTAGGAGGTTCCATGTGGAAACCATATTCTTTGAGTAGTATATATATTTGTGTGTATGTGTAGAGAGAGAGAGAGAGAGAGATCGGAAAGAGAGTGTGAGATACGTAGATAGACAGAGTGTAATAAAAAGAGCAAATTAATTAGAATACGTTTTACTTAGAGATAATATGACGAAAATTAGGTACCTTTGATTTTCTGTGTATAATATCAATTAGATTCTCACTTCTTACAAATGTGTGAACATGCATTCTTCCTTTACAATTAAAACAATAATTTGTATTTGATATTTATGTCAAATATCAAATAAGCAACGAGTGGTCTGACCATTTGAAACCTTCTGATATACCAAAACATTTTCACCATTTAAAGAAACATTTTCAGGTAAGAGTCACCTTCAACACCGGAACTGACACCATATTGTTTCAGCATGATCATCTATTTTCGATAAAACAGCGTAGTAATTTCATAGAACCTCCGAGTATACTCCGTTATATTTTCAATGATAACTACATTATTGATGATACAAAATACAGTATGAACACTAGATGAATAATGATTATTCCGTTTCAGATTTCCGCAAGAAATTGAAGGCAGCGAAAGTAAATAAACGTATATAAAAGTAAATTTAATCGTTGATAGGTTTGTGCCAAATTATGAAAATACTGGATCAAAATTGCTGCAGCATTTATGTCTATTTAACTGGGAAATATAGGCAAAGAATTACAGTAGGAAAATGGTAAGCAAATTTATTGTAATGTGGCACCCTGCATTATTAGAAAACTAAAAAGAGATATTCATAAAAATATGATTTAATTTTTATTCGGTTTATTAACCAGTTGATAGTTATTTAGAGACGAAGAATAAATGAGTTTTGAGAATAATTCTCTAATTGTATTTAGGAGATCCGAAAGAAAGAAAAAGGAAAGAAAAAAAAAAAAGAAATAATAAAAAGAAAGAGAAGGAGAAATAGATAGTACAAAAACCGGTCATAAGTAAAACTAAAACAACACAGGTGTCAAAAGATATCCAGGTCAAAGTACCTGACCGAAATCCACGGAAAAATAGAAATTGTTATATTTGGTTGAAGGAATACAGTTTAGAAATAATGATACGAGACGGGGTAGTGAGGGCGATTGATGCATAACAGATGTCGGTCAAGCACCTGACCTACTTTCGTGTCCGCGGAGTATGGGAGTTTATTATCAATTTGGTTGAAGAAATAAGATTTTAAGAACAATGGAAAAAAATATTAATAAGTGACAAACGAAAAGGGTGTCATTGAGATGAGAGGTGACCGCTGGGAAATGTATACAAAAACAAAACATTGGTACACAAACCCTGACCAGCTCTAGAGTTGAAGATAAGGACCACCCAAAATGATGAGTGGAAGATATTTTCAATTCAGATAATTAAGATTTTGTTAACAAGCCTGAGCGAAAGAAAGAGGTGAAAGCAATTGTTTTTAGCTCGCAGAAGGCGCCGACAAGGCGAAAAATTCTTTCTTTAAGTCGCATCTAATTAGTGGCAGGCTGTTTTGACAAAGGCCAAATGTGAAGGAAACCGAAATCGTCATTTTCGTGCGGAAAGGCCAATTTGGATTTTGTTTTTTTAAACAAGGTATTTCTTCTCCCCAGAACAAAGCTACGGATTGTCCACGCCCGATTGGAGACGTCACGAAGGAAGGAGGGAAGATACCGACCAGAGTCTCATTGGCCGAGGGCAGTCACATGATACATGAGGGAGGAGGAGAGACACCCGACCAGAGTCTCATTGGCCGAGAGCGGTCATGTGATGTGCGAGGGAGGAGGAAAGACGCTCGACCAGGACCCCATTGGTCGAGAGCGGTCACCTGACATACGAGAGACCAGGGAAGCGGGTATGCGCCTCCCCCCAGAGGCACTGTAAGGAAGTAGGAGTGAAAGTAAGAGCGATAATGGGAAATCAGAAATAATGCGACTTTTGAATTATCAAAGAAAACCTGGCGCCGACAGACCCACCCCAGTTTGTTACGGCGTCAATAAAAGCAGGACCCCAATCGACAGAAATGAGTTGCAGCTACGCCGTGGACAGCAAGGGAGCTTGAACGCGGGCGTCGGGCCCGGTTCATTCGCCCCTTTGCGGGCAAGAGAATCCGAAGTGAAGAAATTCGTCCAGCCCAAGTCGAAGTGAAGAAAATTGCCCGAAAGTCGATGAGAAGCTAAAGTTCAGCCCCGGACGGCAGAGAGAAGAGTTCGGACCTTGGCGAGAAGAGTTGCAGGGCGGACGAAGAAGAAGTTACTTGCAGTTGCGCCCAGAAGAAGTTGAAATCAAACCAAGCCTAAGGATAGAAATTCGTCCAACACAAGTCGAAGTGAATAAATTCGTCCAAACCAAGCCTAAGAATAGAAATTCGTCTAACCCAAATCGAAGTGAAGAAATTCGTCCAACTCAAGCCGAAGTGAATAAGCTCGTCCAAATCAAGCCGAAGAGAAGAAGTCGATTCGCGCACTGACGGCGAGAAGAATCAGCCGTGAACGACTGGTAGAGATCAGCGCCCAGTGTCGAAACCAAACCACACCCCGACATGCAAATTTCTAGAGAGTAGGCAACTCGAAGTCTTTAAGTTGTATGGTAGAAGCTTGGTGCCACAGTCCACAAAACGGGTCGGGAAGTAGGAATAATTTTTATGTAACGAACATTTAGATATAAAAGGTTGTTACCCTTTTTTTTCAGTAATTTTTGTGCCCTCGTGAGTTTTTCTTTTTCTTGTGTGTTATCACCCCCGTTGAACTCAGCTTGCATACGGCCCCAATCCCTGTTTGATCCCGTCTGTCTAAGATCTAATCACAACGTGGGTAGGCAGACCGGAGATCAGTGCAGTTACCCTAGTAACCAGGCGTTGGAAGCGAGTTGGGAACAGCGAGGCTGGTAATCATCTAACCAAAGGGTCAGAGCGTCACACTTGGAGCAGCGAGGAGCGAACAGCTGACGCCGCGGCAAAGACGTCACAATTGGAGCCGCGAACGAGATCGAACGACAGAGTCGACGCTGCGACCAGGGGGGGCGACGTCACAGTAATAACTGGTATTATTCTAGGTGAGAAAAATATATTCACATGAAAAGAATGTAAAAACAAAAAGGAAAAATCCAATCAGCTTATTTGATTTTAATAAAATTCACGGCATTTATACAGACGAGATTATCCTAATGAAAGTTCCGTTCAAAATACTCAGAAAAGAAGCAAATGACGATCCCAGGAAGCGAATATACTGAGGGCGATAAGATTAACGTTCAAAGTCCAAGCCCATTGAAGATAGTGAGGATTAGTGAACTGGTAGGTGGATATAGTGATTTAACCGGTGTAAATGTTTCTTACAGTTTACCTCACTGTCAAGACTGGTGCATAGGATAGTGTGTAGTTTTTTTTTGTTTTTGTTTTTTTTCGATAAGCTGTAGCTTATATATGCTGATTCCAAACAAGGGGGCGAAAGGTTAACATTTCATATAATCCTTTTAAGAATATATGAATTTAATTTTTTCTGTTTTAAACAAGTACATAACTAATATATAGACGAGAATGCTCAGTTGTTACTACAGACTCCAGTAATTTTTCTTTGACAATTTCTCCTTAAAATTACACAGTTTACAAATAGTTTGCTTGCAATAGGTTTCATTTTTCCGGGGTGTTGTCTTGTGTGTTCGTCCACTTAGTCTAAACTTTGACTGAACCATCAGTCTCAATAAAAAGACAATTTGATTTCCTACGAAAGTGTTTAATCTATTATTTATTCTAAAAATAACGTGATGTTAATTCTCAGCTCCAGGTTAATTTAACAGTTTTTTTTTTTTGGCAACAGTATATAATGAAAACGTATATATTCGTCTCATAGTCGTCTTCAAATTATTTGGTTGGTATCTGTAGAAATCAGAAGGTAGAACATTACTGGAAATATATTCAGATAGAAACATTTTGCTGACGCGTGTACACACACACAGACACACGTAAAAATACATACATACATACATACACACATACATATATATATATATATATATATATATACAAACACACACATATATATACATACATACATACGCACTCACATATATATATGTATATATATATATATATATATATATATATATATATATATATATATATATACATACAAAACACGCATATATATATATATACATACATATACACACACACACACACACACGCATGCGCACACACACACACACACACACACACACACACACATATATATATATATATATATATATATATATATATATATATATATATAAAAATTTATTGAAATTGTTTGTCAGAACACCGTCAGACAAAAAGAACGGATATTTTAAAAGAGTGTTCAGTTCACAAATTCGTTCAAAAGAATTGAACATATGGGGTATACCAAGGGTAATGCGCACCGGAATGGAGAAAATATTGTTGGATGCACTCACATCCGGGTTCAAACAAGCGCAAAATATATTTATTTACATGGCTACATATAAATATTATATCTCACCTCTCTTTTAATAATTTTTCTCGACCCGGGTATGTTCACATAGTCTAGTTTTCCTCTTGACATACATACATATATATATATATATATATATATATATATATATATAGATAGATAGATAGACAGCAATAAAGCTATATACGTATATACGTCTCTCTCTTTCTCTCTCTCTCTCTCTCTATATATATATATATATATATATATATATATATATATATATAGCAATGAGTCCGAGAGGTTCTCCGCCAGAACACCAGTGCAAGCACTGTGACCCTCGTCAGCGTGTACGCCCCGACACTCTCTGCCATGTCACACTGGACACCAAGGACGAGATTTACGAGAAGCTGGTAACCTTCGTGCCTTGGAGAGCTCGGTGTCGGCAAGATGAACTACAACGGGCAGAGACTCCTTGAGCTATGCACTTACCACAATTTCTGCATAGCTAGATCTTTCTTCAGTAGCAAGCTCCAGCAAAAGGTCTCCTGTAGACATCCGCGCTCAAACCACTTGCACCAGCTGGATTTCATACTGGTTAGTCGAGCCGCCATTAAGAACGTCCTTCACACATGTTCTTACAACATCCCGGACTGCGATACAGCCCATTCATTGGTGTGCTGCAAGATCAAGTTTCAGCGCAAGAGGTGCACCGCGGCAAGATGCGGGAGAATCATCGCCTTGATCTCAGCAAGATGAAGCAGACCTTGTGTAATAATTTGTCAAGAGATTTGATAACGAGCGGGTAACATCGCGGAGAAGAGCTTCTGTCACGGAGAAGTGGGCAACCTTGCAGGACACCATTCAGTGTAATAACCTGGCCACCTTTGAAAGAAAGACAAGGTCATATGCCTGGATTGGTTTAGTTTGGTTAATTTTGTTTAACGGCCGCAATGGGTTATTTAATGCTGACATTTTTAGGATAGATTCGTATGAATAGAATATATTCTTTGGTTTAGATTGGTTTGGTTTATTTTGTTTTAAGGCATATTAACCTCAATGGTTTATTTAATGCCGACAAAAATTTTTATTTCTGGTAATATTTTGTTTTGTCAAAAATCTGTTTCTGGTAATATGTTTGTTTCAAAATTTTATAGCTGGTAATAAACGTTTTGAAAAATGTATTGCTTGTAATAGTTAACTATTTGCCAAGAGCTGAGACCCTAACAGGTGCTCCCACCCCGGTTCAGGGTGCACCTGTAAATATCAGCAATTAAGAGGTTGTTCTACACTCCTCACAATCTCCTGATCCGACGTCTTGCTGCTAGACGTAGTTTGACGTCATACCAAGGACAGATGCAAAGTTTTTCAAGATTACTTCAGTCATTATGGCCAAGCGAACCGCTCTTGCCGAATACAAGAGGTCACGCACCAAGGGAATCCTGCAGTTCTTCCGAGCTGGCAGGAGCAAAGCTCAACAAACTGCCAGACGCTGCGCCAACGATTAGTGGATATAGCTTACCGAAAACACCCAGACAGCAGCAATTACATGGAACATAAGAAGGATATACGATGGCATCAAGACAGCAATGGGGCACTGCAGAACAAGAGAGCTTCCCTCAAATCCAACACTGAGGAATCAACGTAGAGCAACAAATGAAATCTGGGTGAAACATTATTTCAACCTCTACAGGCAGAATGCTCTGACGACCGCAACACTTGATGCCACTGGGTGCCTGCTAGTCATGGAGGCCCTCGATACCGACCCTAACATAGAAGAGTTTAGTATGGCTATTGACAGCTTGGCCTCATGTAAGGCCCCTGGCAGTGACGGGATCCCCGCAGTCTTGATCGGGCACTGCAAGACTGACCTACTGCTCCCATTGCCCGAGGTCCTCTACCAGTGCTGGAAAGAAGGGGAGATACCTTAGGACAAGTAAGATGACATTATCGTCACCCTCTAAAAAAACAAGGGTGAGCGAAGCGACTGCAACAATTCTAGAGGGATCTTGCTACTCAGCGTTGTGGACAAAGTCGGGTTATCATGGTTCTCCTGCAAAAAATCGTCGAACGTGTCGAACCAGAGTCGCGGTGCGGTTTCTGGGGTGAAAGATCAACTGTAGACATGGTCTGTTCCCTCTGATAGCACAGGGATAATGCAGATGCCCCTGTACGTCGCTTCTATTGATCTCACCAAGGCGGCCGACATCGTCAGAAGAGAAAAGACCCTTCAAAATCCTGTCCAAAATTGGCTGCCTACCAAGCTACATAGCTTCCACAGCGACATGCGGGGATGGTGATGTTCAATAGCAGCACCTGTCAGCTCTTCAAAATCTGCCTTGAGCTCAAAGAGGGCTACCTCATCGCTCCTACTCTCTTCAGGATTTTCTTCGCGCTGCTTCTGAAGTATGCATTCGGCACATCAAGTGAAGGTATTTACCTGCGTACTAGAACAGATGGCGGGTTGTTCAATCTCGTCCGCCTCAGAGACAGGACCAGTATGTGAAACCCCTGTTAGAGACATGCATTTTGCCGACGATGCAGCGGTAGCGACTCACATCGAGTGTGAATTTCCGTCACTGAAGAACCGTTTCTCCCATGACTGTAGAAACTTCGGGTTGACCATCAACCTGAGAAAGACATCCGTACTGGTACAAGATACTGAATCACAACCAGAAATCACCATTGATGACTATGAGCTTGATAAAGTTCATCAGTTCACGTCCCTTGGCTCCATCATCACTGACAACCTCTCCTTAGACACAGAGATCGACAAGAGAATCAGGAACACAAAACGTCTGTGAATCAATACCAAGCTGACGGTGAAGACCGAGATGGCAGTTTACAAAGCCGGAGTTATCAGAACACTGTTATATGGCAGCAAGTCTTGGACCCCGTATGCCAGGCAAGAAAGTCGTCTGAACACCTTTCACATGAGAAACATCCGCCGCGTCCTGGGAATAGCGTGACAAGATAAGTTGCCCAAAACTGAGGCCTTGTCTCGATCAGATGAGCAGGTGTGTTCACACAGTTCAGACAGCCCAGACTCAGTTGGTTAGGCCACGTCCATCGCATGTCAGACGGCCGCATCCCCAAAGACACACTGTATGGAGAGCTGGCCGCTGGAATGAGACCGAGAGGGCTGTCACAGCCACAGAACCGCGATGTCGTGAGACGCGATATGAAGGATGTGGACATCAACACGGTGTCCTGGTAGAGCCTGGCAGCCATACGATCCGAATGGAGAGGAAACCTGTCCAAACACATCAAGTCATGGTAGAAGCTGACAGAAGTAGACACGAAAAGGTGGGCCAGCAGAAAACAAATAACAGTTCCAACTAACAAGATACAATACACACAGGTGACCTCTGCAACAGATAATGTCAGTCCCGCATTGGCGTCAAAAGTCACAGACATCGATGTTGCAACTAGGCAGACAACTAAGATACTACGCATGGTCAACCATGACCTACAGAAGCCAATATATATATATATATATATTGATAGATAGGTAGATATACCATTTTATATTCCGAGAGTTATATAAAAAATAGAACACACACACACACACACACACACACACACACACACACACACACACACACACATATATATATATATATATATATATATATATATATATATATATAAAGTTACAGTACCCAATACATGATTAACGTAAAAAAAAAATATAATCTATTTTCAAACAACGAAGACAGCAATTCCCAGCATCTAGCATATATACATTCGTATATGGACTATTAATCTAACTGATCAAACCATACTTTCGAAATTCATACGGTCCGACACTAATCCCAAGAATCGATGCAATATACAAAACCAATATATATACAATTTTTGTGTGTATATGTTTTGTGTGTGTATATATATATATATATATATATATATATATATCAGTAAACGTTATATATATATATATATCAGTAAACGTTATATATATATATATATATATATATATATATATAGTAAACGTTATATATATATATATATATATATATATATATATATATATATATCAAACGTTTTATATATATATATATATATATATATATATATATATATATATATATATATATAATCTAGTAATTCTCATTTTGATTCTTGTTTTTTCCAACGTAACCATTTTAGATTGATGAAGACCTAAAGTAGGAAACGCGTCAGACGGAAAATGTTTTCATATTTTCATAATTTTTCATATATATATATATATATATATATATATATATATATATATATATATATATATATATATATATATATATTCTGATCCTATAGTAGGAACA
This sequence comes from Acanthosepion pharaonis, assembly GCA_903632075.3. Classification (NCBI taxonomy): domain Eukaryota; kingdom Metazoa; phylum Mollusca; class Cephalopoda; order Sepiida; family Sepiidae; genus Acanthosepion; species Acanthosepion pharaonis. Next base: position 2,370,440 of record CAHIKZ030004872.1, on the reverse strand, counting down.
GATGAAGTTCAATAGATGTGCAAAATAATTTTTTTAAACTCGGCCAAACACATAAAAGTATATAGGAGTCAATAATCCAGACAGTATACCTGGAAAGAAACTTCAAAGGCTCTCAACATTGCAAATTTTAGGCAACTTCCGCAGTTAGGTTGTCCTATAAATGCCATGTATTCGTTTGGATCTTGTGGGTATGATCGAGAGAAATAGGGCATGAAATCTTGATAACACACGACAACTTATACTTTCGCCCAGTCCTGCGACCTGGGCAGATCCCTTCATTTTCCACACCAAATGGCCGAATTTTGACCAAAGAAGGCGCTAACTTTATCACACGAGATAACCATATGCTTCTTATATATTATAGAGTGAAAATATAGGATATATTTTCAAATTATGTTCATGTGGGTGTCTATGGAGTTTTTGGTACACTTTTTTTATAAGGTAATGCATAAATTCATGCGCGTCTTTCTTTGTTTGCATTCACTTTCGTGTTTGAGTGTATTAAGTCTTTGTGTGCCGTTAAATTTTTGGTTGTCGCATGTTTTCCATGGTTGGTCATGATGGTTGTTGGAGCCGATGTTATTTGTCGAATAGTTATGTTTTTTGAAAGTTAATTTTTATTAGTTTGGAAAATTGGTCTAAATATTCTTCTTACTCCTCTTTTTATACTATTTTTTTCATTCAAAAAGGAAAATTTACCAAACCTTTGACTCCTCAGATTTTAAAGTATTTTGCAAAGAAAATATTTAAGAAAAAATGCGGCATTTATTTTGCACTAAATGTAACTTGAGTCCCAGTTCTAAGAAATGTCATGCCCACCGACTTAGCCGAAATGTTCAATGAACTAAACGAAAATGATGCGTTCCATCAAGTGGAAAATTTGATTCGCTCAGTAAGAGTTAAGTATACCGGCATCTTCTGACGTAAAACATGTTGCAACTGCACTTAAATCTATTCTCTGTCAGAAGACATCAAGTGACAAGCGAAAAGTAATTATCTTATAAACATGCCGAGAGAAATCTTAATGCTGTGGGCAGACAATTCAGCCGTTATATCGTCCCTGTCTCTTCTTGAATTTATAAATTGCCTTCCTTGCAGATTAAAATGCACGCAAATTGAAACAACGTTTGGTTGGCGCAAAAATTGCAGTACGTTCTCTCAAAAACAAAGAGATTTCAATATGAAGTATATGTTTATAGAAACGAATGATGTTTTTTATCAAATGAACATTTTAATGGATAAATCTAGGGTTAGATAATTAGATGGAGTGTCTCAAATGTACATACTATTTAATATTTTTATAGCTCATTTCAGTCATTTATGTTCCATGCATGATACTCGCTTAGGCGATCATGTATATTTCGGTACATGACTGACGAGGCAGATTTTTTCCTCGCAGTAGGTTGCCATTTCTTTCTTCGGTAGACCAGTTGCCATCCAAGGCTAGAGATTTGTCCTGCTATTTAACCATAGCTGGGGGGGAAGAAGAGGACTCATACCTTTCCCAAGGGCATTAGCAGGTAAGTGAATATAATGGATTCGACTGGAATTCGAACTCGGCTCTCCGATTCCGCAATCCAAGCCGCTATCCATTAATCCACCGTATTTCATGAAAAAAAATTTCCTGTATACAGTGTCACTAACTCGTTCTACAGGTTATGATCTGAGTTACTCTGATCCTCCTGCATCCTATATATCACATGTATGCCAAAATGGTAATGAACACTCTCCTCATTACATGCCCAACCCATTTTAATAATCATTTTATGATTCTAGATAAAAGCGTCCATTTTGTTTCCATTTTTCTTTAAAATTCCCCTGTTATTGGCATATTCAATCCATTTTTTGATCCGTTATTGTCAGAAAAATACTGTAGAACCACATGTATGTTACTTCAAGTTTATTCTTCATCTGGAAGAATATTGTTCAACATTCATTGTCATAGACGAGGACTGATATTACAAAACATTTCCCTTTATTTCAAATGTTACTTTTTATTAATACTTTAATTCTTTCATTATACAAATAGAAATTTTAAACGTTACTGAACAGCATAATTTCATTTTTTGTCTAAATAATGTTATTGTTAAAGCTACATACTGATTTCCCCTTCTTAGTAGGTTTTAACTTTCTGAGCAAAGCATTTTCAAGATGTCTTTTGAAAACATGTAAATTCGATTGATATTTCTTTTTTTTTCTTTTTTATTAAGACAATTTTATAACGATCTAAACTTTTGGTTGAAAAAAGCAGAATTTCTAATCGTCTCAATCACAATGCAGTCATTCGTAACTGGGTACCAAATAAAAACCGAGTGTAGCATTATTCTGAAGAAATAGTTCGCCATCTTTGTTGTTTTTGTACGAGTTTCGTCAGTTTCTTCATTGTTAATGAATTTTATTGAGTATAGTGTTTTTTTCCTTCTTTTTTAGAATCTACTGTTTCGTTCTCTTGAAGAAACTCAATGTCGAACACTACGTATTTCATCTCTATTCACAGCATTACATTGGAACAATATACATGACATTAACTTCTAAGATCATATCTTAGGTCCTACTTCCGGACTTGGGAAACATTTGTCTCTTCACAACTTCATCAACTTTGTATCTATAAGCTCCATCTCTGTATGTTCTTGAGGTGTTTTCTTCTGCCACTTTCACCTTCAAGTATGTCATCTGCGTGCCAAATACACTAAAACGCCTTTCCTCGTTATATATCCCAGATTTTGTTTTTTCGGGCACCTCTACGTGATGCAGTGGTTAGAAAGCTTGTCTTGCTAGATCAATTACGACTGAATAGTGAGATCGATCCTCACTGGGTGCCCCATACTTTCGGCCTTTTGCCGCATCTAAGCCAGGCTTAGAAAACCACTATCCCAGATTTTTAAACTGTTTCCGGTTCCAATTATAACGTAACTTATTGTATTTTTTAAACAAATTCCTAGTTGTTTAGATGTATCCTCCATTTTGTACCCAACATCTTTTTGCATCATCATATCTCTGTTAACTTGTCCTCTTTTCATCCAGGAGAAAATTTTCACGCATTCAAGGTCATATGAGAGGATTGAAGTTTAATAGTCTTTTAGAATTTTTTTTTTTAATTTCAAAGCGAATACATTCGTTACTATTAAGTAACGTAACTGTACGGGAAAAGGGTCCGGTAGAACCTTCGCTTACATCATTGCCATATATTAAGGCGAGTATTATAACTAACATGTTAAAATGATTTCCAAATCTTGATACAGATATCATGAGTAGGTTCACTAACTTCCCGCATCTTGATATCATCCCTCTCCATTTAATCCACGCTATTCGAACTTGGTGAGACGTATTTAATTTCCTTAATCTTCAGCAAAATAGAAATGAACAAAAACACGTCTAATGTACTAAGAAGCTATTATGAAAACGTTGCTCTGATAAGACAGTTGTCACAATATAATATACTTCGACATTTTAAACGTATCCTGAGAGAAATTGACTTTCTATAGAGAGAATGACAAATTAGGACGAGTATATATTTCTTCTTCAATATGCCGTGTCATTTCAGTACGTGGGTGATCATAGCTATCCACAATATCATTTCCTTTATAGCTTTTATCAATGTTTGCTTTTGTAATCTCTTTTTGTTAGGGGAATAAATACTTCGCCTCAAGAGGAAGCAGAGAGTTCAGTCCGAAATCGGGCGACCGGCTGATCGGTTGAACTCCCTACCTTCAGGCGGGGAGGAACCAGAACGAGGCTACGCCGAAGGGCGGAGTCTCTTTCGGGGAGGCAAACCGACCCTGAACCCGTTTACACAGGTTCAAAGGGCATATTTTTGGCCGATCACACAGGCTCGGAGACCCACGTCAAACCGGCCTTGTGCCACATGATGCCCTCGTGTGGGGGGTGAATAAATACTGTTCAGTCTGAAGTCGGGTGACCGGCTGACCGGCTGATCGGTTGAACTCTCTGCCTTCTGGCGAGGAGGAACGCGAACGAGGCTACGCCGGAGGGCGGAGTCTCTTTAGGGGAGGTAAACCGACACTGAACACGTTAATACGGATTCAAAGGGCATATTTTTGGCCGAGCCTTCGACCTCGGAGATCCCACGTTAAACCGGCCTTCTGTCACATGATGCCCTCGTGCGGGGGTGACTAAATAATGTCCTGTCTGAAGTCCTAACAGAGTCGCGTTCAGACAATTACTACTAAACATGATTTTTCGTACTAACACTTTTCTACCTCTCTGTATATATTCCTGTTTGTAATATATCTGTTATTCCATACCCGCCTTCGAGTTCTTCTTTATTGGTTCTACCGTGGACTACCACCGTGGTACAAGGAATCGGACCATAACAGTGGTGACGAGCGATCCGAACTCATTCGGTGGAAGAAAAAAAAAATTCGTTTGCCACAGCGTAACAGTGGCGACGAGCGATTCAATCCCATTCGGTGGAAGAAAAAAAATTGTTCGCCACAGCGACGAAGATTCGAACTCTCACGTGAAGAAGGAACAACAAAATCCTCTCTCGTCAACATAACGAGGGACGACGAAGAAACCCCTAAAAAGAAAATACGAACTCCATACACGTAGGAATTATTTTTTGCTATACGTCACACATAACAAGTTGCGGTCTGGAAAACCCTTAAAGAAAAATAAACTCCCTACTCGGAGGACATATATATATTTCTTTTCTTTATATCAAATTTCACGGACAGCAAGGGAAAGATTTTTGCGAGCACAGGCTACAGAATATCAGGTTATACAAAAAATACGTTAACATGGAAGATTTTAAGTCAACCATTAGGGAACTTATCAAAATCCTGTTTGAACAACAACAAAGGTACGAACAAAATCATTTAGAAATGCAAGAATTATTGATACGTGCAATGGAAAATAAGGAGCAAAAACCCGAGAACGAATCAGTTCTCTCTCAAGATGCTATTTGGAGTAATATCGAAGATTTCAAGTACGCACCCGATGAAGTTAAAACTTTTGCAAATTACTTCCGTAGGTATGAAGACCTATATGATTTTGACTGCAAAGATTGGTCAGACGCACGTAAAGTACGCCTTTTATTAAGAAAATTAGGCACAGGCGAATATACTAAATTCGTTGATTATATCTTTCCCAGAAAAAAAAAACAAGCGCGTTAACGTTCAAAGAATCTATAAAATTGCTAACGGTTACTTGCCAGCCATAATACTTCACTATTCCATAAATGATGGAAATGCTTGAACCTTACAAAAAAGGATAGCGAAGATTACATAACTTTCGCATCCATTGTTAATAAATATTGTGACGATTTCAGATTATCGGAACTCAGCGCTGACAATTTCAAATGCTTAATTTACGTCCAAGGTCTGGTTTCAAACAAACACGCATAAATAAGACGTAGAATACTTACTAAATTGGAAAATGAACAAAATCTGACACTTCAAAAACTAGCCGAAGACTGCCAGAGATGCGTCAGCGTAAAAAAAAGACTCTAAATTAATAGAACAAGCTGGCATAGCATGCATACGCAAAGTACGAAGACAAACAAATTTTCCCTCCTCACAAACAAAGCAAATACATTTCCCTCCTCACTAACAAACCGAACTGATTTTCCCGCTACAAGAACAAGTAAAACAAAATTTTCTAATTAACTCGACATAAAAAGAAACTACCTCCAAATCCATGCTATCGTTGTGGGTCTTGACATTGGGTTAAAACTGTACATATCGTGCTAAAACTTATCTATCATGTAAACATTTGGTCACAAAATTTCTCACTGTTGGTATAGAAAAGAATGCAAAATAAGAATTACGAGGACCGACCAAACAGATGAGAATAATATAAGAAAATATGTACAAGTTGAAATACAAAACAGAAAAGTTAGGTTACAGCTGGATTCTGGCTCAGACTTAACTATCATAAATCTACAAACATAGAGAAAACTGAACAAACCTGTCATGTTAAAAACGGATAAAATTGCGAGATCAGTTACGGGGAGACAGATAAAATTCGAGGGTGAAATAATCACAAACGTAACATTTAACGGAATGACGAAAAAACTAAAAATGTACGTCTTAAGAAATACCGAAAACCTATTCGGGACAGACTGGATGCAAAAATTCGAATTGTGGGATCTACCTATTAGCACCCACTTCCAGAATGTAAAAAGCTTATCAACCGAGGAAGACAAATTAAAAGGATAACTAAAAACGAGTTTCCCTGAAGTATTTTCTGCAGGTCTCGGAAGATGCAAGAAAATGTCAGCTAATATAAAAAAAATTGAATAAAGTTCAACCTATTTTCAAGAAAAAAAGGAGTGTACCGTTTGCGTCAATAGCAAAGATTGACCCAGAATTAACTAGACTCGAAAATACGGGCATAAAAAGTAGGATACATCAAATGGGCCGCACCGACGATCTACGTTAGGAAGAAATCAGGAGAAATTCGAGTTTGTGCTGATTTTTCTACAGGTTTGAACGCAGCAATAAAAGTCTACCACTATCCGCTACCCAGTCCTGAAAAAGTATTCATTAAATTAAATAGCGGAAAATATTTTTAAAAAAATGATCTAAGTGAGGCCTTACCTGCAAATTCTAGTCGATGAAGAAAGTTAAAAAATACTATGCATAAACACACACAAGGGATTGTACAGATACCAAAGACTACCATTTGGGATTAAAGTAGCGCCGGCTATTTTCCAGCAGACAATGGATACGATGCTGGCAGGACTAGAATACACAATAGCATATCTGGATGACATATTGATTAATAGCGAAAGCGTTGTACATTGGCAACATGTGCAAGAAGTTTTTAAGAGAGTTCAAAGCTACGGATTCAAAGTGAAACAAAATAAGTGTGATTTTTTCATGAAGGAAATTAAATATCTTGGCCATATAATAGACCAAGAAGTTAGACGTCCAGACCCTCAAAGGTCTACAGCAATAAAAAAGATGTCAGTTCCTAAGAACATAACAGAACTACAAAGTTTTTTTGGATTAGTGAATTACTACCAGGAATTCATACCTCAAATGCATAAACTTCGCGCACCATTGAACGAACTGCTAAAGAAAGAAAAAGTTTGGCAGTGGACAGACCAGTGCCAGGAAACATTCGAAAAAATAATCAAGATATTAACATCGGATTTATTTTTGGCACACTATGATCCTAAACTATATATAATATATATAAATGAGAATAGGAAATCTGTAGTTATTGCTGACGCGTTTCGTCCAATGTGGACTTTATCAAAGCAAAAAACGAAATGAATTTAATTAAAGAACCTAACTAATAATAACAAAAAACTGAATGTTCTTAGCAACTGGAGGAATGTAGCGAACGCTGTTTTCATATTGTTAACTGAAAATAACCTCAGTTATTGTCACGTGTGGAGAATATTGTCATTATAGCTGTGTTGACGGATTCAAACATTTTCTTTTGATTTTACGATATTGTTGTGTACGTTTGTTTGGGAGAGTAGTAATTTTGTTAAGAAAGGTGAAATAGGGAAAAGCCTGGGCGTAGATTTATATTTGGATAATATTCTATGGCGGCACTCCCTAGAATTTTCCTTCTGAGTAAGTTATTTTCTTTTTTATGAATGTAGCCTTTTTAAAATCAAAATTACAGTTGAATTTATTTCTATGTATGATTAGTGCATTAGCTAAGTTGTTTTTTTTGTGAGGTCTCTTTTGTGCTCATAAATGAGTTTTTTTAAATTTCTACTTTTTTCTCCAATATATTGGGAGGAACAATTTTGGCAATTAATTTTATAAACGCCCGCTTCAGAAATATTATTGCTATTAATGTTTGAAGATCTTAGTATATCCATAATGGTTTTGGAAGTGTTTGTAACTATTCTAAGATTATTTAGATGGGATAGATTATTCTGGATGTTAAACCTACAACGAACTTCTCTTTCGAAACTGAAATCAACTACACTCTCCCGTTCCTGGACATTTTGTTACATAGAAATACTAACGAACTCAATTTTGACGTTTACAGAAAGGCTATAAAAATGATCTGATTAGTTTCGACAAAAAACACTCTTCTAAAATTAAATCTGGAATTATCATATGTTTCTATCTAAGAGCATTAAGAATCTGTAGTCCCCAATATTTACTTAAAGAAAAAACATACATGGAAAACACATTCAAAAACCTACAATACCCATATCATTTCATCCACAACGCAAGAACAAAGGCATACAAAATATACAACCGAAATGAAATTAATAACATCATCCGCAATTGTAAATTACATGAAAACATACATAATATTACCGACCAACTCTGTCATGTCCACTATCTAGAAGAACTATTTGGTTGTATGAAGGGGTATACCAGATGGTTCTTCTGTTCCTGTTTTTCTTTCTGTTAATGCTATTGATTCTATAACGTATTTTAGCGTTTTTGTATCCGCTATTTTTTAAGGCTGTGTTATAAAATTACTTTGTTGTCGGAGTATTTCCTTACCGACAACATAGTATATATAAGATTAATTAAGTATAATTTAAATATCATTTTGTTGTTTTCTCCGACTTCGAAGTTTCTTGGCAAACCTTTCTACAAAGCGTTTTATTTTTTAAGTGTTATTTCAATTTTTCATCTTATTCTGCGTCTGTCTCCATCTATTTTGTACACGTGCGCATTCAGGAATTTAACGTTCCTTTACACGCGCACCTTCATGAATTTTTAACTTTGTTTACGTCTTCGATTGTAAGTGTCGTAATTTTTTCAGTTGTAGATTTCTTCCAATTTTAATTTTTCTTCGAAATTAAAGTTTTATTCGAAATTAATTTTTTCTTTTTTTCTTTGTTTTCATAGTTTATATTGAAGTTTCTAGGTTATGTTATATTATCAATTAAATTGTAATATTTGCTAATTTTTATTATTAATTAAATTATAATATATCTTTTTGATATGTTGTTATATTATTATTAAATAACTATTTGTTAATATGTACAGTATTGACCCAATATCTCATTCTTCTTATTTAATAATTTCATTGTATTGCTAAAAGTTAATATTGATAATATTTCTTCTAAACACTGTCTACATTTCATGTTGGTAATATTATATGGGAGCAATTATTTTGCAATTTCCCATTTAACTTTAGTAGGCATAGTATTTTCTTTTTGACACCTACTAAAGTTAAATAGGAAATTATAAAAAAAAAAATAATCTCGCCATATGATACATGCATCCATAACAAATATGAAGCTTTATCCTTTCTTAAATTATTAAAGTAAAAAAAATTACATTTAATTTGAATTTTTCCGTTGAAATCCTTATAAAAATGTAGTTCCATAGGACCAGCCTATATAAAAGTAACATGCTTACCCTATAGAGGTAAAACTGGAACTGTACAAGAAATTTCATGGGTTGGTTTTAAAGTTAGTTTTATAACAAAATGTAAATTATCATACCTTCCGGCTTAGCATATTTAATTAAAATTTCAGGATCTTAAGACTACTTATTGTGACGTCCCCCGGTGTCGCTGCGCCAATCGTGACGTCTGCCTGGCCGCGCCCGCCGTGCTGTCCTTGTCGTGGCGCCAATTGTGACGTCACTCCGTCTGTCTCCGCGCCGTCGACGTCCTATCCTGTCCCGTGACGACCAATGTGACTTGCTATTGGTCGCGGTACCAAGTGTGACGTTCTAACCTTTTGCTGATTCGGATGGGAATCTGGTTAGATTCGGTATCAGCCTTGTCGTTCCCAGGTCGCCTCCAACGTCTGGTTACCGAAGTAACTGTTTTGATTTCTAGTCTAACCTACCCACGTTGTGATTTGATCTTAGGTAGACGAAATCAGTCAGTCGCCGGGCCGTAATGCAAGCTGAGTCTAGACAAGGGTAACACCGCACAAGTATATATAAAAGAAAGTAAAGTAATAACTCGAAAAGTTCAAATGTGTTAAAAAAGTATAACAATATTTATATCTGGTTGCTGAATACAGGACTGCAACTTTCTCCCTGACCGCTATATGGATTCGTGACATTTTGTGTTTTGTTAGACGAGTATTAACATCTTAAGTTGTTTGTTAAACTGGTTCTTGGTGTATCTTCAGGCGATATTCGTAAAACTTGTTTTGGTGGTGTGAGTCTAAGTCGTTCTTGAAAAAATAAAGTGTGCTTGGTTAGAAGTTGAGGTCGTGATTGCGTGGAACCTTAGTGAGCTCTCTGCGAGGCGGGTTCTTAGAGCTCTCAGCTCACTGCAACTGCTTGCCTGTCTGTCTCCAACTGCGAACTTCACTGCGAACTCAACTTAACTCAAGTCCACTACCGCAACTCGTTGCGACTCTGCTTATATGGACGCCGACCAAAACCGGGGTGGGCTTGCCGGGGTTTGAGGTTCCTTGATAATTCTAAATCCACAATTCACTTTGTTTTCGGTCAGGAAAAATTTTTATTTTCCATTTTTGGAAGTCCTTCCAGATTCTTCCTTTTTCCTATGGGTATCTCACACAATCCCTTCAGGGGGCGTCAACAGGTTTCCCTTCTCTCACACAGTGGCATCTCACCTCCGATCCCTTCACGGGGGCATTACCATGCCTCCCCTTCTTCTTCAGATGATTACCTCCGCCCAACGCTCACGCCACCATTCAGCCAATGGGCGCTCAAAGAAAAAAAAATTATCTTCCTTTTTTTTCTTTTTCCTTTCTTTCCTTTCTTCTGCCCGACAACAAACCTTAGACTCTTATCTTAACCGAATCACCTGAACTTTATCGATCGAGACTTTTCGCCAGCATCAAGTGGGTGGTCATCTGGCGACCTGGACGATACAGCCAATTATCTGTTCCGATAAAATAATTTCGCTATCATGGCCAGCTCTTGACAATAAACAGGTGCCTTTTCCAAACGACATCTCCGTAGATAGCTAATGGTTTAATCTTTTGTTTTTATAATTCTGCGTTTGGTCCAACGGGCATTTTTCCGCGACCAAATTAATTTTTATCTCTTTAGAATTCTGCCCTGTAGGTCACCTGACCGACCCAAAATTTTCACCATTCGGTGCGCCGTCATAAATCAAATCAAATCCGACACATCCACGACCTTACTTTCCTCGCTAATGAGAATAAAACCTTTAGCACTTTTCTTTGTTAGAAAAAAAAATAACGTCGTCTTTTCGTGATAGATTCTTATCACCTAATTTTAATTCTCGCCCTTTTTATTTTTTTTCACGCAACCCTAAAAAGTGTCACATTATCTTCTTTTAATCATAGCACCGCATACAAGGTATTAACATCAACAATTTTGTTTTCTTGTAAGAATTAGAACAACAGAGCTCATATATAGCATTTATTGTTTCTAGTAAACTTATCTTATATTCACTAATTTGCATTTATTTTTAACCTCATATAAATGTTTCGATAATCCAAAATAATATGTATAAACATTTTAAATTAGGAGTTCTTATTGGAACATTCTTGCTGTAGTTCCTCCTCTCTGGCACCATAACTGAGTCTAATCATATTAGAAAACAGACGGATTGTTCAACCAAATACGATGTGTTGAAGATTTTTTTCCAGTTTTTTATCTTTCTGAGTAGTTGGCCAGGTTTCTTTTTTCTTTCGTAATACAAGTTTGAGTAAATTTTAAAAAAATCTACATTACGCTTGACAGCACTACGGCGAAATGCATTTCACAAGAATTATAATTATTATGGGAGACCTGGGTACCAAAGTTGGTTGAATAATAGACAAATTCGGACTAGGAACTCGTAATGAACGCGGAGAAAAATGGGTCCAAATGTGTACCGAGAATGACCAGCTTGTAGACAGTGCCTACTTTCATGAACTCCCATGACATATATGGAAATGGAGAAGCCCAGTAAAAGAAACGAAAACCCAAATTAATTATATAAGTGTTTCAAGAATGTATTTTTACACTGTAAAATATATCCAAGTGCGAAAGGCCGAAGTGACCACATTCCTGAGATATGTAAACTTACAGTCAAACTACGGCAACTGAAGAGTACTAAGGTAACATATAAATTGCAATATGTCTGTACTGATAAATCATCAGTTACCTCCCCTTAAGATCTAGAAGGTATAAAAAGCACACTAAGAAGACGAGTAGTCAGAGTAAAGTACAATAAAGCTGTGGTATAATTTTATTCACTGGTTCTGTTTTCAATACAGTGACATACTCTTGAATGGTTAGAATCTGAATGAGTAATATATGGACATTGTGAAAAGTAGATAAGAATGAAAGAATGAAAATGAAAATTCGAAGAGCGACACATTAGCAAGAGCATCAATCGAGATTATCCCCACCAAAAAATAGACAAAAAAAGAAAGAATGGATAACAGATAGAAATTCTCAACAGAATGAAAAAGAGACAAAATATAGTACTAAGGTATGGCACATAATATAGAACTCTGCCCCCCAAAATTAAGAACAAATGCAGGCAAACGAAATAGGAATGACTCAACGAAAAATATACGGAAATAGAAAAAAAATGAGTATCGCCGATAAAATAGATATGCATAAAAAATCTAAGGGAAATAACAGGTCAAAAAACATGCCCATCATCAGGTTTCTTTAAATCCAAGGACGAGACGTTAATATTAGCGAAAGAAAAATACTTCAAGATGGAATGAATCTTTCAGAGAACTATTCTACGTGGAAAGAGAACAACTGACAATATAGAAATATCAAAGGTCAGGAAATATTAAAATCTGAAGTGGAAATAGCACTGGCTGAATTGAACAGATACAAATCAGTATTAACAGAAGGAATTGCAATAGAAATGCTGGCAGTCTTAACTGATATTGGCATAGACATGTTTACAGACATAGTAAATGAAATCTACAGCAGTAGCAGTATACCGGAAGACCTAAGTAGTGCTTTAACAAAGAACCGAAAGTGCGATACTGCAAAAATACGTCTGGGTTTTTGTAGAGGCGACTAACTGGTGACTGACGTGACCTAGTTTGGAACGGAAAGAGTAGCTTTGTATCGTATTTGGCTTTTCATTTTTTTGTGTGATTTGAACAAGGTTCCGGCAAATCTGTAATCTAGCGAATTTTCATTGCTCAATAAATTATATATGTGATGTGATGTGATGCGACATCCGATAAAATAAGCTGCAGCTGTCTCATATATAAATTTAGATAGTGTTTTGATTGATTTTTCTCAACCAGAGTGAACATGCCTGTACAACTTTTGTCTTAACTACAACAACTGATTCTATATTCGCAACATTGGGGAAGTAAAGTATGAGGATTTCAATAATTTAATTAAAATGTAGAGTTAAACACCGGACATATATATTTTTATAATTTCATTTAAATATTGCACGGATCAGCTGCAAAACGGAGCTGCTGAGCAGTAGACCTGTTTTTTTTTTTAATTTATAACTGACTTACTGAAGGCGCCAATATAAAATAATTTCGGTTGTTTTAATTTAATTGTGATTTTAAAACATTTTTAACTATGATACCGATATGATATCATATGTAACTATCTATTAAACAATAATGGACCTGAAATGTGTGGTTTGTTTGTACAGCTAATATAAATTTTACAAAAAAAATGTGTGACAAACAATAAAAGTTTGTATTGGAAATATATTTCTATGTATTTGATGCGATTGTTGTACTCATTAGAAATGTTTAATGCCCATTGCTGCCCAACCCAGTGAAACATTCATCTAAAAGAGTTAGGTTTGTTTGACCTGTTCAGTTATTACACAGAGTATGATAGAGTTGTGTTGGAACGGCTCTGCAAACTTTACGATCGCTGAAAAAATAGAGACATCAAATATTCATCACATTTTATGTTGACAGTTATGCAACCAACATCCTTGAAGGGATTTGACGTACATCTAGAAATTCTATTTAGCTTAGGCGAAGTGTTTAAGTGACATTCACATTTCCTCGACGGCCAAGTGATGACTCAATATTGTGGGCATTTAGGGAAACTACTCAGAGCGCCAGAAATTCTGGAATGAATTCGTCAACTCATCCTTTTTGGCTGCACAAATATGTACTCAGATATGTACTCAGATATGTATTCAGATATGTACTCAGATATGGTTGACGTCAGGTCTACTCCAAGAAAATAACATTTATGTTGAAATGTCCGTACAATTAAACTGGAACATCGCGATCTGCATATAATTGTTTTAAATAAATGCAACGCAGTGAATAACAAAGCAGTGTGCGTGAAAAAATGTGCAGCTTATTCTCTTTGCTCCCTGAATTTTGTTATAGAAACCAGCTTTATGGAAAATAGTCATACAATCGCTATTTCGTAAATTAATATTTTAAACATCAATTTATGGTAATTTACGTGTTAATTTAATCGTCCCCAAAAAAGCGGTTTCAATTACTAAAACTCTTTAACCTAAAAAGAATACAATATTCCTCAAATTTAGTATACCCGGATGGAAATCTAGAAATTGTCTCTTAGAATAACAATAAGTGACAGAGGTAAGTAATGTAATAGAAATCTATATTTTCAGAAAGTCTGGCAAATTCCTTCTTCTGATAGAATTAGTACAACAACGTTTATCCATCAATTTATTGGAATACCTGCTATATATCACGAGATTCCCAACAAAATAGAAAATAAGTGAATGGAAATTTAACGATCCTGACCTGGCATTTCGACGTTATTCACATTCCTAACCCCGTGCCATGGCTACCCTGTGTCATTTCTATACATATTTTCATAGAAAATGTTCTAATGAGCTCTCCTCCTTGGTAACCCGACTGCATAATCTTAAACCCACCACTAGAACAGAAACCTGTTGAAAGAGCTCGTTATGTTTTTCTAATTGTTTCTTCATCTTCAGGTTTCTTGTTTTTCAGAAACGAACTTCACAAATCCAAAGACAACGTCAGACGCCTCTTCTGTATTCTTGATTACTGTTCCTATATTTTCTGTTCTCCTGACGACAATAATCTGTTTTTTTTTCACTCTCAGTGGCCAACCTGTGTCATAGTGGCATTATCGCGTTAATTTTTGTGAAACGCTGAAGAGACATTAGATTTCAATTTCTTTCGTTCGCAACTCTTGTTAAATCTAAAAAAAATTGAATTTTTTCTAAAAGTTTTTAAACTAAAATATCTAATGATCCAGATTGGTGGAATGAAACAGCACATACATTTTATTCACATGTACAGAGAAGCCAGTTTTCAATCTGCATATACTTTGACATCCCTAAAATCTTTGCAAATGCTAATGATGCTTGCTTGAATCAAAATATCATTATTATCTAATTATACATCCATTCATGGAAGATGGACCTTCACCTAGAAACATGAAATATTTTGACCTCATATTTCTTCTGCTTTTCTGTACAGGTTTTCTTGAATAACTTAATGTATAGACGTGAATTTTCAGTAAATGCAGATTTCACCATACATATTATTTTATAAGATCGTTTATCCACAATAATATTTTTTTTATATATAATAGAAAGACTTATGATAAATATTATTTTCCTACTGCGCCTTT